>OY756360.1:23213489-23813489 GCA_963576895.1 Ceraclea dissimilis
TAATTTAGACATACAATAAGCAATTAAAAAAATAATACCTTCTTACATGGATTCCCCACGATTGCATGTAAATTGTTTTGGCGGGATAATGACGTAAAAGTAATGACATCGCGCTATGACGTGATTATCGTGATAGTAATGACATCAAAATTACGTCACTTTGTGATGTCATAATATTATCGTTTCAATTCGAATGATTTCACGTCACGTCGACATACAATACCCAACACGAACTCATTGAAAATAACCCTCATACTAAAGATGATCCTCTGATAATTATTTATCAATGGCTTGGTACATAATTATTCGACCTCATTGACCTTCGCGAATACCAAAAAAGCGTGTAAATTACCTATTAACCTTGAATTTTATCCACACCGTGTCTACCTTGGTAGAACAATTCAAAAGAATTAATAATGCTTATGATTACTTCTACGTTTAATTGAGGAGGACTGATAAATTGAAACGTTTAACAAATCGTTTTTTTTTATTGAAATAAATCCAAATATACCTTTGTATACTTCACAGGAGGCTTGAAAAGCTCGTGTTGTGAACTGGACTGTATATATTTTACCACCGGGATCCATTGGATTGGTATTTAGTGTACGAACCCACCAATCCCCACCATCTTTTTTATTCTATCGCATAAATGTTTCATAGCCATTTGTTGGTAATTGAAGGTAAGTCCATAACGCTTACACAAGTAAAATACGTGGGTGCCAACTGGATCCAGAGAGCCCTGGATAGAGCGGCGTGGAAGCAGATGGAGGAGGCCTTCGTCCAGGAGTGGACGAGAGTAGGCTGACGAAGAGACACAACGTTTGATTATCTATCGCCTAGCTGCCGATCTAACAAATAACCTCAAACCCACATTTTTTTTAATTTCTGGGGAAACTTTGGAATATATATTTTTTTTAAATTTTCAAAAATGGTTGTTTTAGATTGCAGATACTAAACATATCACAGTTATTAATTTTGAAATGCTAATACCGACTAATATTAGTTGGAAAATACCTACATGCCTTCCAATGTTTTAAAAGAGGACTGGCCTACGTGAAAAGGGCCCTTAAAGGGGAAGGGGAAAAATATTATTGAACTAGTATTTATTTTCATGTCATGTAGGTCTAAGGGTAGAAAATAATTTTACTTATGTGAAACATTACACACTTTAAATGTTGTTTTATGGCGGAAAAGAAATACGGAAGCTTAACTATGTATAATATGAAGTACCTACCAAAGTACATTATTTACATATTTCTAAAACAAGTATGTATTCAAAGCTGCGTAGAAATATAATTTATCTAACAGCGGCATGCGGCATTAAAATTTCATTTTGAGGCAGCATAGTGAAACATGCGAAAAATTGCGTCCGGAAATCAAATAAAACTAAAGATATGTATACCATCCTAAGACTCAAAACGTGTATACATTATTAGGTACTTTATGTTTTAGTGAATCTAGCTGATAAAATTTTATTTAGTATTTTTTTAGATAAGTATGCTACTTCCAAAATTTACTGGAGTTTGAGATTATTCCCGTAGGTTGTTAGAATTCTGATATAATGCTGTGATTTGCATAAAAAAATATTTCAGGAAAACGCAGTGACTCTAGCAGATATTTTTTTGATAATCGTACAAAATTTGAAAAAAAGTTAAAGGCATAATAAAATCATTTCTGTTCAGTATAGGTAGGTATATCGCCACTCACATATTCCTGTTGTATCTCCTAAACATTTAAAAAAAGGATGTACTAAATTTCTTTAATTGTATCCATAAACCCGGGAGATAAAAACCAAACATTTGGAGGGGCGCCACGGTGAATTTTTTTACACTTTTGTATACTTGAATGGTTAACATATTTTTCTTGGTTACCCTCCGTGGAAGAACCCTAGTGAAAACCAGATGCAAAGCCAGATTCTGTTCGCATACGCAAAAGTGAGAGAGGGGGGGGGGAATGAGTAGTAGTTTCTAAGGAGAAGAGTTGTTCAAGGGGGGAAGGGACTTCTGGTGAACTTTTGAGGTCTTTCGCCATTAAATAAAGTTTATAATATGGAATGATATGAGAACTGAAATACTCGAACAAAGTAGGTATTTTAAAAAGCTATGCCGTTAGATTTATGTGTTCCGTTGTTTAATGTGCCGTTGATCGATCTATTTAAGCGAAACATACGTAGCCGCATTGTAAGCACACAATACAATTTACATAGCCACACACATTTTCAGCTGCGAAGTCACGCAATATTTTTTCTTCATTCAGCGGTCTTTCCTTCAGTTTTATAATGAAGTATTTTCACATCACAAGTTGCCTAAATAAACCGACCTTGACATTTGGCGTATAGCAATAATTATAAAGCTTCGAGTGGAGGTATTAGTTGTTAGAGCTTTAGGTACTTAATTTGCGTTAAGCTCTTAATGAATTCGTAGAGTATTTATTTTAATGGTTGTTGGTCACTGGGCTTGCTTTATGTAATTTTATACCCATGGATTAAAAGTTAGAATTTAGGTTTTTTACCACGCAGATAAAATCACGGATTTAATGTACCCATACACAAGTCAGTATTTGAAAATTCTCGGAGGGTTGATAAATACGTTTTTTTATCGGATAAACGCGATCCCACGTTACCCCATGAGATCCTAGTTGTATATTCAGTCGTTTTCCACGGCTTTAAGATTCAAAATTGCATGAACAATTGCATGATAAAATGATGAAAATAGCGTTTTTTCAATTTTTTTTGAGTTAATTTTGCTTCTATCAAAAAACGTTTACGGCCATTCCCTAGAATTTATTGTAAGTAAGTATATACATTTTAACAATAAGTTCCAAAAAAAATCTATGCGACTTTCGGGAAACAAGTTACTGTCTTTCGTTTTTTTTTTTTGGAAAAATCCATACAAGATATAAAAAATCTTTTACGGTCATTTCGTAGATGTATGTAATGTAAGTAACTACCTACTCTATTTTTTTCCAAAGCATATTTAGTTACGGTTGTCGAAATCTAAAATCTCCCGTTTTTAGATTTTTTTGAAATGTCGGTAAGCATACTCTTAATTAAACAAATCAATTAATTTATTGATATTAAATAACTAAATATTATCATGATGTAATTAATTAATTTATCAAAATATTTCCCATCACTATTTGCCCTACATTAGTAAGAACAATATTGCGAGTAAGTAAATCAAACATTGTTATTACAATTTGCATAAATAACAATACATAATAACAAATAACAATGCGCTGAACTGAAATACGCTGAAACTGAAAGCTTTCAAGTCAAATTAACTTTAATGGCGCCTCCATAACAAACACAATACAAACAACATTGCAATATTCTATTATGTATAAATCCAACCAAATTAACGTTAACACTTGGAAAATAATTGATTTAGACTTTTTTCATATAAGAATTCATATACTATTTCGTATGTTTTATTATTAGTTAGTCTTAGCATGCGCTATTGCATTGTATTTTACATCGAACAAAGCTTACATTCATCTGTTAGCATGCAGTGAAAAAAACACTCATTTATCATAAATGGTTCCAAAGTTACACCTTTTTAAAATAGGGTACATCTTTTTCGATGATTCTGTATTATCAGTAAGTTGTTATTCTTAACTGAAAGAAGTTTCATCTACAATCTACATTAAGTCCGCTGGCATTTTCTGAAATATTTGTGTCAATTAAAATGTATTTCGTAGAGTAAATACCAATTATTCCTTTCACCAACGTCCACATCTTCTTCTTCTGCGTCAATGTCCTGACTGCTGAGGGTCGTGACCTTATTCTCTCCTTGACACACTGCTGTACGCATTGCTCCAACCACTGATGTACATGCGCCAGCCTTGATGTGGTCAGTCCATCTAGTGGGGGATCTTCCTCTACCTCTTCTGCCTTCTACTCCTCCCACAACCATTAGTTTTTCAAGGCTATTTTCATTTCTCGTTTGGCAATGTGTCCGAAAAACTGAAGGACTTGCTTTAGTCAGATGAAGGACAGTCTGTCGTCCACTTTTAGCTCCTTTAAAATTGAGATATTGGTCCTTCTCGCTTTCCAGGGGATTCTCAGCATTCGTATCCAGCACCACATCTCGAAGGGATAGCGTCCTTATAAGTCAATTCAATCCAACTCTTGCGTTTTTCCCCCTGAACTGAAACCGCAAAATAGATATAGAGAGATACTGAAAACAACGCTAGAAATACAATTACCTCTATAGACAAACTGTGTAGATTTTAAACAACATTAACATACGACGTATCACCATCAAATCTGATGAAGTCGTATTACTTTGATAAATCACGCCATCTATTTATTATACATAACAATCTTATTATCATGATAATGTGATTACGTTGTGGGTATAATGGAATGTTGGGACATTAACATAATTTTATTTCCCCATTGACAGACGACAGGCCGTAATGTTCCCAAACATTTCTTGATCTTTTTATAATTTACTGTCGTTTTCCACTTTAGTGATGAGCAAAATTCAGACCAGTTTACATCAAGACTAAAACCTACAATGGACGGTGTATTACCTAGGCCTTTTCCATTCCCTTCCATTCGTCTTAGTCTCCCTCCTTTTATATCCAAGTTCTGTCGGCTTCTTGGACTATGTCGTCAAACCAGCTTTTTTTGGGAGGTCCTCCGACACATCTCCGACAAGGGACCCAATTGGAAAATTTTGGATACCCACGTTAGTATCTTCTCGTCTGTACGGTGTACATAATATTATTTGTATCAGCCCACTGCCATTCTAACTTAGAACAACTTTTGTTCAAGACCACAGTGGACTATGTAAAACCACAGTACAGAAGTAGGTAATTACAGCTTTTAGATAAGTTTACCTTAGTAAACAATGTTTTATGATTCGTTATCGTGTATTTTTTTATTATAAATTGTTCCCTTAAAGAATAAATAAAATAAAGTAAAGTATATAGTAAAGTATATAAAAGTTAAAAAGCACACAACGATCCATGGAGAGACAGATGCTGGGTGTGAGCCTCAGAGACAGGATTAGAAATGAGGAAATCAGACGAAGAACCCAATTTGTCGACGTCATGGATCGTACAGCAAGACTCAAATGGCAATGGGCAGGGCACATAGCAAGACAAGACGAGAATAGATGGACCCCCAGACTCGTAAAGTGGAGGCCATGGGAAAACAGAAGAGGTGTCGGAAGGCCCCAGAAAAGATGGGCGGACGACGTGACCTCGGTAGCGGGTAGACAGTGGGTCAGAAAGGCGAGGGACCGAAAGGACTGGAAACGAATGGAAGAGGCCTACATCCAGCAGTGGAGGGACCAAGGCTGACGAAGAAGAAGAAGAAGAAAGTATATAAAACAACAGTCAAGCGAATAAGACCACAGTAAAGTATACAAAACCACAGTAAAGTGTATCAAGACAACAGTCAAATGTAAAAGACCATAGTCAAGTGTATAAGACCACAGTAAAGTGTATAAGACAACAGTAAAGTGTACAAAATCAAAGTAAAGTGTGCCAAACCACAGTAAAGTGTATACATAAGACAACAGTAAAGTGAACTAAACCACAGTAAAGTGTGCCAAACCACAGTAAAGTGTATAAGACCAAAGTGGTATTACGTTATTCTGGATAGAAAATTTGCCTCAAGTCTGAATAAGCTCATTATAACAAAATGCACCCTCGAGTATTTTCAAACATTATTCTAACGCTGCAAAACCAGTGAACTTATTTTCGCTTTATAAATTAAACTAGCTACAGCCGAGTTGAAAGTATTTTTTTGGAAAACAGATCCAACTTGGTGTCCGGTAAATTCGTCTAAAATCTATTGGTCTAAAATCAAATGGTCTAAAATCATTTAGTCTAATTATCAATTCGTCTACAATCAATTCGTCTACAATCAATTCGTTGAAAATCAATTTGTTTTCATTCTAAAATTTCGTTATTAAAATCAACTGATTTTAGACGAATCAATTTTAGACGAATTGATTTTAGACAAATTGATTTTAGACGAACTAACCGTAAACCATCCAACTTTATATTTAAATTCGCTCGTTGTGAAAAACTAGGGCCAATCTTATAAAAGGGAGACCAAATTTCCGTTAGTATATCGATGGTTAACTAACGGATGGTCGTCCGTAAGTAAATTATACCGATGATGGTATTATAAAACATTTTTAACCATCAGTTAAAAAAATATTATTTTACTGTTGGTGTCTATGGTTTTGAAGCATTTCTATGGATTATAACAGCGCGGTGACAGCGACGCTATAGCGACGCCATTGTTTGTTGTCAAAACATAACCGCGCGTAACCCAAAAGTCTAAAATGCTATTGCGCGTTATTATGAATACGAAATAAAAGTATTGAATGACAAGAATCTGAAAGAAGATAGCGATTAGTGGTCTGCCTTCTCCATAGGATAGAAGAAGATAGGTTAATACCTTTTTCCAGAGTTGCCAACTTGGTTTTAGGGAATTTTATTATTATGTTTAAAGCGAAAGACACTTACATCATAAAGGATTGTATTTATTTTCAAGTAAACTTATATCGTAGAATGTGATGAAATAAAATACTTACTACTACATATGTGTATTTTAAGACAATTTGTTATCAATTAATTGTCGATATGAACTGCACATAACATGTTTGCAAAGAATAAAAAAAAATTAACAAAGAAGTTCTTAATGTAGGTACAAATGTGATCAAAACGTTAGACATGATAAATATTTTCCATATTTGTTTAGTTTAGTAACATAACATCATATTGCCCCTCGAATAAATCATTAATATTCATACATTTATGAATAAATATACACATACAGATTATAAATTACTCATACTTATCACTTAAATTCAATGCAGCAACTAGGGTTATGATTGACAAATTATTATTGTATAGTAGGTAAATTTCCAAAATAATTGTCGATGAGGTCTCGTCTGTAATTCTCATCTTCAGTCATCGAATAATTCTCTTCATCACCATCATCTTCACCTAAACTACTTTCATCTGCTTTCACCGCACCTAGCGCATAAAACCGCAAAACCATGAGCAGCTGTGTCGAAGGTTGTAACGCATGGTTTCTGCGTGTCTTCCTAGCCAACAGGTGACCAATGTCTTCAAGCAAAGCTTGCGCCGATCCCTTTGTGAGCCTGAATCGAATCACGAAATCAATATCATCCAGAATGTTGAAAAAATCGGTACGTATTCTGAATTGTCTCGGTCTTCTCTCTTGGGTTTCTTCGTCGGAAGAACTACTTTGTTCCAATAAATACTCCATATCACTAGATGAAGACATTGTTCGATTAAAAGTTAATAATCGTCGGGGGAAAATAAAATCGCGGCACGAAAACAGAGAACTGGTCAACTCAAACCTTGTCAAAACAAACAAACTGACAGCTAACGAATGGTTAACCGGTGATCCGGCGGTCGGTAACTTCTATCGGTATAATGTTACGGAAATTTGACTAACGGATTTTTATAAGACGAAATAAAGAGCAAATGGACCAAATTTCGGTTTATTTGGTCTGACGTTTAACTTACGGATGTTTATAAGATTGGCCCTAACTAAGTTACAAAATAAACAGCCCAGTAATTTACCACCAAACAATAATTTATTATGCTGAAAATTTTTACTAGGTTCTAGCATATTCAAGTCCGAGTCTTAACAAATACCTAAGTCCAGAATTTTAGCTCCACTCGCATATTGACAAGATTATTAATCCGTAAAAATGATTGTATTTTTTATTTAGTTTCTTAAAGATCAGACCCCATTTATGACGTCACGATCATTTCCCATGCCATTAAAAGGTTCAAAATTGCATGAAAAATGAAAAAATATAGCTATTTTTTACCTTTTTGGGGTTAATTTAGCTCCATTCAAAAAACTTTCACGATCATTCCTTAGATTTTAATGCATTTAATAAATACAGAAAAATTATATGCGTCTTTCGGGAAACGAGTTGTTATCTTCCGGAAAAAAGATCAGATTTTCACTTTTTTTTTTAAAATATCTGTACAAGATATAAAAAATATTTTACGGTCAATGTATTAGATCAATGTGTGTACCCTATTTTTTCCAAAGGTAAGGTTGTCGAGATCAAAATCCTCCCTTTTTAGATTTTTTTTTAATGTAGTAGTCTTTCTAGCGAATACGTTGAGAAAATTTTGTGGAAAATTACTGTGGTTTTTGTTCTTCAAATAACATTTCAAGGTTTCGCTTTATCAAGCGGGTTAACAAAGAAGACAATGAGAAAATTTTAATAAGTTTACATAGACCTGCCTGGTGGTATTATACGAATACTTTATAAGTGGCAACATTATTCAAGCCGCTTGAGCTTAGTAAATTTATCGCTGAGGTAATCGACACAGCATTTCGAAGGTAGGCATGAATTCTGAAGCTATTATTAACTACAGGTGTTAGTAATCATTCTATAAATAGAATTTCACCCTAAAATAGACCTTTATAAACCCATAGTTAATCATAGATATGATCTCGGAATGTGGTTGTGAATAATATTAGGCATTACTACGTATACCGACTGACATAGGTCGTGGAAGCTTTATAGATATACTATTTGGTATAGATATTCATTTAAATATTTTACCCACGTCTTTAGCTGCTCTCTATCTAATCTCTCGGATGAAGTTGTGGGCAATATATCCTTAAAAGGAAGAGTTACTTCGACATTAGTTTTCTTGAGATAAGCACATTTTGAAAGGCCAGGTCAACTTTAAACGGAAAGTTTTCGATTCGTGTATTCTGCCAGTCATTAATACCTTTTCTATGTTGTCAAAATGCAGTTTTTCTGTTGTCATTGACCTAATTTAGTTTGGACATATTAGATCCAGACCAGCATTGAACTAAACCACACCTGTTTTATATTTTGTTTTGTCACCATGTGTTTATTGATTTCATTTTTTTTTGCTGTAACTGTTTATTTATGTATCGCACTTTATTTTGTGATGTTTGTTTAATATGTAAACCTGACGAGTCCAAGTGCCTTAAATGGGGCCTACGGATGATTAGAAAACACTTATGAATTGAATTGAAAAAAAAAATTGAATTACACAATATGAATTCAAAAGTGCAGATAGAATAAGGAATTGTAGAATTAGAAGCAGAATATAGGAGGTAAGGCTGAGAAAGTTGCAACAATAAAATGGCGTTAAAGAAGATAGATGGACCAAACTCCTAACGTGCTGACGTCCTAGGACTACTGAAAGGCTGGCCACAAACGTCCCGAAGTTCAGTTCCGGAATCGACCGTTTTGCAAAAAGGTTCCGACCAAAACCTCTTTCTGAAATTAAAATCGGGGTGACGCTGAATTCAGAGAGAGGTTTTGATCGGAACTTTTTTGCAAAACGGTCGATTCCGGAACTGAACTTCGGGACGTGTGTGGCCAGCCTATAAGAAACCACTGACGACCCCATCTCCGATGGAGGGATGATACTGTGAAGGATGACCCAACGGCTTGGATGCAAATAACCCAAGATTATTTGTCTTTGAAATGGATGGAGCACTTAGAGCAGGTCTACGATCAACTACGACGGTTGAAATAGAAAAGAATTATTTTTTCTTTCATTATTTCTAGAACTAACACCCAGTTAGTGCGAATTACTCTGGGGGCTTCAAGTAGTCGTAATAAACAAACAAAAAGTTTTTGAATAACGCCCACCCAGAATGTTTGATTTAGTTTTAGATCTCAAGGGCAGTACCTACGTACCCGGAAGTTGAAGGCTACGATATTTTAATGTCAGTAGGTATAGGTGGATATTCTAAAGGAGCCAAGGTTCTTAGACTAGCTGTAACCCGTCAAGAATGACGCTGTCTGCGGGGTAGGCAAAGAGATTAACAAATCGCCAAAATTATGTATAATCATTTTACGAGTACGTTCATTCTGATGAGAAATTATTTTTCTATGTTACTTAATAATATTTTGCACTATTGGTACAGGATTTAGGGATTCAATTTATAAATCAAAATGTACAAATTCAACATAAAGGAGCTCGACATCTATCGACAACAGCTCAGACAACATTTTTTAGGCTCGTAATGTCAATGAATACTAAAGATCAAAATGGTAGGTAGGTACGTACCTACATATTATACCTTTTACGCAATATTATATCAATGGAAAATATGTCTTATTAGACGAATAATTTTCACTCCACATGAAGTTGTCGCGATTGAAGAATGTTTAAATTACATATACAATATACTACATATTAAGAGCACGCATATACCGATATTTCATAAATTTCTAAAAACAGGAGACCTTATATCTCGACAACCGTTACTAAATATGCTTTGGAACAAAATAGGGTAGATGCATTGAACGTTTATCTGGGAAATAACCGTAAAAGATTTTTTTATCTCTTGTATAGATTCCTCAAAAAAATGTGAAAAACACCTCTGATCTTTTTTCCGAAAGACGGAAACTCGTTTCCTGAAAGTCGCGGAGTAATTTCTTTTTGTGAGGTCATTCTTGGTACCAAGCCATTAAAACAACTTGCAAAAACTGCCACGGCGCTGCGTTACGTTCATACTTGGTTTCCACCAGAATTATGTAAGTTGCTAGGTAGATTTATTTAGCAGTGTTGTTGTATGCTGGGATAGTTTATGTCTTTTAGAATATTAAAATACTTCTCGACACGCAATGGTTTGAGTTTATTTTCGTACAAGGAAATCAGATGTTTTTTTATTGCTTAACCAACCCTATATTTAACATACAGAATAATATGGTATTATCGTGAAATCTTTCTAGTCAAGTTTTCAGTTGAGTGTCTTCTGCTTTTATAGAAAATGTGAATAGAATAATACGACCAAATTTCTGTTGCCCCGAAAGAGGCATTTCAAATAGTTATTTGAGGTGGTCGGTATATGCATTAGGCTGGGTCACCTTTGTATGGAAGAAAAAAAAAGTTGTTTTAATCAGAACGTAATAGTGAAAATTTGTTGCCAATGACCTCTAGTATTTATGTACAAAATTTCATGAAAAAATTCCATCGTCTTCTGTCTCCGCATTGACCTTGAAGTTTTCCCATACAAAATAAATATCCCATATAATTGATGTTTTCCCACAGGCATGTAGATATTTTAAATACTAAAATAACAGCATGTTTTATGCACTATTATACCTAAAAACATAAATAATTGTGAAAACATAAGTAATTGTATACGTAGTTTTGTGATTATGAAACCTTTTTCCTCTAAAATTGTGGCATTATACTACGAGATGCTATCTTAGCTTTTATAAAGTTTTTTCTCAATAATTTTGCTGATAAAGCTACTGAGGAATTTGTGGCAACCTTCACAGATCTTTCAAGTGCTTAATTATGACAAGGAAGAAGCAGAAAAATAAATTATACCTTGCATTATATGCAATAAATACCTGAAGACCTTCCTCAGACATTTTTTGTATTATCGGTGATTCATTTACATTTTTCTGACAGTGTATAAGGAAATAGTATGCACCAGCTTCGATATTCATATTTGGCACTTGAAAAGAGTTTGATTTTTATTTCTCCAAGCGGTACGAGCTTTCACAATACGGCGCACAGCTAATTTTCCGATACGCTTAATTTGAGGATGGATTAACATTGCTAGTAATAAGTTTTCTGGGTTAGCATACTTATTTCTTTGAATTATAGGTTCTACTGTATATCTGAGTTAATCTGGTAAATATTTGGACAAGAAAACTAACCTTCATTGGTGACGGGATCCACCGTTGCAAGTTTAATAACACTTTATTGCGAACCTAGTTGTAACAATATAAAATGCTCAGATGTCCAATCTTTCTGAAGGATACTCTATAGAATCGCAGAATTCTGTAGCTCGTGTCAGCCATTTAGCATTAGACATAATTTTCATGGGGCTGTGTTGGCTGAATCATTAGGAAATATTCGTATTGAAATAAATGTGGCAATTTTGTTCCTTTAATATTCTTTACCACGATTTTTTAGTTTGGTTACTATCACATCTGTGTTCATCACCTTTCGTAATGTTTGCTGATCTACTAAGAAGTTTGTCTCTTACACAGGTACTTTGCTATCTCTATACGACGACAGAATTCATTAATTTCTTTACATTTACACGATTAAACAAGAGTTTATTGGTGCATTGAAATTTCTACAACTTTTACAGTTTTTATAATCACACTTAAGCACTTGAAAGATCTGTGAAGGTTGCCACAGAAGCCTCAATAGCTTTATCAACAAAATTATCAAGAGAAAACTTTATGTAAGCTAAGATAGCACCTCGTAGTATATTGCCACAATTTTAGAGGAAAAAAGATTTTATAATCACAAAACTATGTATATATTTACCTATGTTTTCACTATTATTTATGTTTTTAGGTGTATTGGTACATAAAACGAACTGTTGTTTTAGTATTTAAAAATCTAAATGAAGTAACTTGCCTATGAAAAAATATCAATTATATGGGATTTTTATTTTGTATGGGAAAACTTCAAGGTCAATGCGGAGACAGAAGATGACCTTCAAAATGAAAAATATTTTTCACACGTAATCTAGTCACCATTTAGCACTAAACCCCCGCTATTACGTTCTCAATATCGGCAAAAAAAGAAAACGGCCCAGCCTAATATGCATTCGACTATAAATAGGGTAAGCACGGGGTTGATTCTCAATGCCGACCTACTCCATTTCACGACACAAGTTTTTAAAAGCTAGAAAAGCTCCCTGTGAAATGAACAAATGTGTGATAAATATTTTTGGTTTTGATAAACCCAGTTCACTAAATTAAAAATATTATCACTTAATTAGCAAGACAATTACTTTTTCCCCGGGGGTAGAATTGTCCCCGCCCCGCTCCCAACCCTTTTTTTATTCGTTTTTAATCGTTCCGTAAGTTTCAAGTATTCATTTTTCACAGCACTTCCATAAGATATTTCACCTCTTTTTTAGCAGTGAGGTTCACCGCCGATTTTAAATCATAAAATGTAAATGTATCTAACAGATGGTCCTTGCAGGTAACTGAAAAATGATCTGGTTATATCTTTATTTTTCTATTGTTATAACTTTGCGAAAGGGTCAGAGCAGAGACGAGTGGAAACAGTTGGAAGAGGCCTTTATCCAGCAGTGAAGGGAAGAAGGCTAATGAATAAGAAGAAGTAAAAGTAGAAGAAGGATAACTTTAATATAGGGCTCCAGGGAGCTTGCAATGAACATCCAATTAATTAACAAATCCTTAGCCGTTTTTATAACTCTTGAATAAATTAATTAAATCGATTTTGACTAACATAAAACCTTTTCTTCATAGTACCTAACTTGTCCATTAACGGGTGTTTTACGGGAGATCGTCTATTCACCTCATTTTTTAAAAATAAAATAAATAAATAAATCTTTATTAAATATAAAACATTATACCAAATAGCGGGTTTATTGCTTTAAGCAATGTCTGCCAACCAACCACTTGTGACAATAAAATGAGATTAATTGTACACACATTTATGTATGGAAACCAAAAACAAGATGCAGAAACAATACATACATACATGGAAAAATCAAAATATAAAATAGGTGATGGAAGATGGGATGAAGGACAAGGAATCGAGGGAGTTGAGAGTTGTCACATCAGGCAATCAGTATTTTTTCAACTTTTAATGGTATGGATGGTATCGTCCCAAAACTAAAAACAGCCATCAATAAATAGTATTGTAGGCCTTCTGGACTAGGTACCACAGAAAAATAATTTGGAAATTTTAAAACATTTTTTTTTCCGGCACCTATCTTGTTATGTGGGTAGGTACTACTTATTCTTCTTATTTTTAGACCGTTTCCGTCCACTCCATTTTCTTTTCACGATGCTCAATCTTGGGCTCTCTTCTAAATTTAATTGGGGTCAGCTTCCTAGTCCTCATCCTCCAAGTCCCTCTGTCCCCCGCATCCTCCGCACGAAGCCTCGCCTCCTTTAGAACTCTTGCGATTGTGGACATCCAAGTAGTCAGGGGTCTAACTAATCTCGGGCTCCCTAGTTGTAAAAATAGTGTTAAACATGAAGTGAATTTCGTTTTTCATTGAAACACTTTTCTTTTTTACAAAAAGGTAATAGGTAGTATATGCAAACACAATTTTTTCCACCCACTATTTCCCAATATTAAAAAAATATGCACTGAGACTTATTTGGTAGGGTGTCGCGTAGGATAAGGTAAAAACAAAGCAATTATGCACGTGTTTTGCTAAATGTTTCGATTGTCCAACCCTCGTCAATTAAGCGTAATAGAACTCTAAAGTATAAAAAACACTGACTGGCTATTAGGTACTAGGTAGGTACCTTTCTTGTAACGAAATTTCCCGTTGAGAAAATCACATCTAATTACTTATGCAAATTAGCAGGAAATTAAAATTCGAGTGATTGTAATTATCTCCTGAAAAGAATCTACGTAGGTTCCAGTGGCGAAGAGTCGAATTCTGTAGTAGGGAAGCCGTGACTGACATTTTTTATTCCATTATATCAGATTTAACCAATTATTTCATCATCCTAAGCCGGTAACTCCATGAGAATCGTATTCTTAGGGGGTCCTCGTCACTGGTAGGCAAGGTGAAAGGTACGGGTTAGGCATGGTCATAAAAAAACACAGAGACGAGATAAGGGTGCTGCTTTAGGCAACTGCTTTCAAGGGTTCGCTATATTTAGCACGAATATCGAACGACAATATACTTCTTTTAATCTGTGCTTTGCGTACTAAAACTCAAATACTTTCCTGCACATTTCACAATAAGATAAAATCTTTTGTCGTACCTAAAAAAATGTGGTCCCCTTGATCGGAAATTGTACCACTAGCGCCAACTCTGACGGCAAATGTTTCAAAAATTATATTTTTGTTCATATAGTTGAACGTATGGGATGACTCTTTATTGTTGAATGTTCCGTATTGAAATGTTCATCCCACTTTTTGCTACATGTTCTCCGATACAATTTATCATCATAAAACTTTCTCCAGCTAGACTGCTAGACTCTTCAAAGGCATATTGCTTGCGATTCAAGATTTATTTATAGAATAGATAATATAATGTAAATAGATATCGATTCAATAATGCGAACCCAAGATGCAAACTTTGAAGAAAGTTATTTAAGTTTTAGTTCCAGTCATCCAATCTTTCGCAAGTCTCTTACTTCAAAATTGTGTTCTGTCTTGTAAGGTAACAAGATCGAATGGTAAATGATAATCGTATATAAAATGCTGTACGTACGTCTTTTAGAATTTTCCGGAAGTCTTCGTGTGCATCCGGTTGTATCGAATATATTAATTTTCAAGAGATGTCTTCCAGTATTAAATTTATGATATAGCTTCAAACCTAATGTAGCAAAGGTAGTATAGTAGGGCTTAGGTATTTTGATTTTATGGTACCTATGTGAAAAGAAGAAAGAAATTGCTGAACAAAAAAATGTGGCGTCGGTTTGTCGAAATGCTGTGTTCTCTCGAGTAAAATTAAGCGGTTTAACTGTAGGTATCAAGCGTTTTTGTTTGAAATAATAAAAACCTATATTTTATTTAAATTAAAAAAAAAACATATTTTAGGTTTAAATAAAATATTTCTGTAATAATAGTTACGCCAATGGCTTAGTGCTTGAACATGTAGTATCTGGTGTTCAATGTAATTTTATGCTGAATGCAAACCATATTGTCCCTGTTTGCTGTGTAAGCATCAGTGGCGTAGCAACATAGAGTTGACAATCTATAATCTATTCCATACCATGTTCTCTGTTTAACATACATTAATATTCAACCCGGTACTAACTTATTCAGCGTACAGTCAGCAAAACCGATAATGCCGTAAATATTCATGCCGAACGTGTTTATAAAATAATTATTCTCTATGCCAGAATTACGTAAGTACAACATAATTATATTATTTTACATGGCGAAATTACATGACACTGCGTTTAAATTGGGTGCACTTGTTAACATAGAGCCAAAATTACACACGGTTAAATTACACGTCAATGAAATCCCCGTCGTCTGATCACCATCAGACCTCTCCAGTCGGTCGGATACCTGGAGTTGCAGTAGGAACCTGGAGACTGAGAAGAAATAAGGAAATTCGTACATTGACGGGACAATCATTAATCACCAGCGAGATTAGGTCCAGAAGATTGGCCTGGATCGAACATGTCGTCAGACCGGGAGAAGAAAGAGCCAAAAAACATATCCTGCAAAATAAACCTGTGGGCAGGAGACCTCTGGGCAGACCAAGACAGAGATTGATGGACAATGATACCCGAGATCTGAGCGTACTAAATGTTGGCGATGACTGGGAGTGCGTTGCTACAGACAGGAAGGCTTGGAGATCCATTGTTCTGGAGGCCAAATCTCTAGCGGAGTTGTACGCCGTACGGCCATCGGAAGTAAATAAGTAAGTCGGATCACCAGGTTGTTGAATAAAATTGCACTCCACTATTTTACGTAGATGAAGCCCAATGCATCGAAACGAACAAAAAACTGCCAAAAACTTTTTTCTGTTTAGCGGAAATCTTTGTTATCACGCTTTTATTAATTTGATTGATTTATTCATCAAAAGTCTCATCGCGATTGGTCCGAATGAATGAATCTCTTTTCTTGTAATGGAATGGAACAATAATATATTTGGGTGCACCGTGTACTTGTGGCGTCTGCTAACTATTAAATGGTTACGTTGTATTTGAATACGGATTTTTTTTTAATTAACTTAATGTTTATGCGGAGAAATATAATCGTGGTACCATACTTAAAAAGCTTTTTTTACGATTACTTAAAAACACTCAATAATTTAATGATATCTTATCTAGGTATAGATCATTAAGCTTCATCATATTGTATTGTGGAAAGCTCTGTGTCGGACATTAAATACCTTTTGTATACAACAATTTGATATATTACCTATTCAGCTTAACTATGAAAGCTTTTCTTTTGTGTGACAATTCCCCCCCCCCCCCCATGACTCATTAAGCCCAATGAATGAATGAATGAAATCGCTTTAGTGAACATTGCATAATGTTCATTATGTGAAATGTTTACCTACAACAATTATGTAAGCTTGGTCACTAAAGTAGTACAGAATTCGACAGAAAATGGAAATATTCGCCATTTTACAAATTTTTCGCCATGTTCCATCACGAAATCTTGTTGGCAAACCTCGGATTCGGATTCAGCGCCCCAAAATACATATAGAATGAAATAAAAACAGACTACCCCATAACGTTCCATCGAGAAATCTAAAGGCACCGTATTATAGGGAATGACCGTAAAAGTTTTTTGATTGAAGCGAAATTATTATGAAAAAAAAACGCTACTTTTTTTACATTTTTCCATGCGATTGCTCATGCGATTTTGAACCTTAGTTCCGCGGGAAATGACCGTGACGTCATCGTTGGGTTCATCAATTTTTCATCAATAACATTTAAAAGCTAATCGCTTACCAAACATCTCTAATGATAACATACCTTTTAGCTAGGTACTTACTTCTACAGGAATTCCAGTAAGTTGGTATGAGAAAGCGTGACGCAAGGACAATCTGGAAGATTATGAAAAGGGATTAATATTAGATTCCAGATGTCTTCCGGAAATGCATTAAGCGAATCATTTTCATGCTGTATGCAATTCATTCGTTATCCAAGGGATTAACTCGATTTAACGAAGCGTTAAAGATGAGGCTAATGGAGCGTTTTAAGTTATGCTGGTGATATCGGATCAATGTCGTCCTGAGTGATAACCACTATTTTACCACTGCTATACAATCACGATATGTCCCAATATTGGGGTGACCAGTAAATGCTGAGTGTGTATAAAAATATAAAAAACAATTATCTTTGGTAACAATTTACATGACATTTGGAATGGGTAGCTAACCTCACTGCTGCACAAAATGTGAAATATTTTATGTACCTAAGTTTAACGAAAACCTGACTTTACAATGCACTGAAAAAAATATCAAAAAAAGGATGGGAGAAGCTTAAGTCCCAAATCCTAAGTCTAGTTTTCGAGATATTCTTACGTTCTGAAAAAACCTTTCAGCTTTTCCCAACTTTTCAGCACCATAGTTGCGGAATCTCCAAAAACTTATCATTAGTGGAAGGTGTTAACCTATCTGTCTCTTAATTTCCCTTCTCTACGATGAGCCGTTTGGGCTGTGTGTTGATGAGTGACTACGTCTATCAGTCAGTCAGCCTGGGCCCATTGGTTTATATTATAGACATGGACTAAATCGGAAGTACGGTGGATGTAGAGTGAAAGTTGAACGGATCTAGTCTAAAATTATTCGAGTGTAATGAATCGCAGTCTCGATGACGCGAAGTGTAAAAAAATCATTCAGCCATGAGGAAATACGCGGACTGAACAGGAAATAAAGCCGTCTATTTCAATGACGATATGGTTTAGTTTTTGTAGTGAAAAAAATGCATCAAATTTTACATTCTGTTCTAGTAACTACCCTTGGGGTTAGCGGTGGAACTAAGCATGCCCAATCCTCTATTTTATATCAGAATCTGTCATTTTTGTGATCCTAGATAATAATTTTAAAATTATATATCTAGTGATACACTTATTCCTTTTTTTTCACCCATCTCCCTGTTAAAAAACCAAATTGATTTTGATAATTTTACAATCCTTTAAAACGCACCAAATAAAAAAACTATATTTAATTATTGATTTTCTTTCCATGTTGGCCTTTCGGAGTTGCCACAATCCTCAGTAAGGGTTATTTAAAAACTGTGCCTGAGTTTTTACGTACTTAATTCTAACTCCTGAAATCCTGAAAATAATTAATAGACTTCACAATGGGAACAATAATCATTTCACGTTGATGATCAGCTGTGAAACTTTTCTGCATCCAACATTAGTTTTAAAACATTCATTCTGATCATGACATCTCTTGCTGCAAGTTTCAAAATGCATATCGGAATATTTTTATTATTAAGTTGGTAATATTTAATTTATTCGGTCAAGACTCTTCTCTCTGTAATACGTCGTATTTTATTCAATTTTATTCTACTTCTTTTCAATTCAGTAATATTACATTACCATATAGAATATTGAATCATTTTATGAGTTGATTAGCATGCTGGATACAGTGAAAAATACTCTAACTTTATTATACAGAGACGTAGTCTTGAAGCGTCTCATACGTTGATTATCTAGGGATATTACGGGAACTTTGCTGAGAAGGTCTCACTACAAACTGTAAACTATCGATCTATGTTCTCAATAGCAAACATCTCTCGCTATTGAATAGTTCAAAGTCTCAAGAGCTATTGATGCTAACAATATATCGCTAAATGTATCAGGGCATAATGAAAAGCAGAGGGAAAACAATACCAATATACCTCCTGTGTCTTGTACATGTTTCCCAGCGACATAATATACTAAGTACTACCATGTAATCTCTTTGATGTTACCGTACACCGCAGTATTAATTTACAAACTTGTGAGATCTTCCTTCCACCTATGTGACCCTAATACATTTTGTGATAATATGATTCTCAACAAGTCAAACATTTTGAACTATATATATACCCTTTCACTGCGTTCCTTGCAGGGTAGGCAGAGAGGACAGAGCGCCAGATAGACCTATCCTTACACATACTCCTAGCCTTCGTCATTCATGGAATTTGTCCTACACGCGCTCTCCGATTCTTTTTACTTATTAGTTTACACCCGTGATTGATGGACTTATTTTACAATTGATATTTAATGTGTTTTATGATTGACCCCCTTATACCAGTAAACTTATACTGTCTGGGGGCTTTTTAAATTTGAAGTAATATAATATAAATAATGTTCTAATGATACGAGTACACATACTTTGTAAGCCATATTCTTTGATAATAAATTGAATTGAATTGAAAATATCACACTTCTTTTTATTTATGAACAGTTTATAAATAAAAATAAAGGATTCCAACATAAATTTCTTTGAGGCTTCGCGAAGAGAGATATTTTCTTAAAAAAGAACTCGGAGGTATTTTTCAAAGTAGGTGTTTTCCAGGAATTTATACAACATACGAAAGATCTGATATGGTAATGCACCATGCACTGTAACATTTGTTCTGAAATATACTTTTTGGTAACACCCACTAGCTTAAATGAATTTTGTGGTGATTTACCACAATATAGGTGTTAAATAAATAAAAAAATTGTCTTTTAAAAGTGAATTTTATAAATCCATACCCCAGACTCGATACAACATCAAATTATTGTACCTAGTCAAAGCATTTTATCGAAATCATAATGTTTTTTCAGTTGCTAACTTTTTATCATCCATCGTACGGTGGTCTTTGTCCCCATGAGGAAAATTAAAGGCAAAAATATTCAACGAATAATTGTGTAAAATTGTATTGCAAAATGCAAATCTCTTTCAGTTTGTCATCTGCATTGAAATATTTACAACGGTTACAATATTATTATGTAAATAAATTGGATTTCAACAAGGGGATTCTAATGAATCCTTGTACTCAAATTTTCTCAGTAGGTAAGGTAAACCAAAATGAAATTTGGATAATTTTAATTAAGGCTCCCGGTCGACGAAGGCCAAGACGTCAGGGTCATTTCCCACGGCATTAAGATTCAAATTCAAATGGTAAAAATAGCGTTTTTTCCATTTTTTGCGGTTGATTTAGCTTCAATCAAAAAACTTTTAGGGTTGTTCCCTAGATTTTAATGCATATTATCAGTATGAAAAAAAAACCTCCGCGACTTTCGGGTAACGAGTTTCTGTCTTTCGGAAAAAAGATTAGAGGTGCTTTTCACATTTTTTTTTTTGAGAAATCTATAAAAGATATGAAAAATCTTTTACGGTTATTCCCTAGATAAAGGTTCAATGTATCTACTCTATTTTTTTCCGAAGCATATTTCTAAGATCATATAGATCTTAGTCTCCCATTTTTAAAAATTGTTGAAATGCCAATATGCCTACTTTTAAGTCCATTAATATAATAAGGGCATTAGAAAAAGGAGAGCATTCCTACACATTTTCTATCAATACTTCGTACTTATCCGCAATCCGTCTCATAGAACCCTATAACCTGATTAAAAAGTTCGGACATTGGTTTAGTTATATTATTAACTTTAATAAAAGTGTCATTTTTTTACCAACTTTCGAAACCTTCGTCAAAAAACCCTCTTTTGATTAATTTGACAACACAATATGACAACTAAACTTTCTCTGACATATTTTTTTACGATATTATAATTTTATTAAAAATATCTCTGGTACCCATCTTGTGACCTATTCAGTGGCTTGCCTCTCAAAATAAACAAAAAACCCAGGCTTCCCAAAGAGATAAACTTTCCTATATAAAATCTGTAGATATGTATATTCATTTAAAAAAATAGCTCGACAGCACTTTCTTCCTTTCTTCTAAGCAAAAAAACATTTTATGCCGCCGCCAGACGCGCGCGAGCCACCACGAGCTTTTTGTGTTCATGAGTAAAAAGGCGTGTGGATGGAACATTTGTCTTGACGTGTACGTAACCGACCGTTGACGCCTTTTTACTTATGAATACAAAAAGCTCGTGTTAATTTTGTCGGCATTAGATTTTGCAATCAGGCAAGCCTCTTAACAGTGCCAAAACATGCATCTAAGGAGCCGAAATTTCTAGATCCAACGGATGCTGAAAAGTGCCGACTGAAAATTACTGTTTATTTATGAAACACTACAAAGAAAACATTACAAAAGCCTTGATTTGGATGGTAATGGTGGTAGTTTCGGCGCTGTGCCAATAATATTTCCAAATTCTGGAAGTTTCTTCCTCTTAACCCCTTCAAATTAAGAAGGGATGCTTCATGTTGCTAATTTCTTTAGTTCGTATATTTTAAGTATAATTTATCTTCCAAAGATGGTAATGGGCAATTTGATCACCATCCTTATGGATCACAGCCAAAATAATAATTTTCTCTCAAAATACGTAACTTTCAAGAGAGAAGTTACGTTCATTCAGCCTTCTCCTCACTCCTGCCCTAATATAATAAACCAAAAGAGAACACGTCATTACAGGGCGCGCGAAAATAGAACCAACCATATCAGAGGGGTCACTACAGAACGTGGACAAAAGAGAACAATGTTAACACACAGAACTGACTCATACAGAACGCTACCAAAACAGAACACATAAATTTATACTAATATACCTACATATAAATATATATACCATTTGTTTCGTATTGTTGAAGGTTTTCACTGTGTGCGATTGACATTGTTTCTTGGTTTTTTCATACTATACCTTTTTTATACTACACCAATACTACACCTGCTCACGGTGCACAAGTTAACACTCCAGATTACACAAACCCATTTCTCATACATTTATCCGAAGAGGCTGACACCAGTAGGAGTGTCGAAAGGTGGATCAAATTTATTTAGACACGTTTCACCCAAAAAAAACCACAAAACATTTTTTTTATTACTTATCCTAATATTTTTATAAAATGGTAAGTCAGATATTTTATAAAAAAATACCTATATATAAATAAATCTATTGTCCTCGTGAATATTTTTACTACCTATATATGGATTTGTAAAATTTATAAAATCATTAAAAAAATATTACTGTAAAAAAATATTCCTATAATACCTTCAAAGAAACTAGTAATAAGTATAAATTATTCAACTCTTCTAGATATTGTTTTGTTTTGTCCACGTTCTGTAGTCACCGTTCTGAAATGATCGCTTCTGTTATGGCCTGTTCTGTTTTGGTTTGTTCTCTAAGGTCCGGTCACCATAATAAACTAGTCCTCTCTTCTTTATGAAGGAAGGAAAAGATTACATTGAATAGATGGAAGGCTCACTGACAAATTACTTTGTTTTGCCATCAGCTGCTCTCGCGCTGTGGATTTAAAGTCTTTAACAAACTCATTAAGAATTGATTCCCTTTTTAAAATTCTTGATTGCGCTTCTACGCGAACTTTGGAATAATAAAAGTTAAAAGTTACGTCAGTATTAAAATATAATTAATATGATCTGAAATTACTCAATTAGTTTCACAGTTTACTACTGAAGAGTTGGCATATTGGGTTTACCGTAAGTTCGTTTAAAATCAATTCGTCTAAAATCAATTGGTTTAAAATCAATTCGGCCAAAATCAATTTGCCTAACGAGATGAATTGATTTAGACGAATTGATAATTAGAAGAATTGATTTTAGACGAACTTACCGGACACTGGCATATTGACATTTATAAAAAAAAACTAAAAACGAGATACTTTAGATCTTGACAACTTTACTAAATATGATTTGGAAAAAAATGGAGTAGATGTATTGGACCTTCATATAGGGAATGACCGTAAAAGATATTTTATATCTTGTAATTATAGATTTTTCAAAAAAAAAAGATCTGAAAAACAGCTCTGAACTATTTTCCAAAAGACAGCAACTCGTTTCCCGAAAGTCGCAGAGATTTTTTTTGTATCGATAGTGTGCATTGAAATCTAGGACATAACCGTAAAAGTTATTTTATTGAAGCGTAATTAACCCCCAAAAAATTGAAATACCGCTATTTTTTTACATTTCATCATGTGATAAAGGTTTCTCTAGGAAAGAATGATCACTAAAGCCAACCAATGATTTTCATATTACACTGTACGTCATTTGAGATACCTAAGGAATTGTCAATTATAAGTACGAATGAAATTCAATCAAAAAATATAATTTGTGCTTTACAAAAAAAAATCACTAACGATGTTTTTACCTTTTCTTCCGCAGAATGGTCTTCCATCGCCAGAAAACCCTTATGTGTTCAACGGAGACTTCGTAGATCGGGGTAAGAAGGGACTAGAAGTTTTCTTACTGCTTCTCTCGTGTCTATTGGTCTTTCCAGGAGGTGTCTTCTTAAACAGGGGGAATCATGAGGACCACATCATGAACGCAAGGTAAGATTAGAAAAACAACTCTATAACCTATTAAAGAAAACAGTGCACGAGACAATGATTTTTATGAAATCATAGAGACAGGATAAGTAGAGGAGTTGACGACATGCGCAGAACCAAATTTAGTAAGCCAACATCTTAGTATGGAGCGGCCACATGGAGTTAGGAAAAAAACTGTCATTTCAGTAGTGTTTGTATAGAATTAGAATCTGAGTAGTAGTCATTTCAGTAACGAAAGGAGTTTCAGTCGTTCGAAATTAACCGTTAAGTATGTATTTTAATTAAATCAGTAGGTATCTTCTATAAGTTAAAAACCGCTTACAAACCTACCTATTTTTATAAATCTGAACTATTCTTCTTCTTATCAGCCCCATTCCCTCCACTGCTGGATATTGGCCTCTTCCTGTGTCTTCCACAATTCTCTGTTTTGAGCGCTTTGTCTGCATTGGCATTTTGTAACTCATACTCGCTCGCTATGCGACGTGTACACGACACACAACCATTGTTATTGTTTGTACGGCGTATACACGTCGCGTAGCGAGCGAGTAGAGTTACAAAATGCCATCCCTGAACTATTAAATTGGTCCAATTCTTTAGTTCGCCTACGCAGGACACATAATTATTTTATTAACCCAATAACTGGTGCTTAAGGTATATGACACATTAAAATAAAGTATGTTGCGTACAGCCTACCTATTGTTCATCGGTGGCGGTGGATGACAGGCTTTATTAACTTAAATACTATCTCCTGCTGTGATAATCCAACCCCATATAGGTATTATTATATTGCAGAGGAAAAGTTTCTCAAAGCTATTGTAGTGCGATTCTTTCTCGCAGAGATCACAGCACTGCAATAAGCTAGGTCTAGGGAACGAATTTATTTGCATCTAAAACATGTTTAAAAAATTACACAATTGACAGCAGGATGTGGTGGAATAGGTGAACGTTGCCCTGGGCAGAAAGTGATCACTAAAGCCAGCCAAAGCCGACTCGTAAGCGTCGGAACTCCCATCCTCCTTTCCTCCCCAAGGGAGTTCACATAACGCTACATCATGTGAATGAAGATGCATCTCCATCGTCTCTGTTGAGCTGCCGCTTTATTTTGTTCACTTAAAGTGTAAATAAATAAATAAATAAGTACAGTGGAGAACGATATGCAGGACTTTTATGCAAACTGATTCCCAAGATTGAAACTACGAAAAGGAAGAATGTGTCCCTCTTAAAAAATCTGGTCAAGTGGTTTATCCAAGTGGTTCTGAAATGACTAGCTGAGCTGTCTTAGGGCCGGTTCCTCGAAACACGATATGTTTACAGTGTGCGTGATACCAAATCTTTTTTAAACAGAAAAAATCAGTATGAAGTATTTTCTTTAAAAAATGTTTGAAATCTGTGAAGGAACTCATATTGTGTAGAAGGCTGTACCTATCATAATTACTAATACTAGTGTGTGTATGATATTATGAGATTGTGAAAGAAAATACTACGTAGATAATGGTACTATACTATAAAATATTTTATATATATCATTCATTTATTCCTAGGGAGGTCTATAATAATAATAGGAAAAGTTAATAAGACCTAGAAATTATGGCCTAATCTAAGAAGGTGACATCCCGTAATCATTTATACCAGAGACATATAATATTACTTGAACCGTATCTTTGCCCAACCTTTGTAACTGTGTGAATAAAACTTTGATAACATATTTGGAAAAAAAAAACAATCCTGGATTTTGTACACATTAACTGAAAAAGAGGAATATAATATAGATTCTTCTTCTCCAGTTTTAATCGCTACGATTGCCCCATATCTCTTCTCCACTCATTCCTGTTCTGTGTGGTTCTTTTATAACTCTTTACGTGAATCGAATCCCATACCTATCTTGGCACAGGTCGTCCAGGCACTCTTTCCATGGTCGTCTTCTGTAGTTTGTCCCCTCGTTCATTCCTTCAATTAATTCAAATAGGAGACCTTCTTGACGCACTATGTGGCCGATCTATCTGGCACGTCTTTCTGCTATTTCATTAAGCAGGTGTCTTCCTCCTTTGATTTTGTTGAGAACTTCTTCGTTCGTTATGCGGTCACTCCAAGAAATTACTAAAATTCTCCCGTAGGACCACATCTCAAAAGCTTTCAGTCTAATTAGTTAACCAAAAATGTTAGTAAATATTACTTAATTGTGAAGTGATCATATTAGACCAGGCGGTGACGCTGATAATAATTAATCAGTCGTAAGCTTGATGGAAGTTCATCATAAGCTATATAATGGTCGTAAGTGGGTATTGACATATCTACATGATAAAAAATTATACCTATAAGTATATTTTTAAACCTTTTTTAAAGGGGTTTCGGGTGACCAAAAATACCCTTTTGCACTGTGTAGTGTGTACTCTCAGGGGGATTCATAAAATAATTATTTCAAAACTTTGATTTAGATAAACAAAATGTCATTGGAGCTTTTACGATAGAAATGTACTTTTCCTAAATAGAAAAGTTGTTAATTTCATTGTTATTAATTTCAATGAAATGCAAAGTCCGCTTCTGAAAGCTTTGATAAAAAGCGGAAGCAGTCGGCTATGAATTAAGAGTTTCCTGTTAGCGAAGGAAGGAGCACTTAGTATTGTTGTAAAGGTGGTGAATGAATAAAACCTACAAGAGCTTTTCAAGCTTTTTTCAGCGATTTACATTTTTACTGAAAATAATAACAACCAACGTACACTTTCATTAACAAAAATAATTATTAATCTTGATTAAAAATTTTCAAATTGTTTCTATTCTATTCGCGTTCCTTGCGGGCTAAGCAGAGGGAACCTAACGCCAGACTTTTCTATTGCAATTCGTCATACACACATATTTTACTCACAAGGTCGCGTCTGTCCTTGAGCATTTGGTCGACATGGTCGAGCTAAGCGGTCTTTGATGACCGCGTTTCCTCACACCTTTTCTTTCACCCATCTTTCTTTGCCATCATTTGATCATTACGACGATGTATATGTATGTTACAGTCATAATCCATTGTTAGTTAAAATGCGTTTTGACTAGTAAAAACCTGTTGTTCTGATTTTTGTTTAGTTCAAAAAACCACTTGTTTATTTTTGTCAAAACATGTCAAAAGTTACCATTGAACAATCAAACTTGTATTGACCAAAATAAACAAAAAAAAACAACTTGTTTTTTAAAGTAAACAAAAATAAAAAAAACGGGTTTTAACTAGTCAAAATGCGGGTTTTAGTAACGGGTTTTGACGTTTACATATTATGCAGTTCATCTCAATGCGTACCTTTTTATAATAAATAACAAAAAAAAGATATAGGTATATTAGATTTACGAAGTAATGGAAAATTAACGAAAAGATGTTTGCGAAAAACAGTGACGAAGACTTGACTTGTTAGTCCGACCCACATTTTGAAATCAATTTCCGGAGAATCAGTCGCAGGAGAATATGAAAGTTAGAAGGAAATCTTTGACTATTGAAATATTAATATTCTAATGGAAGTAGTAACAAACCACAAAGTATCAGGGCGGCATAATATAATACATACAATAGGTATTACTTGGAGTGAACTCTGAACAGATATCCGTGGGTACTTTGTTAGGTAGTCGCTGAAAGTAATGGTTTGCATAGTAAAAAAACGTTTAATACCTTCTTTTCTTTCAAGCAGGGATTACAGTAAGAAGAAACTTTTGAGACTTACTGAAGGCAATTTACATTTTTACGATAATGGTCTTAGTAAACGTTCTATGATTTCAGAATGCTAATGAAATAAGGTGCATTTTATTCAATTGTTCAATTTTCACCGTATTATACCGAGAAATGGGCTATATCCCAACAATGGGGCACCAATAAAAATCCCTGCAATATTCTGACGTGAGGTGGTCATCGCGGTTAGTAGAAGGGTTGGTAAACGAGCTAGACTGTAATCTGGGGACTTATTCCACTTTACGATACGAACTTTTCTTGCCGACTGGGAACAGAATACATAGATAGATTTAGATATAGTTCGATAAACCCAGATCCAGTTTTCTTTTTATAAAAGTAAATAAAAGTGGTTGGTTGGCAGACATTACCGACCGCAATAAACCCACTATTTTAATATGTTATTTTTATTCAATAAAGTTTTATTTATTTAAATTAATTTTCACTTGCAAAACCTAAGTGACATTCAAAATGAGTGGGGAACCTCTTTCTTTTTCTTTAGCCCTCGTCCCTCCACTGCTGGATGTAGGCTTCTTCCATACCCTTCCACAATCTGTGTCCTTACCCCTTCGCATCCATGTCCTTCCTGCTTGCTTGACTATGTCCTCAGACCACCTTTTGGGAGGTCTTCCGACAGTTTTTCCTTTTGTCCAGGGCCTCCGTCGCAGAATTCTGGATGCCCATCTAGCGTCCCCCCGTAGATCCAAATGTCCAGCCCACTTCCATTTCAGTTTCGCATCACGGTGCATGATGTCGGCAGCCTCATCACTGAAAAAAAAGAAAAGCATATTAATTTTAGCAGTTTTGCGAATATCTTACAGGACAATCGATAAAATATATAAGAAGAGGGGGGAAATTCTACAACCCGGCGACCCGGGGAATACTTTTGAGTTATTATTAAAAATTCACAAAGATTTTAATGCTTAGTAAACCAAAAAAGGTTCGCGAATGCAGGAGATTAAAAAAGGAGTATTTTTAAATAATTATTTACTTACTTTTATACTTCGTTGAAACATGATAAGCCTGGCATTATTAAAGGATTCAGCTCTACATAAGGCAAAGGTTAAGTGAAAATTTATTAAAATAAAAGTTAAGTTCAAAAGAAAAATGAGTAGGTAGTCTGCCAGGTTCTCGGGGAAAAACCCATTAGAATATTGCTCCACATGAATAAATCACAAAAAAAGACGAAAGAGCTTAAGAAATATTCTCAACGGATAAGAGCCCGTTGGAATCCAGTAGATGAATTATTTATAAAATGTTGACTATTTTATTGTCCGTCCCATTTAAGATCCGCCTATTTATTTGTATATTTTCTTCTCTATGCTAGTTTTTAACACACTGATAGAAATCGTATGCTGCTAGATAGAATTAATTTTATTTTCAAAATCCGCTAGATTTGAGCTTTCCTCCCTTGAGCATCTTTCTAAAGGGCTTTTGTCTTTTTTTTGGATTTATTCATGTTGAGCACTATTCTTATGGGTTTTTGTACGGTCACGAGTCTGCCTACCAATTTAAATAGGTAATGTGACCTTTTCGAAAATTCACAGGCGACCTAATCGTTAGTATGGGTTATCCGTAAACTTTTCCCTCGATAGATTTTATATTAGGTTCATTTCTATAACTTTTTGAATTAAATTAAGTGTATTATAAATTTATTTGACTATGAAATATTTAAGACTAGGCATATCGACGAAAAAATTGAAAAAACGGGAGACCTTTATAAATCCCAAAAACCTTACTAAATATTC
Source organism: Ceraclea dissimilis (assembly GCA_963576895.1). Classification (NCBI taxonomy): domain Eukaryota; kingdom Metazoa; phylum Arthropoda; class Insecta; order Trichoptera; family Leptoceridae; genus Ceraclea; species Ceraclea dissimilis. The sequence goes on from OY756360.1 coordinate 23,242,777, forward strand.
TTTGGAAAATTATTTTTAAATGAAGCAAATTAACTCCATAAAGTAAAAAAAAATGCTATTTTGACATTTGATCATGCGATTCTTCATACGATTTTGAATCTTAAGGGTAGGCATATTGCCATTTCAAAAATTTCTATAAACGGGAAACTTTAGATATCGACAACCTTACTAAATAGGCTTTGGTTAAAATTGGGGTAGATACTTTATCTAGTAAATGACTGTAAAAGATTTTTAACTTCTTGTATTGATTTCTCAAAAAAACAAGTGTGAAAAACATGCAGACTTTTTTTCCAAAGACAGAATTTCGATTCCCGAAAATCGCAGAGAATTTTTTTTTTGTACTGATAATATGCATTAAAATCTAGGTTACATTAAGTTAGATTAAAGCAAAAATAGCTGCAAAAAACCCTTTTTTCTAGTTTTCGGTCATGCAATTTTGAACCTTAACGCCGCCATGGGAAATTAAACATCGTGAACTAATTTTATTAGACAAATAAATAAATAAATAAATAAATAAAACTTTATTGGCCAGAAAATATATGTAACAACAAAAACAAAACAAGATAATACAGTGTGCCAAAAGGCGGACTTATTGCAAAAGCAATATCTTACAGTCAACCCGAGAAAATAAAGAAAAACTTAAATATGTACTATAATAATAAAGTACGTAAATATAAAGATACAAATACATAATATATACATATAAATATACACACATAATACATACAAATAGATAATATGATAAATAAATAATAAAAAATAAGAACATTTAATAAAAATAAATAAATACATATGCACACAGGAGAAGGAAGAGGAAGAGGCGGGATGGGAACAAGGGACTGCTCGTTGCAGACAGTTAGACCTGAGGTCGACGACACAGAGAAGAAGAAGCCGGTAAGACTAGCGACCAATGATCATCCTACGAAATGAATACAGGGAAGAACAAGTACGAATATTAGCTGGGAGCTGATTCCACAGTCTTGCGCTGTGAACCGTAAAGGAGTCTGTGTAAAAACTGGAGTGATGAGGTGGAATCAACAGGAGATTGTTATCAGCTGAACGGAGCGGGCGACCATGAGAATTTAGAAATTCAAAGCGCTCCCTTAGATAAGAAGGTGAAGAAGGATCAAAAAGAACTTTAAATAATAGGCTTAATACATGGATATCTCTTCTATTTGGAATGGTTTTCCAGCCAAGTCTGAGACGGTAATCAGAGACATGATCATATTTTTTAAGACCAAAGACATAACGGATGCACGCGTTCTGCAGGCGTTCAAGTTTATTTAAGCCTTCAACTGTAATATCAAGATAACATACATCGGCATAATCCAGAATGGGATGGATGAGTGATTGAATTAACATTTTCTTGGTGTCGAGATTGAGGAAATTCTGTAGTCTCCTGAGCGAATGCAAAGAACCAAAAACCTTTCTACTAACTTCACCAACCTGCTTCTCCCAAGACATCCCGCTGTCGAAATAGACACCAAGATTCTTAACATTACAAATCATCTACGAGAAAACATCTTGTCTATTATGTACAACTGTTAGAGATTATAATTATCTTTTCATTAAAATATATTATACTCAATTGTGAGTGACGAGTATGAGCCTGATGGTAATTGATAACAATTGTTATGTTTCCTTTATTCTACTTGGGTAATTAATACTTTTCTAATTAAACTCCTATATTGTTTCAGATACGGCTTCATAAGGGAAGTCCATCAAAAATATAAGGTAAATATTATATTTATATATATTTTTTTGTTTAATTGTTTTATTGTTTTCTATCATCCGTAGGCCCATTCGGACACCTGGACTCTTCAATTTTTACAATTATAGCATATTATCAAACAACAACAAAAACAATAATCATAAGATCAATGCCAATCAGAGTGTAAAAGGCTCTGATTGACATTTCGTCATACATAACAATCAATTCATCAACACAAAGTCAGTTATTTAAAGTATGAAATAGATAAAAGGCTGATATACCCACTGGAGCTCCGAAATACATTGATGCCAGTTAACAGTACCGGGGTAATAGATAATTTTATACTACAGTTTGACTTTCTGCATATCTGCATTACTTTTTACTTCCAATTAGTTTTGTTTATTTATTTATTTACTACACGGCACACTAACAGACAACACCCACATATAAACACATACTAAACAAAAAACAATACTGATCAAGTTCAAGTAATTCCCTATTACATGTGTACACAACTATTTAATATAAAACAATATTCATAATGAGGTTAAAGAAATTGTAAGTGAGCAGATAATTAGTGCAAAATACAAAATGTAGTCAAAGTAATCAGTAATAATATGTAGTCAAAACAAGTGAGCATAATAGGTTTCCATCTTGAAAGATGGCTGAGATCACTCGGAGACGAGTGAATAGCCGTAAAGTATAAAAGATTAGAATAGACCTCACAAGACAATACGAGCTGCTCAAAATCAGCTCTGAGTCAGCAAGTTCGTATAAAACAATCCATTATTTCACATCTTTTGCAGCCAAAATGTTCACTGTTCGAATGTCATATAAATACCTATTAGCACAAAAAGAATCATGTGTGAGTTTCATACTGTTTTTTTATGCAATTTGGGATACTATGTACAATAACTTCGCTACAACAACTTCTCACTATTAATATTATTTCCTACAATAGTTAATCAGGTTATTATCGTAGGTACCGATAATATTAGTAAATTCTCACCACGCCCTAATTTCATTTATCATAACACATAACAACTAACACTAACTAACAATAAGTAGATTCTATACAACTAATTACAATAATATGAGAAAATAACAGTAACGATAATGACTACTGAAGGGAAGGCCTGAATTTCAGGGAACTAGACGCAACATACCACGCAGGCTGTTGTGTTCAGTATAAAGCCTTGAAATAATTTCAGTGATACAAAATAGTTTCAGCTGATACAAGATACAATGTCTACTGCCTGGCTTGGTCCGGGTTAATAGATGAAGTTAAAAATTTAACGTTAATCGCGTCGGTGAAACACAAGGATATCGCCTAGCTTTGTATATCTTTGTATATCGGGTTGACTGTAAGATATCGCGTTTGCAATAAGTCCGCCGTTTGTCACACGATTGTCTTATTTTTGTAAATATTATGCATTTTTGTTTTGGCCAATAAATATTTATTTATTTATTTTATCTGAGAGGTATTATGTAAGGCGTTTCATGTCATTTCAACTTTATGCCATTAGCTATGGATGATATTATTTAACACACGATTTTATTAAACTTCACTTGGAGTTGTAGTTATTGTTGTTTTCAAATCTTGCAATCGAATTTCAGACTAGCATGACAGCCCTTATGACAAGATTTGACAATCAGGGCTACCGACAATATAATCTTGAACTCCATTTGCAGCTAACGTCCGCCGACTGCAAAGATGTACTAAATAGATAATACAGATTATAATATTTTATGTTACAAAGATTATAAAATCTTGATATAAAATATTCTTTTAAACTTTTTTTTCTAATAACTGAGTATCTTAACTGTAGAGAAAGAAAATAGAGATAGATTACTGTTACACTCGATTATTTTTTTGTATCACTCAATAGCTCTATTTTCACGGAATATTAAAAAATAACCTACGTTGTAAGCCTTGAGCTGATTATTTGATACATCTGGTAGCAAAATCCTATATAGATATAATGTTCGCGTATGTAGGTAGAAGGGATCGTGACCAAACCGAATCCAGCGTGTGTGTTTGACCAGTGCTTTACCAGCTGCTTTTAGGGTAGTGGAGTGGAATAATGTTTAGAATAGGTACCTATGTACCTGGGTAGATACCTGCTAGAGCAATGTAAGCGGATTTGTTATAATATTATTCTGCTTGGAAAGGTTTTCTCTTCGTACGCGATATTAAAAATAAAATGGGTTAAAGCTGCCATTTTTCCAAAGCTTTAGGTATTAAATAGTTCATACTAGCAAAGTAATACCTGCAAACATGACGGAACTTTTCATTATTTCAATAAATTCTCGTGAAGAATCTTAGTCGTAGTGCATCAGGAATAAGTTAATGGTCTCAGAAAATTTAAAAATAAAATTTATTTTTGACTCGCACTTTTGACCAACCACTTGGTCGACATTATGGCAAATTGTACCACTAGGTATGTATTTTTTTTTATATTTGTAAATCATTCATTTCGGCACGTCCGCGCCATAAGGTGCCGATTTTTTTTCGCGCACCACCAACCATCATCTGCGTACCAAACGTTGGGATACGCTGATCCAAATAATTACTTCAAACATCTAACCAAAATTTGATAAAACAATTTTGTTGTGTTATTATCTTAAAGTTAAACCTCACCTCTTACTTATATACTTACTGCTAGCAACTTGAATTCAACTGCTGGACATAGGCCTCTTCTAAACTCTTCCACTGTCTTCTATCTTGGGCTATCTGCTGCCATCTACGACCCGTAAGCTGGACAATGACATCTGACATCATCATCACATGTACATATGAATTGTTTTCTAGAGAATTAAGTACTTCTTCTTCCTTCAGCCATCTCTCCACTGCTGGATATAGGACTCTTCCATTTGTTTCCATTTCTCTTTATCCTGAGCTTTGCCAATCCATCTTCTACCCGCGACTGGGATAATATCCGACCTACTCCTCTCTTTTTCTATCACGCGGTCACTCTGTCCCCTGTCTGGCAACATGACCCGTCCACTGCCATTTTTATCTAGCAACTCGACCCATGATATCTACGACTTTTGTTCTGCTACTCAATTAAGTACATAATATAATAATTACGTGTAAAAGTTTAATATATTCCAACTTTATACAAATTAGGTAAAATGTTTTTTTCTGAAAGCTCTGCAAAATCAGAATTATAATATTTACCCTTGCATGAAATTAAGCTCTCAATCTTTTCTGCCAATGTTTACACGTGCGCTTTTATTTTTAACTTTGCTAAATATTCTCATTAATCATAATTCATTTTGATTGTTTTTTCTTTGATTAATTAGTCGTTATTTTTCTACCTATTGAATTTATAAAACGAGCAATGACGTCAATTATTTCTTTTACTGACGAACATTCAATGATTTTTAATTTATGCGTCGATGAATTTCGTTATAAGTTGTTTCGTTTTCGTTATAAATATTTCGTTATACTTGAATTATTTTGATTTACAAATTTTATTATTGTAAAGCGTTGGATTTTTTCTACATTCCGTAGTTTATACAATGTAGTATTCCCACAACAGTATAGAAGAATTAAGGATGAACATTGTAGGACCTACGACCGACCTCGGCTGGCTTAAGTGATCACTTTACACTCGAGTAACATTCGCCATTTCAGTTCACCCCGGCTAGGATTCGAACCCAGACGTTTCTCGCATAGAAGGGATCATATCCACTATACCACGAGTAGCGACGACTATGTTGTCGAATTTCATGTATATTAAGTACCCATGTATTGTTGCATTTCTTACTGTTTAAGGGAGAGGGTGGTATTTTTTACACACCCGCCATCTATTATCAAGATAACATTCCCATCTTTCTAAAACAAAAGAGAACCCGATTAACTAGCAGAAATCACTTCACGGCATATTTTAACGCATATTATCATTACTTACAAAGCGAAAAAATCTTTGTGACTTTCGAAAAACGAGTTGCTGTATTTCGGAAAATAAGATCAGAGGTGTTTTACACATTTATTTTTGAGAAGTCTAGGTATACCTACAAGAAAATATATAAAATATTTTACGGTCATTCCCATAGATTAAGGTTCAGTGTATCTACCCTATTCTTTTCCAAAGCATATGTAGTAACAGTTGTCGAGATAGAAGGTCTCCCGTTTTTAGAAATTTTTGAAATGTCGGTATGCGTACTCTTAATTTACATAGGTTTGTATAAATCAGAATGTCTTAATATTGCTGTTATTTACAATTTGTACATATATGTACCTCCTATATTCATAAAATCATAAGATAACAACATAATTCATAACATAACATAACTAACGAAGCAAATTGTTTAGTAAATATTTGTATGAAGCTCGCAGCACAGCTTTCACAACATTCATGCAGATATTTCGCAATTACGGAAATTTGATTAATGACTACCATATACAATAATAATATACATCTTTAGATATTTCAGTAAATATACATAGGGATATGATGTTCTGCTTTCAAACAAAAATACGTATGAATTCATTACTTGGATTGATGTATTTATTCATTAAGAGGCGATGTACCCTGCAGGAGTAAAAATCGTTCAAGAATAACGTAAGTGACTAATGCCCAATCCCTTCAACTTTTACCTAGGAATGAGAGCCCTAAGAAATTTCCATACAAAAACAGGGAAAAAAGAGACGTGGCGTGAGGGTGTAGATAGATATACGAGTAGATAGACTCATACATGAAACAGAGGTTTTGTAAAATAGCGGTTGGATACAGAAATTCTGACTTTTTTTTTATTGAAAGTAGTTGGAAATACCCATTCAGACAAAAAAAACTCTAGAGTTGGGTTATACGCTGTTCTTAGGACGGCAGTCTAATTGATAATACTCGTACATTTCCAAAAATATTTTTTTCAAGAACTTACAACCTTTTATAACGTTTTTGCATTTTTGTTTCAGCACAACGCAGAGAGACTGCTGAAGCTAATTGAAGGAGTCTATCGCTGGCTTCCTCTAGGCACAGTCGTCAACAACAAAGTCCTGGTGGTCCACGGAGGTATTTCAGATTCCACGGACTTGGATTTGATCAAGAGCCTCGACAGAGGAAAGGTAAGATTAATTCTTCTTCTTCCTCTTTAAGTACCTTCTTCTTTGTCTGCTACATCTCACGATGTATTCATTATGTTTATCATTTATAGAATACAAATGGTTGGAACATACGCTAAATACTAAAAAAATAATCTCAATAGAGGGCCGTGTATAATACATACACGTTTCAACTCGACATCGCATAGCGGTAAAATACCGGCTTGTCAGGTTGTAGGTCTGGGTTCGATTCCCGGCCGAAGCAGATGGATGGACTGGAATTGTGTGACTTATGTGTTATGTGATCACATTAAGCCAGCCGACGATCAGTCATAAGCCTGATGGAAGGTCTCCATCCTTTGCTGTGTATCTGTTGAGATAAAACTACTTGTTAAATTCAACTACGACATGTAGAAAAAATCCGATGTTCTCACAAAACATAAATTGTGATTTTCAATCTTGTAATATTTTCATGTTTATGGTCGGTAGCCTGGTTGGTAACGCGCTCGACTGTTAATCCAGTGGGCGCGGGTTCAATCCCTGACTTACTCCACTTCACAACACAAGCTTTTAAGCTTTCTGTGAAGTGTACAAAGATGTATTTGGGTTTATTTCGATGAACCCATATTCATTTGTTAATAAAAATAGTATAAATAGTATATGTATAAAATACAGAGATACCTTAACATTACGCATACATAAAGCATAAAATATGTTCACTGGGGTGAGCTTAACGCGGTGCTGCGCTCTAACCTCATCTTGTCTTGGTTAATTAAAAATTAATTCAATTAGACAAATTATTCAACATCTTTGCGTCAATAGTTTTGTTTATAAAAGCTCAAAAGGAAGTCCGTAATGAATAGAATGAGCTTTGAAGTATATTTGATTAATTAATTACTAATTATTTAGATCCTGAAAGCTTGTCAGTCCGTAGGAAGCTACACCTCTCTACTTTCGTCCCACCTTTTATTTATTTTCAGTTCCTATTATCCATATTTTCTAATAATAAATTATTTGATTCTCGCCTTCTGATAAAAATCAGCAATTAATTATCGAAATTATGCGTACACGTGTATTATTATTATTATTATCCAATTAAAATCGAAATATACTCGTATAATTATAATTTAGTTGTAAAATTGGGTATTAATTACGTGAAATGACAATATAACTACCTAAGAAGATGCTGAATGTTTCTCGTCTTCTAACAAAAACTTATCATTTTTTGTTTAATATCAGGTTTATTCGTCTAGTATTATTCAGTTTAAATCTAACCATCTGACAGACAGCCATGACGGTTCACGAACCGTTCGTGGCTTCACATAAACTATAATATGTAGATACCATTTCTGTGCACTATAAAGGTAAATAAGATGATATTGAAATACTGATCCGGGGTCGGCCGCACTAGGAAGAACCTTCAGAGTTGGGGAATAATAGCTGAGGACACGACGTGCGACTGCGGGTAGCTGCAGGACCACAGAACACATATACTCTCTTTATATTAATAAAATAAAATAATTTGTGCAGGACACTGAGCACCTGTTTAACCCTTAACCACTGACGTACGTCTCTGTGACGTAGGTAAATTCGGAAAACCGTTGTAATTTTTAGTGTTGTGCGCGCACGATCTTGTCCATTCCTGTACCTTTCTAGGATTCAGAGATGCGAGCGCAGCGGATGGGAACTGACGTGCAGCGCGCATACAATAGGTAAATATCGATTTCGTAACGTCTATATGACGTATCGTCAGTGTTAATGTAATTTTTTAGGTTTCGATATCGTTATTGTTTTAGGTATTAAAATGGTTTCAAATAATGTCATTCGACTGGTGAATGCTCTAAATCAAATTAACAGCCTCGACTCAATGTGAGCACTCAAAATTTAGAGACTTTTGTAATGAAAAACGTTACTTTTTCGGAGTCAGCTGATGAGAATGTGATGTTGGAACCAGATTTTTTAATTGACTCTTTCTCGGAGGAAAATGACGATACTCCTAAGAAAACTTCGAGTAAACACGGAGATGGAATAGAAGTAACAGATTATGAAGAAAAGACATAGAAAAACCTCGGTTGCTTGTTATCTCTGTAAGAAACCCCTTTGTTTGTAATGGCTAAAATCTGCTTGCAATTCATGCCTTTAAAAAATTGTTTTTTTATTTTACAACTTTTATTTTTTTTATTTTAGTATTAAGTTCGTCATGTATAATTTTAAGTTTTATCAGTTCTGTGCTAATATTAGACTGATAAGTTGAGTTTATAAGCTGTTTAAGAAAGGCTGTTTTTTGTTACAGTTGATTTTTGAAACATTTTTATTTTGATATAAAAATAAATACCTAAAGTACTTATATCACTTTTCTTTTATTTAATAAACATTTAAGATATTAAACTAATAATTTATGACAAAAAAATAACTTTGTCATATTTCAATAACTAATTTAGGGCATTTAAAAACGACCTACGTCAATTTGACGTACGTCAGTGTTTATGTAAGCAAAATACACGTCAGTGGTTAAGGGTTAATGGCTTCTAGGCGGTGCACATGGGAGAGTCTCGCTGATCGCTCCCCCTTGAACGATGGGACGATGACGCGGGAGAGGCTGTGGCTTTCTGGGAGCTGAGGGGAATCTATTGAGTGCTGACCGACACGATAAGAAGAAGAAGATTGAAATACTAAAGGGGCTACGGCAGGAAACGGAACTAGTAAGGGTTGACACATCAAAAAAAATGCTGTCAAAAGAAAAATTATACGACACCACAAATATTTACAAGCTCACCCAGTACCCTTTACAGAGACATTCAAAATGAATGATATTAGAGGCTGTTGTATTTGTCCGTGTAGCGGCGAATACTGGGAGTGTCACTAACGAGGATGTCAGGAGTAGAACACAGCAGCCACTTATCACACCCAAGTGATACAGATTACAGACTCGTAGGTTTAACTGGCTCGGGCTCGGGCACATTCTACGTATGCCCGCTGATGGCTTTACCAACAGCTGTCTCCAATATCGCCCTGTAGGTAACAGACGTCTGGGCAGGCCTGCAATGACCAGACCATCCAGAGGAGTTGGCCCAGGAGTTGGCCCAGGACAGAAAAGCCTGGAAAAACTGGGTGTACGACCACATGCTCCACATAGGGAGCGGACGTGAACATGAATGTATTTGTCCGTGTAGACTGTAGAGAAACTTGACGTTATACTGTAAGTAATTCGTGATCGTTTCACATAAAATACCAAAAATAATAGCAAACTTGTAAAACATTGACTTCTAACACGACAGAGTATTGAGGGCGTCTTATTTCTTACATAAAGAACACTTAACGTTTTTTATTTGCCCTTCCAATCCAAATAAATGATTTTACTTCCCGAACCATTCCAACTCTATTATTTTGTAAGTAATAATTTTAAATTACCTTGGATGCCCGACGTAGTAGTAACACATAAATAAAATTAGATATCAACTAATAGAAAAAAAAAGTATCAAACGGGGGTTGGACACGATTTTTTCGTCTATTCTCTAGGTCGGACGCGTATTGAATGGAAGAAATCGCAGAGTGTATGCCGAACGTTATGATCATGATGGAAGGATAGAGGTAGGTATGTAGCGTTCGTCATCTTTGTCCACCCTGCAAAGGATGCGACAGATAGAATACCTTTTGTATATACCTAAATCTATGGGAGACTTGATACAATAAATCTCCACCAAGAACCTTCGGTCAAATGTGATAAATATTTTATCTTTAAGGGACAATATCTATTTCAATATCAATAAGATTTATTTTCTGTCTAGCAGTGGTAAAGAGTCCTTAGAACACGAATCCCATCGAGTTACCTTTACGGTTTAGGATGATAATATTATAGGTCTAACATAATTCAATAAAAAATGTTAGTCCTGGCACTTACCTATTTCTGAGATATTATACGAATCAAAAAACTGTGGACCAATTTCAAAATTTATATTTTTTCTTGTTTCAGTACGTCTCCCTTCTGAGACCTCCCATCACAGAAAGCAACGCCCCAGGAGCTGAAGTGATAGACAAAGTTGAGTGGAAGCAGGTAAGCTTCACGGATTCTTCTTATAAATGTCCATGTCCATTGTGTACGTACCGACTTGTTGATTTTTTTACCAAGTACAAGATTTTACTTAACTTGTACACTGTGGTGTTTTGTCTGTGACAAAATCTCGTAATCGATTTTTCAATCACTCCCTGACTACTTAGAGACCTGAAACTTTGCAAGCGTACATAAACTCGGTGACAGTACTATTCTGTACCATATTAAATTTGATCAGATTTCTCCAGAAACAAAAAAGATGTGAAGCGTTTCAGGGGGATTCAAGGGTCATGTGTGGTATCGTATGAAAGGGCGTTGAAAAAGAAATACACATCGTAAGTCAGATTTTGTTCAGCTCAAGCCTTGGAAGACACCGAGCTATCGAGAAGATTCAGTCACCGCGTACCGCCGCGCGCCGTGTTTGGTATCTCATGAAAGTGCTTCACGAGTTGAACTCATATGTTTTTACAAATTGTAATTCTGTCTATTCCTGGAGGGTGGAGCCTTTGGAATAAAGGAATCCAAGCACCTCGGAATGACGTGTTTGGTAGATATCCTTTGGAAGACCGCGAAAAACAGTTCTAAGATTTGAAGTCATAAAATCTTGTTTTTATATTTTTCTACGATTATCTGCTTATTTACTATAATAATACCTAATGTCTAAATGCAATAGAAAATGTTTTCCCGGATTTCCCACTACAGAAATCCACTTTCGGTCACTTGAATCGAGGTAACTACATATATCTCTTCCCTTACTTAGGTACCTACACGCGAATATTATTTTACTGGAGTAGGGTCAGGTCAGGTCCAGTATTATTCAATTAGAAATCACGTCAATCCGTCTATCTTTATAGTCCTTTGCAACAATTTCATTGTAGGACTATTGAGTTCTCTTTTATATCCCATATCAGATTTACTGTGTCTTAATTTGAGGATTACGTTGTTCCTACACGGGTCTAATTCATTTATCTGAAAAGAGAAAAGACGAAAATAAATTATTAGTGCTTTGATATTTACAAATCTAATTTTGTAACTTCTCCAACTAAAAAAAGTATTTTAAAAATAATTTGTTTCACAAAGAAATTATTAAAAAGGAACGTCTTATTTTAGTTGATACCTACCTACCTACTAATTTTATAAGTTGCTGAATTGGACCTAATGTCAATTTTTCGTGTGTTTATTTAACACTGGTCGCGAGCACCTAATAAAAGTAAAATTAACGTGAATTAAAATGACGTAAATTAGAACTATAAAATTGTCAATTATGATGGATTTATCTAAATCAATGAACATACAGTTGACGGGCATCTTCTGAACTTGCTAACGTGATTTACATCTCGAGAAACCCTTGTAATTACCAATAACTGTAGTTACTGGTGTGTGTGTCGTCTTTCGCCTTTTTTAGAGTATATTATACCTACTAAAAAAATGACCGTCTTATACTATAGTTAAGACATAATCGTTAGAATTGTATCTTCTTCTTTATTAGCCTTCTTCCCTCCACCGCTGGATATAGGCCTCTTCCAACTGTTTCCACTGGTCTCTGCTCTGACCCTTCCGCATCCAGGTTCCCCCAGCGATTTGGACAACGTCGGTCCATCTCTTTTGTGGCCTTTCGACACTTATTCCACCTGTCCAAAACCTCCACTTAATATTGTATCTTCTACTTCTTCGTCAGCCCTGGTCCCTCCACTGCTGGATATAGGCCTCTTCCATTTGTTTTCAGTTCTTTCGATCCCTCGCCTGTATCTACGAATGGAAAAAAGAACAGGCGATCTACGAAAACAGAATTTGTGCTTCTTTCGCAGATATTCAATACTTTTATTTTTACCTTTAGTCAACGAATTTCTTTCGTCCTACAAATTTCACACATATATTTTCCAGCATGTAAGCAGTTTAATTAATTAAAAGCAATTTAATTTCAAGCTATAACGTAGTTTTATCTTACGAACTGAACTTTTTTCGGAGAGCGCGCTTTCCTCTTTCGTGTTCCCGCATTTGAAATAATATATCGGTTGGCAAGGAGAATAAAAAGAAATTAACTTATTATAGTGTAGGTAATGTGGGGCCATTATTCTTATGCTCGCCGAGCAGATATACTCCATTAATATAATGGCTGGAGAGAGTTCTGGAATGTTCCTGCACCTGCCAGCCATTACTCCTATCTCACGTGATGTAGATCTCTTATATCTTGTATGTAATGCAATAATTTACTAGATTTTACGATTCCCAAACCGTTCAACTCTTATTTCCTCCTTTTTCTTTAAACCCGTTAAGGGTTGCTCCTTCTTACTTACCCTGAATGATGAAAGAACGCTAGTTGTAAAACAGTTCTAGAGAGGGCTCAGGGTTCGCCAGAAGGGCTCCCCCTGACAAACCCTTCCCTGATTTAATACAACCCTCATCGTTCACAAAATATCTTTATTTACTGATACAGTTACCCATATACTATCTTACAGTTACGTATTTACTACGTACTAGAGTTCTTAAGGCCTAAACATAAAAACAGCATAATGGACATGCAATGCCTAGGATTGACCCTGACGTTAAACGCGGAAAATGATTGATTTCCAGGTTTAACGGAAGATGTAGTTATTTACTAAACAGAACCGAACCAACTAGCTCCATTTTTCGATCCTATTGCCATCTCTTGTTGGGTGATTTGAATTTCAATTGGAGATATATTATAGTCCCAGAGAGTTCGGGTTCACTTGCACAACACCAATAACTTAAAGGAAAACATTTAAGTTTTAAGTACGAGTAGGTAATAACTATTTAAGAAGCTTTGAATAAGAGAAGGTGTCGAAGAAGAATACCTACTCAATTTTATTTATTTCGTAGCAAGTTTAGCTATTCGCGTTAAATTTACGAAACAACTTTAGGAAGTTTGTTTAAAAACAACTTTTCCTTGAACTGCATGTATTTTATTAGAAACGAGAGTTTAGAAAAATATTTCACCCCGCCACAAACTTTTAGTTTCGTTAAACTTTTACAAAAAATACACTTTAAAATTGCTGACCACAATATTTCATACAAGCGAACTACCGCTCGTAGTTCAGCTCGTTCACGCCGAGTAACTTTATAGTTGCTCGTTCTACGTAGTATGAAATATCTGCAAATTATTACAAATGAGCAAAATGTGATAGGAAATCCGTTGCAGGGTTAACTTTTTCGTGTTGTGGAAAAAGAGGAAAAAAACACGCATTGCATTAAGCGTTCCTTGTATTTTTAGTTCAATTTACTCCGAATCAGTCCAAATCAGATAGTTTTGAGACCAAATACGACATTATTCAGAATATATTGAAGGTCCCTCCTCACACCCGAATAACACCGGCGCCAGTTAGGCGCCTTTTTATTCGCACTTTCAGCCCAAAGTTAATCAGACGGCCCCAGGCCAGGGTTAGCCGGAAGGGCACCCCACAGCTAAACCGTCCGGAATGAAATCCCTTCTACAAGGATGATAACAAATAATGAGCTACATTTATGCAAGAAGTCTGAGATTCCATTCTGAGTATTTTACACATACTACTCGTACCTACGTTTTTGTTGACTTTTTAACATATTTTCTGTTTTCTCCTTCCGCAGGTGTTCGACATTCTGTGGAGTGATCCACAGCCGGGCGAGGGTTGCATTCCAAATGCGTTACGTGGAGCCGGAACGTATTTCGGACCAGATGTCACCAAGGAATTCCTCAAGAAACACCGTCTTCTCTTCCTCGTCAGATCTCACGAGTGCAAACCTGGAGGGTATGAGCTTCTCCATAATAATAAGGTTAGTATACTTTTTCAATTTTAAACAAGTATCCCGAACCCAACTATGACGTCACGTTTATTTCTCACGGCATTGAGGTTCAAAATCGCTTGATAAAATGGAAAAAATTGCCTTTTTCCATTTTTTTGGGGTTAATTTCGCTTCGATCAAAAAACTTTTACGGTTATTCCCTAGATTTTATACATATTACAGTACGAAAAAAAAATTCACCGCGACTTTCGGGAAATGAGTTTCTGTCTTTCGGAAATAAGAGCAGAGGTGTTTATCAATATTTTTTTTTAGAAATCTATAGGTACATGATGTAAAAAATCTTTTAAAGTTATTCCCTAGATAAAGGTTTAATATATCTACTCTGTTTTTTCCAAAGCATATTTAGTAACGATTGTCGAGATCTAATGCTTCCTCCACATGTTCGCCGACCCTCGACGTTTTTTGTGTGAATGAGTAAAAAGACGTTAACGGCAATCACCCCATCCGCACGTCTTTTTACTCATTCACACGAGCGTAGGCGAGCGTGTGGTAGCCATATAAGGTCTCTCGTTTTAAGAAATTTTGGAAATGTCATTATGCACACTCTTTAGTAAAATGCTGAATGGCTCTGTGTAAGTAGGCACCAATATTGTATATCAATTTTTTTACGAACCACGAAGAAAAGTAACGCTCAACTTTTAAGGTAAGACAACAAAATTGTTCCATATAAAATTCTCCTATCGATATCAATAATTTGCAATAAGATCAGGAAACGCTTCTGCAATAAATTCCCCAGAAAATAGTACCATGGATTCTCCACCATAGATCTGCTGCCTGATGCCTGCCAGGTATATTTGCCGTAGATATTTACGAGTTTTCTATCCAAAGTCTAAAAATAGTCGTAAATACAGGGTTTAAGGTAAGTTCGTCTAAAATCAATTTGTCTAAAATCACTTCGTCTAAAATCAATTCGGCCAAAATCAATTTGCCTAACGATCAATTCGTCAATTTTAGACGAATTGATTATAGAAGAATTGATAATTAGAAGAATTGATAATTAGATGAATTGATTTTAGAAGAATTGATAATTAGATGAATTGATTTTAGACGAATTGATAATTAGACGAATTGATTTTAGACGAATTGTTTTTAGACGAATTGATTTCAGACGAACATTCCGGACACCTACATACAGTAAGTACATGTATATTTCGCGATAAATCTGGAATCATTGTTCATGCTTGATTTCTCTTGCCTGAAATTCATTTCTTCCATAATATTTTTCTTATTTCCTACCTTAAGAGTATGCATACCGACATTTCAAAAATTTCTAAAAACGGGAGACCTTATATCTCGACAACCGTTACTAAATATGCTTTGGATCAAAATAGGGTAGATGCATTGAACATTTATCTAAGGAATAACCGTAAAAGTTGTTATATATCTTGAATAGATTTCACAAAAAAATTGTGAAAAAGACCTCTGATCTTTTTTCCGAAAGATGGAAACTGGTTTCCCGAATGTCGCGGAGTAATTTTTTTTGTGCTGATAATATGCATTAAAATGTAAGGAATAACCGTAAAAGTTTTTGATGGACCCAAAATTAACCCCAAAAAATGAAAAAACGCTGTTTTTACCATTTTATCATGCGATTGTTCACGCGATTTTGAACCATAATGCCGTGGGAAATGACTGTGACGTCATTCTTGGTACCATGCCCTTAAGAATCACATTTTTCACACAAGTTATTTTTAATCCGCTGTATCTATGAATTTGATTTCTTGGATCGACCCACGTAAAACCGCATTGAATCGACTTTGTTATAATCCTAAAATTATAAGCCATTTCGTAGTCGGATTAAGGTCAGTTTTGATTATCTAATAATGGACAAATAGTACTGTTCAAATCGGTTCCCGGAGATAAACCCATATGAATATTGCTCAACCTGAATAAATCCCAAGAAAGACAAAAGTTTTTCAGAATTTTTTTTTTATTTATTTTTTTATTTATTTGAACTTGAAATTACACCGAGCAACATTACAGCTTTAGCCTTTGCGTCGCTCGGTGTAAACAATTACAATACATCATGACATTTCACATTACAAACAGATTCAAAAATATACTTATACTACACTTACAAATAATGTCAAATCAGGTGCAAATATCCTCAACGAATAAAAGCCCAAACTTTCTAGTTGAATTCCAGTAGATGAATTATTTATAAAATGTTGACTATTTTATTGTCGACCATTCATAAAACTTGTAATAAGTACCTAAGTACCTACGTTGATTACATCTGTTTAGAAATTACGATAATTATGCGTACTTTATGCCTCATATATTCCAGTTACAATTTGCTAATTGCTGTTTTTCTCAAGTTTTTTATATAACTCCGTAATATTTTAAAACTCACGATGTTTTTGCGAGCGGTAACGATGTGGAAACGAAAAGGAAAATTTGTTATTGAATTTTTTTATCTTTAGCTTTTTTAATTATTTCTTTGGCGGAGCATTTCCTCGTGAATCTGTAAATTTCCTGTGAACATATTTATTCACCACGTCGCCAAAATTCTTTACTAATCCATGTCGCAATGTGTTCTTAAATTGGTAGATAGCTGTGACACAGTTTGGTTTAATATCTATCTATACTCTCACGCTGTCGCGTCCCTTGCAGGCTAGGCAGAAAGGACAGAGCACCAGACTGCCTTATCCTTACACACACTCCTAGCCACCGTCATACTCATGCAATTTGTCATTCACACTCTCCGATTTCTTTTGCTCAAAACGCGTCCATCCATGAATGGTCCAGGTCAGTCCTGAACAGCCGCGTTTCTTCACATCTCTACGTTCACCCAAATATATACTTCTAGTCATCCTGTCGTCCAATCTATCTTAGTTTATTCCCTTTCATTCTAGTTACAATCCCGTCTTGAAATCACTCATTTCTCTTATATAAATAAATAATAAATAAATAAATAAAATAATCTTTATTGTACTGAAAATGATCATACAACGGGCGGACTTATTGCCAAATGGCAATTTCTGCCAGCCAAGCCAAATATAATATAAAATAAAATAAAATAAAATAAAATAATCTTTATTGTACATAGACATACAAAGGGCGGCTTATTGCCAAATGGCATATACTAATATACTCATTCGTTATTTTATCTCTCAGTTTTTTTCCACTCATTCTTCTTAAGTTTAATGTAGGTTAGGAAGTTAATTTAATATGTTAGCCACATGGTGAATTAAAATGTTCACAAGAAAATATTAAAAATTAAAATTTCTATGATGAAGTTTATAGTAGAAGTATAAAACCTACATAAATAGTATTGCATAATTGAAGGAAAATCCCGCGGGCTTAAGGCCCTCCACATCCCCGGGTAGCTCAGGCGCATTAATAGCGACCTCTTTACCCGCACTTCTAGCAAAATATTATTAAGAGGTGGGCCCAGGGTTAGCCTTAAGGGAGCCCCCCGACAAACCCCACCCCCGAATTACGTTCCTTCAATATTATCCTTGTCCAAGGAGGTTACAAAATTTCACTTATTACTACAATATTTCAAACTATATCTATACTTATATGTAAGTCTTACGAGCTATGCTATTCTAATTACAACGTATTTTATTAATTCAATCTTCAATCAATCAAGTATTGCATAAGTTGAGATAGTTTGGAGACGTAGAGAGAATTAATGGTGAAAGGGAAACAAAGAAAATATACCTGATGGGAGAAAGAAGAGGTGCGGCGGACGTGTTCTGAGTAAAAGGAATCGTAGAGTGTGTATGACAATTTGTATGAATGTGGCGGAAGCACGAAGTGTGTGTAAGGACAGGAAATTCTGGCGATGTGGTACCTCTGCCTGTCCCGCAAGGGACGTGGTGTGAGCGAAAAGAATGCAATAGATTTGCATCTAAATTATATTTATATTTTAATTTTATGAACCTTTCAATTAGTAATTACTAAGTAGTTATTTCGCCTAACAGTATCCCTTTGAAAAACACAGCTCTTTATTATTCCAATATTGCGACGCTTGTGTAAAAGTTGGTTTCATACATACCTACATAAAGTTTATTCTATGGTTTCATAATATTTTGCTTTATCATGTTCGTACATTTCCACTCCATTTTACCTTCACTAAGTAAATTGCACTCTTTTTTGCATTCACGTTTAATAATATTCTCGTTTTAAAAGTCGCGGAAAAACAAATTAACATTTTCCATTAAGGAGTTGAAGTTTCCAGGTAAAAAATATGTTAAAGTCTCGTATACAAAACAAATAAACACATTTTTCCATCGACTCCTTTCATATTTACTTTGCAGTTTCCATACTACGTAACAGGAGCGTCTCCAGAGTCGAGTTAGGGGGAGTTTTTACGATTTTTGTCGTGTTTTCTAGAAAAATGGGGTGAATTGTTGAACATTTCAATGGTAGGTACCTAATTAATCTATTTAAAAACCAAAAATGTAATTTATCATAAGCATAATTATGTATCTACATTAAAAACAGTAGTGAAAAAAATCTCTTCAATTTTCATGAAAAAAAATCTTATGAAGAACGCAATTTCCACACTAGAATTAGCGCCGCAGGTAATTTTTTTAATGCAACAAATTGTACGTTATAACGGGTTTTGACAATGATTTTCGTAATTTCGTAAATCTAAATACCCATTAATTTCTCTAAGAGCGGCTGCCTTCTTCTGTCCCTTCCCCCTCCCGTTGACGACCATGATACATAATATTATTCTGCTTTCATTTACATGAAAATTCCTCTTCAAAGGGATGCAAATTGAATTCTCGTAATGCGAAAATAAGTTCTCTATACCTTTCAATGTGAAAGTCAGTACCATAACTTCCTGAAAGAATATTATTGAAACCCTTTTACTTACTGAATAGATGAAAAGCTTTCATGTTGTATGTAAATGATTTTTTTACATCAGAAGCCTTTATTATATTGAATAAATTGATGCAAATTCATGGATCTGTATGTGAAGTCAATTAAAATAATTATTAATTGCTCATTATTGTTTTTTGCTATTATACTCGTAATAAGAATCGATTTAATTTAATAATTATCTACCGATAATAAGAAAAAATGAATATTTCCAATAATTATTCAGTGATAGTTCACGCTACTCGAAATCAATAAAATAACATCATAACCCCTGCGATGGTTGGGAAGGCAACACGTAAAAAGCATGCCGCTCCGTCCCGTCGAAGTCCATATAAAAAAAAACATTGTGCAATAACGCTGACGTCACGTATAAGCTGACGTCACTCTCTTTCTACGCACTCTTAAGTGAATTTTAATCTTATTTTCTACATAAATATATGTGCTTACTGCAATATTACCGTTTATTATTTTACCAAGGAAAAAAAAGTGCTGCTGCAGAATACAGTCTTTGGTAAGTTTGTTAGTGAGACTTGGACAGACTGAAGAAAGACGAATCAGGGTTGCATGCAGTGGAAATGAGATCGTGGAGAAGAATGTGTGGGAGAAAATTGAGAGATAGGATTAAGAGTGACGTTATCAGTGAGATGAGTGACTGCAAGATGGTTATATTGTGACTAGAATTAATCTGAATAAACTTTAATGATGTTGGCATGTTGAGAGAATGAAAAGGCATAGGTGATATAAATACCTGAAATGGGTGATGTTGTGGCCGTCCGAGACTGGCTTGAACCGATCAGCAGACGATCAAAGACGAACATGTTTTGAGTAAAAGGAATCGTAGAGAGTGTAGGACTAATGTGACTAACGTAGGCATTAATGTGACGGCAGCAAGAAGTGTGTGTCATGATAAGGAAGTCAAGCGATGTATTTTCTGGGAAGGGACCCGGCCTGAGTGGATAGAATAAAAAAGAATTCAATTACTTTCGAGGAAAGGGATATCGATAAATTGGATATTTGGGCTGGACACATACTTAACTGAAAAAGACGAAAGGTTAAGGGAATTTTTTTACGGAGAAAGGACTAAATGAGAAAAAATGACAGACAGGAAATTAGTTCCAATGTGCGGGTCGAATAACGAGAAAAGAGATGAACCAATTTTGACTAATCAAAAATATCCAGAGGGGCCGGGGGTTGCCCGAGACGGGGGTGACTGGAACGAATTAAATTAGTTCAATCAATTACTTTTCAATCCAATGTTTCGAAGGGACGATATTTTATGGCTTTTCATTTCTTGTGTTCTGAAAGCGTTTTCTCGTTTTATTACTAGCGTTTTAAAGACCTGCTGAAACAGAAGGCCACATTTACGTCGGATTACAAGTCTTTTTTTATATATAGAAATGAATCTGGGTTTATCTAAATAAACCCAAATAAATCGTAAACTTCACAGAAAGCTTAAAAGCTTGTGTTGTAAAGTGGAGTAAGTCGGGGATTGAACCCGCGCCCTCACTGGATTAACAGTCGAGCGCGTTACCAACCAGGCTACCGACCACCTCGATTTGGAGCTAACAACGCCAAGAAAATATAAATATAACGGAATTAGACAACACAGCCATCACTCCTCGTGGTGTAGTCAGTAGTGGATAAGATCCCTGCAATGTGGGACGAAGGTCTGGGTTCGAATCCCAGCCAGGGTGAACTGAAATGGCAAATGTTTCTCGAGTGAAAGTGATCACTTAAGGCAGCCGAGGTCGGTCGTAAGCCCGACAACGTTCACCCTTAATTCTTCTACACTGTTGTAGGAATACTGCATTGTATAAATAAAATCGTTCAAAAATATTTTTTTAACTGATGTTTTAATTCTCTCGTTATTAAAGTACCTATAATTATATTTTTAGTCTTGAGTAATTAACTTCACATCTGGTTACGTTATAAAACAATTTGGCCCATTACTTTGAAGGGAAACCCTCCTCCACTCCTGGATGTTTCACATACCTCATCTCCCATGTCATCCAGTCCATCGTGCTTTTTTTTTCCAAGAGGAAGTCTCGTAATTCGTTTGAAAAACGCTCTCAAAGTTTGTAAGCATATTTTTCATCCATCTCTCTTGAGGATATAGCGCCATACACATATATCTTTTCGTAGATCTCTCGCGCCTCAACCACATTCATAGCATTCTTCTTGCAATTTCCCCCGCTATACAGTATACCTACGTCCATCTTGAGTATATTATCTTTAAGACCTATAATATTTTCTTTGATTTGTATCGTCAGACATTCTCTCCATATGCCTAAATATACCTATACCTGAAAAGCAACATAAACGATTTGATAAATTTTCTTTTTTTTAAATGTATGAATACTTTCAGAAGATAAAAAATAGTACCTACTCAAGTCGGTAAAGGAAGAAATCCGAAGGTAAAAAAGTTTCGTTTAAAAGGCTTTATATAACAGCCCTAATAGTCGTGTATAGAACACGCAGCTTTCATAGTAAAGATGTACCATTGTTTCTCATGAAAGCTTTTTTTCTGTCATTATCCTTTATGATTAGAAGGGTAGAATCTTCTATAGTATGATTATCTATTTACTTACTTAATTCTTTATCCTAGGTATTGTCCTGCTGTATATACTGAAAGTATATCCTAATCGTAATGGACAACATACTCAAGAGAATTCACCGCTAACGATTCATCTAATAGGTTACATAGTGGAGTAGAGTCAGCAGTGGTCGCTAAATAAATTGGAATCAATTTTCAAGATTCGATAGCATAGACATTGTAGGTACCTGGTACACACATTGTGAAAAAATCAAACTGCAACATGCAGATACAGGTATATAGTAAAATTTTCAAAAATAAACATTCACCTAACAGCAGGATGTGGACTAATGGATGAACGTCGCTCTGGAGATAAAGTGGTATATATGTGGGTCTTTCTTATGTACCTAATATAATATAACGTAACTATAAACTATCCACGGACTATCAAAGTATTTTCTCTCAGTCGATCAAATTCGCCGTTTCTTCTAGCCAAACTATAATCCGAAATTCGACCAAGCATACCGCCTTCTCTACTGTTGTAAAATATTCAGCTATGTGTACGCTGTACAATTAAGTGCCAAGTAACTCTGACTACTCAAAATTAAACACACCACATCGAACATTGCTTTGGGGGTAAAACTTATAAAAAAATGGACGCTCAATTTCATGACGGAAAGTTACCGCAGGCGAACATTCCTATAATTCTTTATTTGCGTTGTACACACATATACCCCTATTAAGAAAACTTTTTCGTATATTTTGCCATTTTTTTCCTCGACAAAATAAAGTGCCTGGTACTTACATTGTTCTGAACAATATTAAGTAAGTGATAAAAGTTTTTTTCCTCTTCAACACCTGTGTATTACGAGTGCGTACGAGTACCTACGATTCGGGTTTCTGTATGTTATATCAAACACTTAACTAGCATTATGTACCCGTTAAGAGATGGAGGAGGCCTTCGTCCAGGAGTGGACGGGAGCGGGCTGACGAAGAAGAAGAAGAAAGAGATTTACAAGTTAAGAGTAGGCATACAGACCTTTTGAAAATTTCTAAAAACGGAAGACCTTAGATAGCTCGACAACCTTGCTAAATATGCTTTGGAAAAAAAATTGAGTAGATACATTTAACCTTTCTCAGGGGAATGACCGTAAAAGATTTTTTGTATCTTGTATAGATTTCTCCAAAAAAAAATGTGAAAAACACCTCTGATCTTTTTTTCGGAAGTCAGAAACTCGTTTCCCGAAAGTCACGGAGTTTTTTTTTTTGTATTGATGATATGCATTAAAATCTAGCGAAGACCGTAAAAGTTTTTTGATTGAAGCGAAATTAATTCCAAAAAAGAAAAAAACGTAACCTTTACTTTTAATTTTATCATGCGATTTTGAACGTGTTGAACATTTTGAACGATTGTTCATGCGATTACTTATGCCGTGGGAAATGACTGTGACATCATAATTGGGTCGCGAGCTTGAAGATTAAACAAATAAGTACATTATTTTTACCAGTTTTTTTTTCTATTAAATTCTATTCTTTCCCTCTTATGTCGCATCCCTTGCGGGGTAGACAGAGAGATTTTTTTTAAAAGCAATTAGATATTTCAAATTCCGGTTTTGTCTTTCGATATTCCTGTATTTAAATACATTTTGGTTACCTAAGTTCGTAAGATAGGTAAAATGTACATTGTACATGTCAGTTACTTTCAACGGGTTTATCTAATAAATAAGTTAGTTATTTCCCTTCGTAACTTATTATTGTCTGTATGTTACTTTATTATTGTGAATGTGACACATTCAGCATTTTATTTCATTTTTTCAGTTGATTAGTTTTGCCACCCTGCATGTAACCAAAACATATCTACAAAGTTAAAAAATCATGCCTAGAAATACTTATTAACCGTTATTTTAGCATACATGTGTAAAGCTACATACGTAGATATAACTGAATAGTAATAATATATTTTTTTTAAATAAAAAAGGATCTGGGCCTGCATACACAAACTCAAATACTTTCCTGCACACCTTGCACTAGGCTATAAGCCTGTATCGCAAAGTGTGGAATACATCGCCAGCGCTGGGGAATTTAAATTGGAATTGTTGTATTCTTTACGGCTATCCACTCGTCTGCGTGTGATCTCAAGGAAATTTACATTAGAAAATTTTGCATATCTATTTTATACAAGAACGTCATTTTACCTTATTTTTATGTAACTTTATCTGTTGTTGTTTGATATAGTCTACACCCACATTTTCGTCTTCAAATTTTAATAACATCCTAGTGTCTTTACACCCAGAAATTTTGCACACACACATTGCTTACTTACTTACTTTACGTGTCCAGGTGGGTCATACCCTGCCACTCCAATATGCGGCGACATACATCACCTTGTCATTTCCTAGAATCAGGTCTCCAGGGGTGCAGATCTCTCCCATCACGGGACATATTAGAAGGTGGCTGTCGTCCTGGGTCGCTTCGCAGTCACAGAGGATGTTGACACACGCATTTTCTTTTAGTTTAAAGCCGTAGTACTGTTTTATCATAAACACGTTTCAGTAATAATGAACACAATTGTTTAATTGGAATTACATTCATACATACATAGATATACACGTTCGCTGCCTATGTGGAGTATGTGGTCGTCACCCAGTTTTTCCAGGTTTTTCTGTCCTGGGCCAACTCCGTTGCCTGTTTCCATTTCATTCATGGTATGTGGAATTACAAAGGAAATACCTGCTTAATTTTTTTTTGATTTAATTTTTTTTAGATTCGGAAAGATGCTATTTAATCTCAGTTGATAGATTTTGCTTCCATGCTACGTCACTTAACTTATTATTTTATTACTTTTTACGTTTATTTATCTCCAATTCTTTACTTTATTTATTTGCTTTTGTCCATAGTTTATTGTCTTAAACTACACGACACATATCAGGGAACAATATTTACGGTTTTTGTAGTAAAATAAACGAAAACATCTTTATTAGCAGCCATTTTCGTTGATTGAAGGGACGAAACATTGGAAGTAATCGTAAAAAAAAGCTTTAAGAACCACGTTTCCCCGTATAAAAATTATATCAATTATAACTTACCATTAAAACGTGTTATGATAAAACGGTAGTTTAAAAAAGTAGTCAACAGATATACGGCTAAGGATGGACCTTCCATCAGGCTTATAACTGATCGTAGGCTGGCTTAATGTGATTTACGCTAAAGTAACATTCACCAATTCCAGTCCATCCATCTGTGGCGGAATGGAAAATCCATTCTTTGCCATATATCTGTTGAGATAGCTACTTGTTATATTCAACTAAGACATTAAGAAAATTCCGATGCTTTCACAAAACATAAATTGTGTTTTTAAAAAATAAGTAGTTTTAAGCTTTCTCCTATAGCAAAATATGTGTGAAAAATTTCAAGCTGCTGGAAAAAATGTAGAACCAGACAACAAAATGAAATTGTGGCAAAATTAATTGGGAGTATCGCATAATTGGGGTTGACTGGAAGAAATCGCAGTTCTGCGATAAGTTCGCCCTAGTGAACAACGATTTATTATCTGTACTATGTCCATTTTTTTTATGTTTATATGTATTTCTTATCCACTTAAAAATTCAATAAATAAATAAATAAAAAATCCACTTTAGGACTGAAAAAATAATTGGTAAGAACTAAAGCATGGACGCCTTGCATAGTAATAATAAGATTTTTTATATGAAAACTGTGTTGATCGTGAAGTGGGCGGCTTTTATTGTAATTATGTTGCCGAAACTTCGTTTTCCACTTATCGATCTCGAAAATTAAAGGGGAAACAAAAGCTCGAAACGCAATGAAATTCGGTCAAATTACAATTCTACCCTAGGAGCCGTTTATAACGCACTTCCCCTCAACTCAATATAAATACAAGCACTCACTTCTCGTGAAATTGATTTAGTTTTAAAAGTAGGCATATTGACATTTCAATATTGTTTCTTGATTTTCGGGTAAACCGTGTGAAGATAAACTTGATCGACGTTTCGACACTCCTACTGGTGTCTTCATCTGTGGGAGACTCGTTCCACAGAGGAAGACACCAGTAGGAGTGTCGAAACGTCGAACAAGTTTATCTTCACACGGTTTACCCGAAAATCAAGAAACAATGTCAATCGCACACTGTGAAAACTTTCAACATTTACTGACATTTCAATAATTTCTAAATATGCTCTGGAAAAAATAGAGCAGAGAGATTGATTCTTTATCTAAGGAATGACAGTAAATATTTTTTATATCTTTTACAAATTACTAAGAAAAAAATATGTAAACACCTCTGATCTTTGTTCCGAAAGACAGCAACTCGTTTTGCGAAAGTCACGGTTTTTTTTTTGTATTGATGATATGCATTAAAATCTAGGAAATGACCGTAAAAGTTTTTTAATTGGAGCGAAAGCAACCCCAAAAGATTGAAAAAACGCTATTTTTCTACATTTTATGATGCGATTCGCGGGAAATGACCGTGACGTCATAGTTGGGTCGCGAGCTTTTACGTACCGCATTAGAAAGAAAGTTGATTAAAAGTTTGAATGAATTCTCGCGAACTTTCAGAAACGTTAAGCTTACTTATTTTCTGAAACAGTAAAAAAAGATTAGTTATTTCGTTTTGCTTAAAAGTATATCGACACTGAAAGCAAAATACATCGAGTGGAAAATCTGATGTTAATTTCGTACCTGATATATTTTTTAAAGTTATAATTTTACAAAAAAAAGCGCTAAAAGAACTTTTGACAAAATACTTTATTGATTTTATTAAAGTACTTATTCTCAGCGCGTTAAATAATATAAAATTCACGAGAATGGATAATCTATTCCGTTCATTTTTAAAAAGCTTTGACTCTTTTAAAATATCATCAAACTTTTACTCCAAGCAAAGCGTCTTTAAATGAAAGAGTAGGTATTCACTCTTTTTTTATTAGTGTTGAACTTTAAAAGCTTTCGGTACTAACTTTCTCTTTAATTATTAAAAGCAGGAAAAGCTTTCCGTGTAGAACAGCGCAACACAGTTACATAATCTCTGTAGCATAACGAACCACTGACATTTAGTTCACCATGTCCTGATAGCCTCAGAGCCGGCCGTTAAAAATATGACGCATCTGTTTTTTGATCGAAATGTGGTTCAAATGATAACTTCACGCCAATGCCGACTCGTAAGCGTCGGAACATCCATCCTGCTTCCTACCCAAGGGAGTTCACATAAAGTTACATCATGTGAATGTAGATAGGTACCTCTCGCTTCTGTTGAGGAAAATCTGCAATTTTAATGCCTAGTGTTTTATCTTAAACACGTTTCAAATGGTATAAGTATTTAGTTTTTTTTTTTTTTTGTATAAAGAACTTTAAGCGTCGTTCTGAGAATTTTTTCGATTAATTATTCATTTTTTCATTGTTCACAGGTTATCACAATTTTCTCAGCCTCCAATTACTACGAGATCGGTTCAAATAAAGGTGCCTACTTGAAGCTCGTTGGACCACAGCTGGACACCCACTTCGTCCAATACACCGCAGCCATATCAAAGACCAAGAGACTGACCTTCCGCCAGAGGATAGGCCTGGTGGAGACTTCAGCGATTAGGGAACTCAGCGCACATATCTTAGAATCAAAGCTGGATCTCGAGACACACTTTAGAAGCTATGACAGAGATGGTGATGGTAAGTTTGAAGAAGTCTATTTTCTTATTTTTTTTATCTTTTCTTTTCAAATCAGAATAGCCACCATGTTGTCTGGAATCATCTGTAATAGAAAGGCTCCATTCACGGTTCTTCTCGAGACAGTACCTCTCGGTACCTGCCTGATTTTCCTGTGTAAACTGCTTATAGTATTTTTTTATTCCAGTAAGATTCTATAAAAGTAATGAGTATACCTACATATTCTAAGAGTTCCACAGAAATTAATAAATTGGGATCGAAAATAAGATTCCTACTCTATGTACATCTAAATAAGGTAGTTGCTAAATGTAATACCACTCCTCCACAGATGGCGATAGTATCGTAAAATTGCTGCTTTATGAAACATGTATGCAAAAAATTGTATGTTTGACTGTAGGATGTGGCGGAATGGGTGAACGTTGCCCTCAGCCAAAAAGTGATTACTTAAGCCAGTCAATGCCGACTATAGCAACGCGTCGGAATGCCCATCCTAGGTCTTTACTAAGGGAGTTCACATAATTCTGCAAATTGTATGAATGTGATGTGAATGATATACCCCTCGTTCTGTGGAGGAAAACTAAGAAAATGAACGTTAGTATTGATATACAATAAGAATGTATTTGCTTAGAACCTGAATTAACATCAAAACGGTAAAAACATGTTTCATGTTCAATTTCAATTTATTACAAATTGCTAAATAAAAGCAATTTTGTATATTTTTATATTCTCAGTTTCACGAATTTCATTCACGTAACGCATAACTTTCACAAAGTCGTTTAAAACGTCAGACTGAAGAATATAACACGCGCTTTCTAATTTCCCGAAATCACATATCCCAGGTTTAACGAGTTTCGTTGTATTCTTTTTTCCAAATTGATACGAACGTCGCTAGAATTTATAAGCGGGTGAATGTTGCCCTAATAAAAATGATAATAATATTACAAAAATTTAATTGGTTCGATGCTATTGAGGGTCCCTTTGAGACACTTAGGAAAAAGGTAGGACATGCTTAAGTGTTCCCAAAGCGTTTCGTATATAATTGTTAGGGCACCAGGAATTAAAATCTTTCCCCTAATGAAATCATCGTAATTGTAATCTGGGGACTTTTTTTTACATAATGCCTCCCTTGATACTCGCTCTCAAATAATGAGATATTTACCATTTTCTGAAAAAAACGTTATTTTACGTAGGTACTAGCATGGGCGTCGTCAAGGGGGGCAGCGGGGGCAGCTCCCCCCTAGAGATTAGAATAAGTATATATTTTTTCATACTAAATGATAAAACGTCACAAAAAACGCATTATTTCCACACGTTTTCTCATCATATAAATTTTCATGAAAATTCATCAAAATACAATTGTTTCATAAAAAAATTGACTGCGGCGCTATTTTTTATTTTTTTCTGTATAAGACATTTTCCATACACATAATTTTGCAAAATATTATGTACAATTTCAAAAAAACCAAACCACATCGCGACGAACTTCTTCACTATGTCTCACAAATAATATTCGTCTGCGGCGCTATTTACGCTTTTTCATGCTATATTAATTTCGTAAATTTTTGTTGCCCCCCTACCCTAGCTCCGAGGCTGGCGTCGACGCTCATGGGTACTAAGGCAGTTAATCTTTATATATTTTTTGCAGATTATTACGAAGTTATATCGACTCATTCATCATTGTGAAGCGTTTATTTTAAAATCACTCACTAAATTCGTCGCCAAACAGATGTTTTTCAAGGGGCAATATGCTCTAAGTAAAAATCGCCCAATAATACGGTGCCGTTAGATTTCTCGATGGAATGTTGTGGGGTAGTCTGGATTTCATTACGAAAGTTGTCAGTTTTCGAATACTTATAAAGAAATCGTCAAAAAATGAATGAATGAATGCCATTTTTTGTATTTTTCGCCATGTTCCGTATCGAAATTTTGTTGACAAACCTCGGATTCGGATTCAGCATCCCAAAAAACGTATAGAATGAAAGAAATCCCTACTACCCCACAACTTTCCATCGAGGAACTGCTTTGTGTTTAATTTTACTGGATTACAATCAAATTTATCAATTTTTGTTTAAAATAAGAATAACGTACCAATCGATATAATCGAAATTGGCCTATTGTATAGAAAGTGGATCGAATATCGAAAAAATATCCGCTTAATACGAACCATATTACAGTACTAAAATCTGTCAAACTATGAGAATATTCCCAAGTAAATTTCAGAGGTGATTTTTGAGTCATTTTTTATCCAGAATATTTACAAATATCAAATGTCTTATCGCTGGAGTCGCTAGAACATATTTCATTTATCCATGTTTTAAGCCTTAAAATGATATCTTTAGCATTAGCTGAATAATCTTACTTTTCACTTTGGCCCCTTAAGTTATTGTATACACCTACCGCGACAGATTTTATCAGACACGATGTGGGAGTTGAATGTAATACGATAGGTATGTAAATGGCGCTGATATCGCGTAATGTTCAACATTGATTTATTACACTTGGAATCTTGTAAGAAGTCTTAGCGCAATGAAATGTCTGATATGGGTAGAATTCCAACCACTACCATAAAGACTACAACTATAAACTATTATCTTTATAGTACCACCCTCTTCAATTTCTGTTATCCTAATAAAATAAAGGGTATTATTGATATTTTCTACTACAAAGTTTTGTATCTTGCGATTGTACCGTCGTGCATTTTCTACTAGGTTGCCATAAATTAGTTTTCCCAGACAGAGGTAAATTTCTCTTCTCTCGTCTGCAACCCTGGTACATGCGGGTAAGTATTTCATTGATGTAAATTTCCAGTAAACACTTTTCAATGAAAACCTTTTCATTCTTCTGGTCTCCCGATAGAATAAATACGTGTGGTGCAAAATGTTGACACACATTTTACCTTCGCTGCATCTCATGAGTTTCCTCCATGTTTCCTCCTTGCCAAGGTATTGTGGCGTCTTCTCTGTATAGTTTTCATAATTCTACGATTCCAGTTTCCCACCTGTGTTTGTGCCAGAAGCTGAACATCATTCCATTATGCGTCCCTGATAGCCACCTCTCACTCTGTTCTTTAAAAGTTACAGAATTTCTCCATAACTCCCTGATATCAGAAACTATTTTCCTTTGGATATTTTCAAATTTTCTTGTGGAGTCGAATGCCTGTTTTGTGAATATTTATGTATTCCTGATACATTATTTCCACAAAACTGCTGAGTTTTCTCTTTATTTTCCTTTATTTATTGCGGAGATACCAGGAGCGTCGCCATCCAAGGGAAAGATTTTTTTGACAGATGCATTTAAGACAACTGGTAATAATTTAACTATGTATTTATAATATTGAAAAGTTTAATAAAATTTCTTAAAATAAAAGTATATAAATGTAAGAACCAGAGATTTGATGAATTCTCTTAATATATTTAGAAAATTCATGACATGATGAAAAAACACGTGGGTTTTTTGTGAGCTTTTGTAACCCAGGTAAGTATAAAAATAGGTTCCTATTCATTTCTCTGGGGTGGGGCCCATCATGCCGACGGCGTCTGCCAGCGCCCATGCATTATAGTACGTTCAGACATTATTTATTGAGCAATATAAATGTATCAGGATCGTGATCACAGGTGTGTAGGTAGAAAAAAGGATCTTAACATTAAAAATAAAACATTCGCTGGGTATAAAATACCATATTACAATGGTATAGGGGAGGAACATCTGGCAAAAGAATCATTTATTCAATAAATCGGCCTTATTATTATGGAACGACGTATGTAATGTCGAAATTATTCGTTCTCAGAAATGATGATTCAGTCGTATAAATTCAAAAACACCAATAAGACTTCGGAGTGCTTGTGAATAAAAAAAATACAGTGCTTCGAAATTGCCGTTCTTCAATCTCATAACTGCAGATTGCTTTATTTGACAATATGTATGTAATTTTTTACTAAAAAATTATACCTGTGGGTTAGCACACTGCTAACTCAAATTACCCAAAATCTACAGATGGCTGTTTTTGATACTGTACGACTAAATTTCTAATTTATTTTCAGATCTCTTCCAAAATTCTTTTCTCTGAATGTCAAAATATCGATGAAAGGTTTACTAAATATAGCCACCATGGGGGAGAAAGAGTACAATGGATATTTTTGGTCTATTATCCACTGTTCAAGTATCCGGAGAACATAAAAGAAAATGATGGATATCTCTAGTGGCTACGAAGTCTGCGTCTCTCTCTATATCTATTTCTCTCTGTAAGAAAATGTCCTTCAGCTGTTTAGAAAATGTAGTTCAAAATGTATCAGGAAATCAGGAATGGTAACAGTTAATTCTTCAGTAAAAGTGCCAGAAAGAGTTGAAATAATCTGTAGCGAAAGTACCAGGTAAGCATAACATGTAAGGGGAAAATTGTTTATTTTCATGTCACTGCGTCTCAGATACAAGATACACCTACGTAATATGTATGGCACAGTACGTCTGATAAATAACACTGAATAGAAACTTGTAGTAGGTATCTTAGTTATTTAGCAACCACAACGTAATCAAGAGAAAATTATACACAATTCATGTACCTATTCAGTATACACATAAAACTACCATGCGTAAGTAATTGATGTGTACGTATGTAATATTATTATCAGTGAACTCCATACAACGTCTACGTGGAATACGTATTTCAGTACATTCATATAAAAAGAACTGTGTCTATATAGGGGTGAGTAGTGCAGATATATTATAGGCTCTTTTTACTCATTCCCACTCTCTACATTACAATGGGTTCTGAGAATTTTCTTCATTTTCTATGACACAGATTGCTATGACGCTGGGAACATGGTGTAACCTAATATAAAAGCAACCAATTACAGGTCCATCAAATGTTTTGACAGACATTGCTCTATTGCATCCAGTATTTTTTCTCATATTTTTTGTCTTCTTCTTCTTGTCCTTTGTTAGGCCTAGAGTAACTTGTTGTTTCGGGGTGGTTAGTCTCTTGCGAGGTCGACTCCCAGCTATTAATTCCTATTTTCGGTGGTCTGCCCGGAGGTCGCCTACTATGGAGTTGGCCACTGAATCAACATTTAAAAAAATAAAATTTATAAATCTCCAACAACATGTTTTCTTCCCGTGTTTGACGTGAGTTGGAATAAGACAAAAAAGGACTAATATATCTGCCCTACTCACCCCTCTAGACACATAATATGTTGATGAGTTTGCTTCAGTTATAATATGAGATACCAGGCTACCATAATGAAGAGATAGTGTT
Organism: Ceraclea dissimilis; assembly: GCA_963576895.1. NCBI lineage: Eukaryota > Metazoa > Arthropoda > Insecta > Trichoptera > Leptoceridae > Ceraclea > Ceraclea dissimilis. The sequence continues at coordinate 23,275,680 of OY756360.1, forward strand.
ATACAACGTAGGTACTACGAGTATTAATATTGTTTGTATAGCGAAGGTATAATGTTGAAATGATGTCTACATGGCTTAATGAGCAATCTCCTTTGCCTATTGTAGGCACAGGTATTACAGTATAGATGAGAATATTATATTTGTTTTAGTAAGTATAGAATTTATCGTATTACAAGTGAAAGGTATTAGTAATATTGGAATGTATTACTTAGTAATACTAGGTATAGGTAGATTGATAGAGATGGAAAGTATGTATCGTTTTATACCCAGTACAGTAAAAAATTCGAAATAGTTGGAGTTCGCTGTCCCAGGAGGCCCCCGTGCAAGAAACAGATCCCCGGATTTAACGCAAGAGAAAGAAGTAAAATAAGCTTAGTATGCACAAATCTCCGATTCCTACCATAATAATGAGAATTTTAAATTATGAATGAACTAATCAATCTTCTACGATCGTTCCCAGTAGCTACAATCTTTAATTTACCCTCAATTATAATAATTCAGGTGGGCGTCAGCTTTTCATTGAAAACCTAATATTTTTTGCTTCATATATATGTAGGTAATCAATCAGCAATTTGTTCTTCCCACTAGATTCACCTCTGGTTTGTATTATTCTCAATATTTTACCATTGATTATAATCCTCTCGACCTCCTCTCAATTAACCATGCTGTCAAGTTAACTCATCTTCTATATAAAGCCCCCCCCCCCTCCCCCTACCTATCAGAACCCCTCACAACAACACACTTCATCAACCCACGCCACATTCAATGGGACGACTAGATGTCAGATGAAATTATATAAAGCGAAAATCACATATGACCAGAATGACATAGGTATGGGATGAAATCGTATCCTAAGCGTGCTTTAATCGCACCAGGATAAAATTATACAGTTAGTATACTTAATTCGGTGAAACGGGTTAAATTACTGAAGAACCTCTAACTGACATCGAAAAATATTCGGCCACACTCGAAGCTTTCTCTGTATTAAAAAAATGTACTATCCATAAGCATTTGGTATGCAAAAGATACGGTAGTTCTGAATTTTCGGTATGTTGTGGGTGCTTAGACTGTAATGTTAAGTTAAAAAATGCGACCTTCAGGGGCTCCCGCGCTCCGCTTGCTAGCGAAAAAACCCATTTATTTTCCTCTATAAAATAATAAAGTTAGAAACATACATATAACGATTTGATGAAGAGTCCAAATTGAGCATTATCATACTAGATGGTTTGTACCTACGTAGTATTAGTATGGAGTGTAGTTCAGTCTCCATATTTTTTCATACTAAAGCTTACTGAGAAACTGTCAGAGAGCTCAGCGTGACATGGGAAAAGAGTGATCTCCCGGTTTTCACTTGAACAACTTTGAAGGGCGAAGTAGAGTAGTAATAGATATTTCACCAAAAATATATTTGACCAACCCTCCGTGAATTTTCGCGGGTACGTATGTATTATTCAATAATAATTATAATTTATGAACACAGTGAGGTAATATTGGAATTGAACGTATTATAGTTGGAATTACTTTACTGAATAGGATCATCGGTGATGCATATTGTTAGCGTTATCTCACCGCCACAAATATAATCAATGTTAAGCCCTATTCTGTATGAATTATACAATGCGATATTGTGCCTATTTATTGGAAAAAGCAAACCAGGTAATCCAGTAAATAATAAATATTGGAAAATAAAGATAACAGTCCTTACAAATTTGCACGAAATGATTCTCAATTCGAAAATTCAAATTGATATTCTAGAATGTAGGTACTTTGAATTGATCTTAAGTTTTGGGATTATTCAAATTCAAATTCAAATTCAAATTTTTTTATTGGGTATAAAATTACAAATTGTAAAGAAAAACAAATGAAATTACAACTCAATATAACACAAAAGAACTACTCTCCAAAATTGAGCAGAGCTCGTGCTTTGGAGAGGAACAAAACATAAGATATTATAACAATTAGTTTATCTATGCATATATGTATGTATCATTACCAATCAAGAGAAAGCATTAAAGAAATGTACAAAAGAACGACGGAAGGAGGAAACATAAACACAGACACACACATACACACAAACACACACAAATACATACACACACACACACACACACACACACATACACCCACATACACAGATCCACATTGCAGACGTTTGGAATTAAATTAAATTAAATTTAAAATTTGGATTAGGTTGACATTTGTTGTTTTTCCGCATTTGAGGGAGTTCATTTTATTGTACCATTAAAAGTCCTTTATATCGTACCCCTACGATAGGTACCTTAATAATAAATTGCGTTGTATTAGATCAGGGATCTTTTTGTATCTTACATATTTTCTTGTTTATAAATATAACTGATTTCGCACCCAATTTTGTTGTATTTTACAAAAATATATTAAATATAATTTTGTTTGAAATATGTATAGAGGTACGATTTAAATACAAGTGGTACGATATAGTGACTCGTTCGTTAAATCGTACCGTTTTCAACTTTTTTTTCAAACGCGTTTTAAATTATGTTAATGTTATTGCTGACTTTCTTGAAATAAAAAAAGTGACAGCCAACTAAATACACTTTCATTTGGTGTACTCATATGTTTACGACGATCTTTAGTTTTTACGAAAAATGACTTTTTGCAAAACCGGCACAATTTAGCCAACTTCCCCCTACGTATTTTTCATAACGGAAAATTCTCATTAAATTTGATGGGCTCGAATATTATGAAAAGTGTGTATTGCTCACTTTGAATGAAATGAATAAAAAAAGTCGTCTTGAAATTCGTAAAAAGAAAGACAAAATATTTTTGTCTGCCTAACGATATTATGTTAGACTTGTATCTCTCTCTTTGGAGCTCCCTTCGTCATACTTTAATAACATTTCATCCTACACTTGGTTTTTCGGACAAAGGTCAGAGGACGAAATGTCATAATACAAGATAGAAATAGGTCCGACGGGAAAACAGTCAGATGTATATCTACACAACGGTGTCAGGAAAGAATCGCACAGGAAAATATTTCACGCAAGTCACGCAAATCTCACATGGAAATAATCTCACAGGGAAAAAATCTCACAAGAAGAAATCTCTCATTTTTTAAAATTCAAAACCTATTATGGCAACAATTCGATTGCCATCATAGGTTGTTTGGTTTAACAACTTTATATACAACAACTTTGACATATAATTTGGTTGCCATATTGATAAAATTTATAATTTATAATACACGTTATAAAAAAAAATGTATAATAAAGTTATTAAAAAAATAAAAATGTGAGATTTATGCATTTGAGATTTCTTCTTTGAGATTTCTCCTGTGAGATTTTATCAAGCATCCCTACCTACAGTACCTACCCTATTCTTCAATACGATAATTTTCAACAATAAGTTTTCTGAAAAAATCTTATCTGCGTCTGCCAGACAAATTTTGATAAGTACACATTTTTACTTTCGTGACTTCCTTACTATCAATCTCTCAGAACGCCACAATGTTATATTCCTACATACACTCCTTGCACCTATTTATTCGTCATACAGACTCCGATTTCTTTCACTCAAAACGAGTCGGTCCATGACAATCCGGTCAATATGTTCACTGAAAATAACTATTGGACATCCACGCTTCCACATACCCTCTCTCATGGGCGTCGTGGGGGGCAAAGGGGGCTCAAAGAGCAGGCAGCAACCCCCAAGAATTTAGAAGAAGCCTAAGGAGCGTAGGAAGACCTCAGGCAAGATGGTCTGACGATGTGAGGCGAATCGCAAGAAGCAAGTGGATGCAGCATGCCCAGGATAGAGATCTGTGGAAATTCAAAGGGGAGGCCTATGTCCAGCATTGGAATTAAAACGGCTGAGAAATAAGAAGAAGAAAGACCAAAACATTTTTTTTAAATGAATCTAATACATCTTTGTACACTTCACAGAAAGCTTAAAAGCTTGTGTTGTGAAGTGGAGTAAGTCGGGGATTGAACCCGCGCCCACTGAATTAACAGTCGAGCGCGTTACCAACCAGGCTACCGACCACCTCAATCTAATCTCAGAACTATCTATGTATGTATTTATTTAGAACACAGAATAGACAATACATTACTTTGATACTCAACTAAAATAGTGAATTGCGGTATCTGTCGGTGACGCTTCAATAACTTATTCCACGACATTGTTGTGTCATTCAACGGTTAGGGAGAGGAACGACTAACACACAAATATTTCGACCTACTCCCTACTACTGTAAAATGAAAATCTAATAATATAGCGCGCTAGGTGTAGCCTGCGCCAATCCGTGAAAAATAGGTATAAATAAATTAATCAGGCTTCTTCTTCTTCTTTCTCAGCCATTTTAATTCCAATGCTGGACATAGGCCTCCCCTTTGACTTTCCACAGATCCCTATCCTAGGCATGCTGCATCCACTTGCTTGTTGCGATTCGCCTCACATCGTTAGACCATCTTGCCTGAGGTCTACCTACGTTCCTTTTGCTTGTTCTAAGTTGCCACTCGAGAATATTTTTGGTCCATCTAGAATCTGAGCATCTGGAAACGTGTTCCGCCCAACTCCAGACAAATATCCATTTTTATAATATCCAGTAATATCCACTAATATCAATTTGGGCATTCCACCCCTTTCTTACCAATCCCTGCACTCCGTGAGTGTTACTATTTATCTCATCCATACCAAAAACTATGGATTCGGCACTAATATCGATTTTTGCATGTCACCCACTGCCACCTACGCCCCTTAATTTTCCTTCCCGCGTAAAATAAAAATTATTTATAAAATTTGTTTATGTGACTGTGCATGCGATTTTGAACGTAAGAGTTAAGAGTACACATGCATTTCAAAAATTTCTAAAAACGGGAGACCTTATTAGATCTCGACAACTTTACTAAATATGCTTTGTAAAAAATAGAGTAGATACACTGAACCTTTACCTACGGAATAACCGTAAAATATTTTTTATATCTTTTGTAGCGAGCTTTGAAGACACAGGAAATGTTTTTAGGATTCTCGTCCCCTGAAACTTTTACCTGAACATGTCACATTGACAGTTCTTCCCTCGTATAGTTGAACTATTGTTATTATTGGCGACTATTGACATGAATGTTGAAATACTCTCACAGTAATAATATTGTTTCTGACAGCTCATTGAATTCACACAACCATTGTCATGTTATGTTATGTCCCATTGATAATATTCCACATTGAATAACTTTACGTATTACATTTTAATAACTTCCAACCACAAGCGTTTCATGAATGTCTGGCAAATTCTGACAGACATAATAATTACAGACAATTCTCTGTTAGAAGTCCCCTGGTGCAAACTTGGTTTAGTGTTGCTTGATGTGATAATACGATATGGTTAAATTTTTTCACTACTTTCAAATTATATTTCAGAACTGTTGATTAAAACAATTTGCCAATTTTCGAATTGTTAGAATAGACTGGCAACATTGTTTTTCTAACTTGTGGTGGCGGCTTGAAGGGATTATTAGAGTATTTTTTTCTTTTTCCAACTTGCAAAACTATCTTTTCTTTAAAATGATTTCTGTAGCGCTACTCTGTAATATTTTCGGCGTTGTAGGTTACTTGTAAAAGATACAATGGGAGAATATTGCAGACCTTTGACAGATCTTATGACAATATTCAACAATCAGGGCTACCAACAATACAATCTAAACTCCACTTGCAGGTAACGTCCGCACGGTGGACAAGACGGATGAAATTAATATTAATATGGAGACTGTCCTATGCCCTATGGCCATATTATGAAAACTATCTTTGGTGACGACACGAATTGCTTTCATCTTGCCTTTTACCTAATAGCCCAGTCGTCTTAGGCCTGTGATCTAAGGAAACCTTACACAAATTCCAAAATTATTGAAATTTTGGGACCTTGGTAACGTATGCCCAGTGGAGCAAAAACTCCTTGAACTTTTTAAAGTTTTTCGCTTATATTTTTTAAACAATAGATTTTTTGTCAAGTTTTCGAGTATTAAATTTTCTTCAATTTTCAGCAGTCAAATATATTTTTGAATATATGATATAAAAATCGAAAAGACTGGAAACGAATGGAAGTTGCCTATATCCGGCAGTGGAGGGACCAAGGCTGACGAAGAAAAAGAAGATGTTATAAAAATATTGAAAACAAAATAAAGTAAAAACAAAAACATAACCATATTGTCTTAGTTTATGACCTGGGAACTTTTGGCTCACAAAGAATTATTTAGTTAGTTAGATAAAATGCGTAGTACGCAATAGTTTCTCTTCCTAATTATGAGTGATGTTTCATCATCAAGAAAATAACACCTACACATTATTATGTATTTTCTTTCACCCTACAGAGGGCGCGTGTAGTAGGTATAGCTCACCTTAATAACGCTGTCTTTTCCGTCAGGTAAAAAAATAAAAAATAATAATCTTCTCTTATTATACTTCATCTTCTCGTTTTCGTTCATTTTTTTAATAAAAGGATCTCTGTCACTTCTGGGATGTGCCCATTATTCAACGAGCGATACGAACAGAAATTCACATAATACGAGTAATACTATTATTTTCGAAGTGAAGACCCCAGTTACCCTGAAAGTGGGAGTTGTGATATTCTGTTTGATTCGCACAGATAAAAACACCATACAATATTTTAATAATTTGTATATGCAATCGCCTTTTTTATAAGAAAACCTGGGAACGGTCTAAACAAAATCTAATAGTCTTTTCGAATCGAATAGTTATAAAATGTACTTATCTAGTTTAATTACTTCAAAAATCTTCTTCTTCTTTTTTCTCAGCAGTTTTGATTCCAATGATGGACATAGGCCTTCCCTTTGACATTCCACAGATCCCTATCCCGGGCGTGCTGCATCCACTCATTTCCTTCGATTCGCATCACATCGTCAGACCATATTTCCTGAGGACTTCCTACGCTCCTTTTGCTCATTCTAGCTTGCCATTGGAGAATCTCTATGGTCTTTCTAGAATCGGAGCCTCTAGCAACATGTCCTGCCCAGCTCCATTTAATGACAGCCGTTTTTTTACTAACTCGATGACCTTGGATTTATCTCGTATCCATTTATTTGTCCGTCTATCTCGCAAAAAAAACAGCATTCTCTCCATGGCTTCAAGAATAATGAAGTAAATTGGTTTGTTGATTGTTGGTACTTACATGATATGTTATTATTATTAGGGAGATATCTTGAATGTAAAATATTGATAGAACATTCATATCATTCAAGGCTATGAAAAAGCCCTGAAGCTGTTGTTACAGAAAGAAGACATCGGTATGAAGAAAGGTCACTATATAGAATGAAAAATTTGGGGACCTAGCCTAACTCCGTAAGTATCATATTGTCGACGTTTCACCATCTACATATGTTAAAATATTGACGTATGCATGGTGGGTATAGTAATTCGATTATTCGATTTGCAAACTCTACAATGCTGTAGTATTTTTTATGCCAAATTAAATTATTATACCTAATACGGGAAAATCATATTATCTTGAACCCTCTATTTAAACAAAAGTTTGAGAAACTGCTTTTGAAAGCAGGTGACACGTGAAGAAAAGGTGTAGTACATTTTATATATCTTCTCTCCCATTGACAAAACATTGGGTTTTTATTTTGAGATCGTTTGAAGCCTTGAGAAAAATTGACGATAAGAATGCTTACATTAAACTGAAAGAAAAGTGCTAGCCTGAATATAATGGCGAAAGAAAAGTAACGCGGAATTCTTTGAGAAAAAGTAATTTATTACAAATATGTAAAAACCTATACCCACACGCCATGTTCCTTGCGGGGTAGGCAGAGAGGACAGAGCGCCAGATTGCCCTTACACACATACCTTGCAATTTGTCAAATGTATTTTACAGAAAAGGGTTTTTTTTTACACTAGGTCAAGCTCTTATGATAGATGTATTCATTTATTCAATGGTACACATAGAGACATCACCTACATGTAAATAAATTACAATGAAACATTATTTATTAAAGTAACGCCCAGTTACAAGTGCACACAATTAGTTGATCGGTCAACACCAACAATAAATACCTACATAAAAATAAAGTTCTATAAAGAAAAATACTAGAGTAAAAAATATTATGCAATAAATGCGTCCAGTTCATGTATCACTCGACAACGGGTGCTTTGCCAAAAACGAAGCGTCCATTTAAAAAAAACGTAGACATTGAATTTAACATCTAAAATATAGGTACGAGAAAAATGTTGGTAGTCTTTTTAGGCGATTCTATAGAAGTCTCTATTTCAGTCATTTTCCCAGATTTTATGATTGCAACATGAGTAACCTTCCCTAAGATAAGATTCGAATGGTTAACATAAGGTTAAATGTAGCAGCTAGGTATAACAATGAAAATGATTCCTATTTTGGGATACGTAAACTATCTTGACCTTTATTTTATCACCAGTTGGAAACTACAGCGGGCTTTGACCTCATCAAAAGCTCTCTCCAAGGGTCACTAAAAGTTCATCTATTCATCTGAAGATTGATGAACTTAAGCTTTAATACCTACTGAAAAGTATACTTTTATATCTAATACAAATAATATACCTACTGTACAAAAAATCGGTATTGACGAATTTTCAATGTACACGAACTTATTACTGGAGAATAAAAGTGAAGAAATTAAGATGGTTTGGACATGTTGAAAGAATGAGTGACAATAGGATATGTCAAAAAGTGTGTACCTATGCGGCTGAAAGAGGGAGTATTCGAAAACGTAATAAATTCAGGACAACCTGAATTTATCATATTGACCAGATAATAAGGGAAGGACGAGTACTGAGTTAATGTGATAGACGTACGGATAGACGAATTGCATTTACGTGACGGAAGCAAGGACTGTGTGTGGAGCTCTATTCTCTATCCCAACCCCGGTAGGAATGTTATATTATTTCTTTTATATGCACCTTATTTTCATTTATCCTGATGCCAACTATGTACCTTCTGTAGAGACACTGTAGATTTCCTAATCCTTAGCGACGAAGCAATATAATACATAGGAAATCTAGATTTAAGTCTCTGACGAGCAGTTCACTCTGCGCTTTTAGCATGTTTTTACACTTTGACATAACGAATGTTAAATGATATAGGCGTGATGTTGGCCATACGATAAATAAATACTATAGAAATCTACAGAATCTATTTAACAATAGTCACGCGCCCGCCGCACACGGTACCCGTTGTATTATACCAGCTAATTGTTCCGGTGGGACACTGTTCATTATCTGGTAATTATTATGGAGTACTTTTCTGCTGACATAGAAACAATAATTTCGATTAAGTAAGTACTAGGGGAGGGGGGGGCAAGACGGGGTACTTAACATTTGAAGCGCAATAAAACTGAAACGGTTGTACTTTCAAAATTTATTTTATTTTAAAAATCACATCTGGTATTTAGTTTTTGATATTTGAATCATTTTAGGAACATTAGTTTCATGATAATTTACAAAATGTCATAAAATAAAAAAAAGTCCCATCTCCCCGTCTTGCCCCCGAGGTGGGGTAAGATGGGGTACCCCTAGAGGCCAAGATGGGGTAATAAAAATTAACCTACATTTTTTTCTTGACAAAATTTGCACGTAAATGCTGCCTCGTCATCTTCATCATCCACACCAGCACAGCTGCAGTGAGCCCATTTTCCGCATCCAGAACACGCAGCCCAACCTTCATTTGAGTCCAAATAACGACCATTGCAGTACAAACAAGGGGTATTGTCAGTATCGTTGTCACTGTTTTCCGGTGATGATCTGGGTTCAGCTACTTTTTTCTTCTTGGCTATATTTTTTTTTTTTTACTTCAGTCTTTTTTGAGTTTTCTTTAACTCTCTCGTTTCTTTTCTTTTCTGTTTACCCTCTTCTATAAGTTTCTTTTTTTTAATCGTCTCTTCCAATTCATTTTTGTATGGCGACGATGTAATAATGGCGGTTTTTCCTCTTTTTCTAGTCACGCGTAAAGTTTTGCGAGTCGTTGGAAAAGCCATTACTTGCTGCGGACTGGTATGAGAAAAAAATGATTTCACTGGAGTAATTGACCTTTTGTATATTTCTGTATTGTCAACCCATGTAGAACAACCCGGCTCAGAGGTCGATAAGGCTCCAGGAATTGAGATAGGTGGCACGGATTGGCTGTTCGGTGCTGTTTCAGTGGATATTGGCATCAATTCAGTAGAATTCACCGAAGGTGCTGTTACAGTGCAAAGTTCGATGGTTTGTGTTCTATTGGCTGCATTTAGTATTTCAGAGACTGGCAAATTCTCAGTTCGCGGAATATCTGTGGTCAAAGAAGGCGCAAAGTCACTTTCAGAAAAAACTGTAGGATCATATGGCCATATTCCACATTTCTTAAAGCCATTAACAGCTGTTGACATCGTAGACGCCTGTATAAAGGTTTTTCCAAAAATTTCGGCAACTTGCCGGACTGTAACAATCATTCCTGGGTTGCTACGGAGCCACACTGTGATTTGATGATCGTAATAAATGCTTAATGGTCTCATGTAAGCAACATCAGCGACCTGAAGACGATGAGTAGTGTGTGGTGGAAAACATAAAATAATAACACCATGGAGTCGAGCTTCATTTATCAGATCAATGTTTTTCGTGTGGGTGGCATGTCCATCCAACAATAACAAAACAGGTCGATCAACTGTAGCCCCACTGAATTCCACGAACTTTTTAAACCATCCCAGGAATAATTCAGCTGTCATCCAGCCAGAGTCACTGCAAACTCCCCAAGCTCCAGGTGCAGAATTCAGCATCAGTTGTGGGTCCATTCTTTTCCTAGGAAATACCATCATAGGTGGCATATAATGGCCACTAGCGCTGAAACATATTTCCACTGTGATTGTAGTACCTCTTTCAGCAGAAGTTAAAGATCCTACTTGTTTTCGTCCCTTTCTTGCTATAATTTTAGATTTTGTTTTAGGCACAACTGAAATGCCGGTTTCGTCGCAGTTATAAATACGATCTGGTGTTAGGTGATGTTCATCATAAACGTTTCCCAAAAAAATGAAAAATTGATTGACAACTTCTTTGTTAAACCCTGCAGCACGCGCAGCTGAGGTGTTTTCTGGTTTCCTTATCGACAGTTCGGGGTGTCTGTTTAAAAACCTTTGAACCCAGTCCTTGCCTGCTTCTTTTTTCTCGATGTTGAAAGGATGGTGTTTATTGTTTTTCACAGCTAGGGTGTAAACTATTGCCTTTAAGTCTTTTGTAGTAAGTCCATAAAGGCGACTCTCCATATCCAAAATATAGTCGCAAAGCTCTTTCTCTTCATCATCAGTAAAAACTTGCCCTTTGGTGCCTAACGGAACCTTCAATGGAGTACATATTATAGGAGCAGTACCTTTCATGTTTTCACGAACAACCTTGACCTTTCTTTCTAACGTTGTCTGGGGGACAGAAAATGTCTTCGCTGCTAGCATGTATCCCATTTTTCCGTCTATTACAGCATCCACCGCATTTTTCATACTCTCTTCTGACCAATCCCCTCTATTTATTATTCTTTTATAATGTTTCACCATTCTAAAATAAAATTAAAACATTTTAATTGACTTACATCAGAAAATTACAATTGTATTTTAAGAGGGGCAAGACGGGGTACCCGTACCCCAACTTGCCCGCTCATGCCCCATTGAATTTTAAACAATACTTAAGAAAAACAATACACATTATAGAAACTAACAAGTTCTTACCTGTTGGCGTAATCTTTGACACACGGGATAAACTTTTAACTAAATCAAAAATGCTGTTATTTACGTTAGAAACACGTTCGAACTGAGTATAAAAAATGAGAAGAAAATTGACAAAAAACAGTTTTTGCAGACAATCATGAAACACGTGTTTACGCTTAGCTAGTCACAAGGCATACTGATAGTCATCATGGCGGCGCATCGCCACGAACTATTACGATCGTGATCGGTCGGTTAGAAATCCGTATAAGGCGGGGTACCCCGTCTTGCCCGCCACCCCGTCTTGCCCCCCCCTCCCCTATGTAATTTAGAATTCATGTGAGCATCTGAAAGTCTTCTGGGACCGACGCGTACCTATTAAATTTCCTTCTTTAAACTTTTTGTGGATTGTCTGGGTTGTTTTGCAAATTTAAGCATAAATCATTCAGGTATTAAACTTCCTATTAGGAAATTCTCGGAGGAATTTATCTCAAAGTTTGGTTAGAGCTTTTAAATTCATTTCCATTAAAAAATTCAAACGGCGTAAACCGCTCGAACGGGAAATGTGACGTTTTGAAAAACTACAAACTTTTGATGAATACTAAACAGGTAGGGTTAAATCCAAAAATGTTTCAGATCAGATGAACCCAACAGATGAACCTAAAGACAAAAGTTCATAAGTATAGTTCGAAGCTCACAAAGAACCATAATAACATAGCAAATTGATGGCGTTTGCTGCACCCATCTGCTTTTATGACTCCACTGTGTAATTCCATTGCATTTAATTGGAGTCTATGTGGCATACTACACTATTAACTTATGTTTCAATTACTGCATTGCCCTGAACACGAATATCCACATTACGTATCAACCTAGTTCGTACATTGCATGAATCTCAACACTTTATATGTTTTGTATTAGGTAGTACTTGCTGGGCTAGTTAGAATGAAAATGAAGCATTTTTATCCATACGACCGTAACGCCTCCTACTGGCTGGTGTACCTAATAATGCTCAAATATTAAATCTGGAATCAGTCATCGATCTTGGGAAAATTTCCTCGACTATGAAATTCAAGTATTAATTGTTCAATATGGTTGAGGAAAGGTCATATCTTGCAGAAATTTTGATAACAAAAATCTTATCATTGTTTCAGGTTACATCACAATCACAGAGTGGTGCAGCAGTATGGAGGCGGCAACAGGACTAGGACTTCCCTGGAGAATGCTGAGAGACAAGCTGGTGAGGGTGGATCCAGAGACTGGACGTGTTAGATACATGGACACCTTCGACGGAGCGACAGCTGATTTGATGGTAAGGAACATCACTTCTAAAATAACATGTCTAAATATAAGAGATAAAAATGACTCCAGAATCCCAGCGACAACCCAGCGAGTCACCGTCTCCCTGATATGCCTCCAAAAGTATGGAGAGACAGCTGGACTTTATCCTTTTCAAAGTTGATGCTTTCTAGGCCGCACAAGATCTAAGGAAATAAGTAGAAGTTGATTTTGATGTTCTGAAAAATCTCTGTGAAATTTGTCCATTTGTGAGCACTCGTGCGTGAGAAAGATACTTATCGGTTTGCGGACGGTTTGGTTTGATTCGAAAATTGTATTTTTGACCTTTTTATAGGTCGTTTGATTTAGGCATTTCCAAATTTGTAAAGATCCTACTGCCCAATCCATCGAACTGACAAATTGATAAAAGCCGTACCTCAAAACAGATATAATATTCAAAATGGATGGTCTGGTCAACCATCTTAATTAACTTTGTGAGAAGATATTTTGTCACAAGACATCTAGACAATACTTTCCTCAATGACAACTTCTAATTGGAATCTTGTTATTAATTTACCTGTACAAGTAAACGAGTAGCAAGCTATAGAAATGATACAAATTATAAATTACCTAATGGTAAAGTGTCCATCAACGTAATTGTATCTTGTTTATTATTGTAGTCGTTGTACTAATAATTACCACAAAACATTGTCGTAATAATTTTCAAAGTTTTCAGTTAGACAATGATACAGTTACATACTCGTAGCTAAGTACACTAACGCTGGATTTCGACAGCTTTTTAGGTTAGAAATAGCGGAGATAGGAACTAACCTAGCACAAATTTTGTACGAAAAATAATTATAGGTGCCTCCTATATCTCCGCTATTCCTCACATGAGAAGTCGGTGAAAGCCAGCATAATTCCTCAACTATATGAAGGGATGGGGATCTTAAATTACGAGTTTTCAACAGTGCTTTTTACTGGGATATTAAAAAACTATAGGTAAATTACTTTTTTTTTTCATTTCTGTATTTATAAAATTATATAGAAATACATATAAATAGCAATCTATTTTTTTTATATACCTACACTCGCAATAATACAAATAACACATTCAGACGTCATTACCCTTTAATCATTTTTGTGCGGTGAAGTGTAAATACTCTTAAAAAGAAAATTATATATATAATTATAAAAAGAAAAATGATAGTAATTATGGTGTCGACTTGATTATAAAATACCTCAGAATTTCGTGTCCAGACACCATACCTTCTGTGCATTTAAATTAATATTTTATACATACATACATACATCTTCTTCCCCGTCTATCCTTGATTGGGTCGGGGGCCCAAAGCATCTGCATATCTTCGCCAGAGGCCCCTGTCACTCGCAGCTTCCAGGACCTCTGGCCACTCCAACCACAGTCTCTCCTCGCACAACCTTGTCACCTGCTTCTGCCAACTATTTCTGGGGCGGCCCACCGGTCTTCTGCCTGCACCCTCGGCTTCCAGAGCTTTTAACGGAAGCCGCTCCTCTGGCATCCGAATGACGTGCCCGAGCCATCTTAGCTGAGACCTCTCTATGAAGAGGAGTGTGGGTTCCACCTCGAGAGCCTCCCGAACATACTCGTTCCTTATACGGTCTCTCAGGGTTACTCCTGCCACTCCTCTGAGGTACCTCATCTCAGCTGCCTGTACTCTTGACCTTACATTCTCGTGAAGCATCCATATCTGGTGACCAAAGGTGAGTATTGGTCTATATATAGATTTAAATATTGTGATCTTAGTTTTCTGGCTCAATTCCTCTCTAGTGATCACTGGGTTTTTTAGTGCTTTCAATACGTTGCCTGCTGCTGTGATTCTCTTGTTTATACAGGCTTCTTGACGTCCGTTTGTCGTGAACTCCACCCCAAGATACTTGAATGATACTCTCCTAATTATAATAATTATTTCAAGTTTAATTCAATGTCTACACTATCTATCTAATCAACACTGTTTTATTAATTAAGTACACAAATAAAAGATACATTGGATACATCGTTGTAAATAGTTTATTTCACCATTTAGAACATAATTACATATTTCAAACCACCCTAATTACTATCTCTGTACGCACATTTAACTAGGATAGGTAAGTGAAAAATAATGATGTTGGAAACAAGTGGACTGTAGGAACTTAGGATTTGTTGCCACTTACCTTGCCGCTGATTCCCGGTCTTCTTTCATAGTCATTCAGTGCACTGATTTGATCTTTTAATTAGTCTTTAATTCAACTTTCAATTCAATATTATTATTCTCCCCTACGGGAATTAACACAATCATAACATAAACTTAACATTTCCCCTACGGGAATTCACTAAATTCAACATACGACGATTTTCACAAAACAACGAACTATAATCTTCAATTATTTTCAACCATGTTCTTTTCAACGTCAAACTCAATGTTCTTAAAACAAATTCTCACTCCTTTGTTCCATTTCTTCAGTGACAACAAAAGGATTTGAATTAGGAATGGAATTTATATTAGGATAGGTAGGATTGGGAAATCATAGACAAAGTATGCACGTACAATCTCTCATTCTCATTACGCCATTAAGCCCCAAGGAGACGTAATTATAAAATTACTAATTAAATGTTGTTTTACTATTAAGGCTAATTGGTAGACACCTATGTAGGTATTGTAGGTATACAATACTAGTAGGAACTCTTTAGTCTTTCGTAAAAAAAGATCAGAGTTGTTTTACACATTTTTTTTAGAAATCTGTAGGTACGAGATATAAAAATTATTTTACCGTCATTCCCTAGATAAAGGTTCAATGTATCTACCCTATTTTTTCCAAAGCATGTTTAGTGATGTTCAGACTCACCGTAATTATTGTATTAGTATTACAGATTGCTGTCGAAATGCAGTTTTGGACCATTTACATCCAGACCTGCATTGAATAATATAATACCTCTGTTTTATACTGATTTCTCTCTCAAATACTGTAGTCACCATTGACGTAATACACGTACTTCTGGACAATTTACATCCAGACCTACATTGAACTAAACCACACCTGTTATAATTTTGTATTATCACCAGTCACCATGTATTTATTGATTTCGCTGTTTTTTGCTGGGACTTTTTAATAATTTATCCCATTTGATTTTGTATTTTTTTTTAATATGTAAACCTTACGATTCCAGGTGCCTTAAATGGGGCCTATGGGTGATTATAAAACAATAAACAATAGTAAGGTCCACAGAGGAAGACACCAGTAGGAGTGTCGATACGTCGATCAAGTTTCAAAAAAATCAAGAAACAATAGTAAGGCTGTCGAGATCTAAGATCCCCCGTTTTTAGAAACTGTCAAGCAGTAAAACTTTGTCATTTATTAAAATTTACAGTAATCGTGTTTTTTAATTAACATTTTTAAGTGCAATACTCAAAAGTAGGTTAGGTACTTCCTTCAACTTTGCCATTACAAGGAAAATTCATTATTTTTTCCAATAATCGAAATAAAAGGTAACTTCATTACATAAAGACGTCGAAGCTGTTAAAAAAGTAATTAATTAGAGGCGTAATAAAGTAAGCAGGAAGGTTTTAACGTAAATTGTAAAATTCTTTACGTTTTTGTATTAAGTAGTGGCATGGGCGTCGCCAGCCTCGAAACTGGGGGGAAGGGGCATCAAAAATTTTAAAAATCGATATATGTTTCGATACATGAAATAAGTTTAAATAGTGCCGCAGTCGAATTTTTTTTTTGAGACATAATGAAGAAGGGCGTGATGTGGTTTGGTGTTTATTTAAAAATGTGTGTAATGTTTAGCACAATAATATGTATGAAAAATGTCTTCTATAAAAAGTAATAAAATGTGGCGCCGCAGGCAATTTTTTTTATGAAATAACTGTATTTTGATGGTTTTTCATGATAATTTATGGTATGATGAGAAAACGTGTGGTAATAATGTGATTTTTGTGAGGTTTTATCATTTAGTATGAAAAAATATATACCTATTCCAATCTCTAGGGTAGGGCAGCTGCCCTCCCTGCCCCCCCCCCCCCTGACGACGCCCATGAGTAGAGGTACCTATTCAGTATTCAGTCCCTTCGAATAACGTAGTTTACGTTATTCTTTACTAGCTTTCAAGGCTTTAGTATCTCAGGGATGCTCATAAATAATAAGCTTAATAAATTATATGGAAAGCTTCTCGCTTTCTCTTGTATCCTTTGGTTCTGTAAAGTCTTTGGGAATGACAATGAACTTCCATTAAGAACCAGCGAACACATTAATTATAACAACACTCGACATTAGAAGTTATTTTTGTAATTATTATATACTAGCTGTATTACCCGTGCTTCGCTACGGAAAAATTGTGTGGATCTCCCCCCCTTCGTGCCCCCTTAGTGTCCCCCTCCTCGTACCCCCTACCACACTAAGAACATTCCCTGGGGCAAGCACAATAATTTTCCAAAGTTTCATCTCAATCGGATGAACGGTTTAGGTGTCTATAAAGGAGAAGGTGAAAAATGTTAGGTATATACCATAGGTACGAACTAAAATATTTATTATTGGGAATCATCACAATCTGTCATCTAAATTGTCTGAATTAATTAATACGTATCATCAAAATTTATATACCTACATTTTTTTCTGAAATTAACAAATTAACAAAATTACGAATATTATTTTACTTAAAAGTTTATATTTTGCAATTTAAATTTCGCGCCGTTGGTGTTCCAACGGGCGGGGTTGATAATATGTATTTCACAATCGATAAAACACACTATGCAATATATTATGTATGTAAAAACAGACTGATGACTGTGTGCCCACCTGTGTACATAAGTATAGACGTGTGTAGTACGGTAAAATATAGTATAGTCAGTCCAGCAAAATAACAACTACTACTTAATATTTGCGTTAAATATTCGCAAATGCCTTGCTATATGGAAACCAATACTGTGTGGTAGAAACTTCTGG
Source organism: Ceraclea dissimilis (assembly GCA_963576895.1). Taxonomy (NCBI): domain Eukaryota; kingdom Metazoa; phylum Arthropoda; class Insecta; order Trichoptera; family Leptoceridae; genus Ceraclea; species Ceraclea dissimilis. Next base: position 23,293,601 of record OY756360.1, read on the forward strand.
AAATTGAGAACCTTCTGTGAAATTTTTTTGATGAGGGGATTCAAGGGTTGTGTGGAGCATGTGTGGTATGGTATGAAAGGGCGTTAGAAAAGAAATTCAAATCTTCAGAAAGTCATTTTTATGCGTCCTCAGACCATCGGGAGACACAGAGTGATCGAGAGAATCCAGTCACCACATACCACATTGTTTGGTGTCTCATAAAAGAGCTTCACAAGTAGAACTTGGCTAGACGGGCAATGCTGGGCAATACAGTTAGTACGGTTTATGAAAAAAATACAATTAACGAAATTGCAAATATTTTTTTACTCAGAGTCCATGCTTCACTGAGCGCATAACAATACACTTATTTCACCACCTATAAAAACGTGTATATATTCACGTATACAGGAGAGTACTTATATCAACTAACAACTATAAAAGTACCCTTTTCATGCCCTTATCCTCAATTTTTGATTAAACAATGTAAGACGAATTTTTTTCATTTTAAAAGAAGTATGCAACTGTTTAACTACAGCTTTGTAGCTTCAGTGTTTACCGAGATACGTTACTATCAAAGCAAATTTAATCCCACGCCCTAACCCTTAAGGATTGACTCTTTTTCTGGACAGAATATCATATTTTGACCCTTTCTTAGGAATCCATTTTTTGGAAATTCCTATAAAATTATTTTTTACCGTATTAAGAGGCATTTAAAAATCACCCCTTTTCTTTATGTCCTTTTTCATCCCTTTAAATAAAAATTAAAAAAAAACGGCGAAACAGCCTATTACTAATTTTAATAGTAGAATCTATGTGCCAAATTTCAACTTCGTACAATGTCTGGTTTCCGAGATATTCGCATACTCTGAAAAACTTTCAACCCTATTTTTCACCCCCTTAGGGGCGGAATTTCCAAAAATCGCTTCTTAGTGGAAGCTTTTGTATTAAAACCTATCTGCCTTCAAAATTTCACTTCTCTAGGATTAGCCAATTCGGCTCTGCGTTGATGAGTGAGTATGTCAGTCAGTCATTCAGTCAGTCATTCAGTCATTCATTCAGTCAGGCACTTTCGTTTATTATTAGAGATTAAATAAATAAATAAAAAATCCATTATACTCGTACCTATCTATACTTTTTTAATAAGGCTATTAGGCACGTATGAAAAAAAACTAAATTTTACTAAGCCTGGGGGCCGAAATATGACGTCACAATAATGTCCAAATAATTTACAAAATTGAAATGAAATAGCGTTTTTTGTTACTGGTACTTTTTTTCTCAGAGTCTTAAGATGACATTTTTCAGGTGGTGTATATTCAGTATACCTAACAAGCTTAATGTAGGTACATATGTAGAATAACATAAGAGATGCATCTTTTCTATAAAGCTTCAGGTATCCAATTTAACTGTATTCTGAAAGCTTTCTCTAATGCCTGCCCTAATGTGGATTGAATCAGTGGCGTATCGTCATTTATTTTTACACGTATGGGTAATTTTTTTTTGTATGTATACCATGGTTGCAAAAGTTAACTAGAAGTCATAGCTCCACTTTTTATGTTATCAATGTTATAATATTGTTATCATCTTCATGACGAAATGCAAACTGAGCACTTTACACTCTGTTTGCATTGATTCTACTTCTCTGGCACATTGTCACTGTTGCTCCTCTTGATTGTTAAAAAACTATAATTGTTAAAACTATGTAAATTTGACGAGTCCAAGACGATAATGAACAATAAACATTTTTTTCGAGTAGTCGATTAAAGGTTGGATGTAAGATATTGTATCTTCTTTCTTCTTTGCCCTGCCCTTCTGTCCCGGTTCATCCAGGGTCGGGCCTCCTCGTACGTAGGCTCCAGGATCTCCTGTCCTGGGTTGTCATCGTTGGGATTCCCTGCGCCGCCAGCTCCCTCTCAACATTGGACCACCATGTTGCCGGAGGTCTACCCCTTCCCCTAGGTTTCGTGGGGATGCTGAGTGCCGTCTTCACGGAGTAACTCTCCTCTCTACGCATGACGTGTCCATACCATCTCAGTCTGCCCTCCCTCAGCTTTTCTGTTATCGGGGCCACTTTAAACGATCCTCTGACGTACTCATTGCGGATTTTATCCAGGCGTGTTACGTTGCCTGCCCATCGTAACATTTTCATTTCATTTGTATGGAGCTGTTGCTCATGCTTCTTTGATGTAAGATATTGTATATTGTGATATAATCCCGCCATTTGTTCGACGCAATATCGTATGGACCTTCAATAAAAACAACTTAGGCACAAACCAAGGACATAGGTACCTTGTTTTCTAAAGTATATCTATAATTTTACGTACTATCGATTCATTTTTGTAATAGTGTACAAATATTTTCTGTTTGAATCTAAAACTTTGTGTAGGTAATGTTTTTGTTACCACCTCAATGGAAGAAATTATGACCTGAATTATTCTTACAGAATTTTAATACCACATTTCCCTAATTAAGTACTTCTTTTAAACTATTATACTTTTGAATTTTGTCTTCATGTTTCTGTCGTAAATTTTTGTTTATTTAGTACAAAGACGTTAATCAAAAAAGTTGTTTTCGTTGATTTTATTGTCAAAATTATGTCAGGTCTGTTGTCATAATAAGGTCACGATTCCAATATAATTTTTGGCCTGGTCGTTTTATTATTTTACTTATTGCCCTTGTGAAATTAACTTATAAAAAGTAGTTTCCCATAGTCTAATTTCGGCATATATCTAGGACTTTTTTTCACCATCAATGTATAAAAAATAATATTCCTCGGAACGCCACTGAATATTCAGCTGTCTAAACACAGGGTGAGTAGAAAGACACTTACATTGTTATTTACTTAAATTATAAAACACAATAACATTATTAGAAAGAGTTTTTCATTTTCTCCAGCTTCGCCTTTACCATTAGCGGAGACACGTTCAGTTTTGATCCAGGGAAAGTACACAATTTTTTCAAATGTCCACAACTCCACACATATTTAAAAAAAATTACAGTTTTACCCCAACGTATCTGAGAGATATGTAGGTACATTCACACATATTTTTTTTTTATGAATCTCGGTTTACTGAAATGAACCCAAATACACCGTTGTTCACTTCACAGTAAGCTTGAAAAGTTTGTGTCGTGAAGTTGAGAGGATCGTACTTGCGCCCAATGGATTAAAAGTCGAGCGCGTTACCAACCAGGCTACCAACCACCAACAGCATTATGTGACATTTATTGGAAAGGACGCTGGTTAGGAGTTCTTGTGTTTGCGTCGGTATTGTCTTCACTTTCAATTGTATATGAATGAACTTTCTGATATGTGATTTTCCATTTTGTTTTCTTTTTTTCCAATTTGCATTTCCACAGCTGACTTTCTAAACACTTGTGTGAGGGATATTAAGTGAAATAATTTGAAAACAAAAAACAATTTATTTTCTCGTGGGAATTCGTAAATCACTGGTTACAAACCTCTGATTTCTTCTTTGTGTTTTAAAGAAAACTTGATTATTTTTATCAAATTATCGTACGCTGTACTTATTATGCTACGGTAGATTACAACGGTTCTTTTATGTCAAATGAAGCTTTTAAACACACTGTAGGTATCTTTAGTCTACACGTTGTTCCATAATATCTACTACTTCCCAGCACTTTACTCTTATAATAGAATTTGTTAAGTATTCTGATGCACAATAATTTGATTGTATGTAGTGTTGAAAATTTTGCTTAGTGGGTATACTTGTACTTGTAATTATTATTAGATTGAAACATTATAGAGTTTGCAAATATACTACTGGAGAGACCACGTGGACAGGTTGGATGAGGGCAGAATATTCCACATCGTTGCCCATAATATACCCGTGGGACAACGTCAGCCAGGCAGACCGCCAAAAAGGTGGAAGGATAGTTGGTGTTCCACATCCCAAGAGAAAGGCATCCGTTCACAAACAGATCAATGATCTAGAACAAGATGAAGAAGAAGCAAATATAATTATTGTATCTGCCTTCCATGCCAAGCATTAAATGAAATACTTAGTTACCTACGTTATTGTAAAAATATGTGTAGTTTGTTCCAAAACTTCACTTCGTCAACAAACAAAATTATTGCGAAAATAATAATAAATTCACAAAGTCAAAATCCACTTCAATCCCTGGGTGTTTCAACGGCTTCGGCTCCTATATGTCATCCAGTCTTTCACCTGAAAAAGAAAATCCACGGGAGAGGTCAAGGCTCCCCTAAACAAACCCCTCCCACCCCCCGAAACCAGGTACTACTCTAAAACACCATTAATTAAAGCACTTTTAATAAAGATATTTTCTGGATAACATAAAATATTTCAGCAGCTCAAAAACGGCAGGCAAACTGTTATTTTCGGGGCGTAAAATGCACACTACAGGTAAACTCTAAAACGTTTCTAATCGATTCTGCTCTCCAACTAAAATATTCTGAGGGTTTGTCCATACACTACCTCCTTCTAGGGAAACCTAACCCATAAAATATTCTGTTGACTCGGACGACCCAGCGTAATGCATCACTGAATTATGCATGCCTTGAGTGGGAGACAGTCAATATAATTTAGGGACGCCATGACACTTGGGAGGTATCGAATACTTACTCATACGAGTACCTAGTATTCGAATAATCTGTGAAGGTATCGATACAAAATTTATTCAAGTAGGTTATTATTATTTCCTTGGCTTGTAAAAGGACTTGCTACACGTAGATTAAGTATTTTCAATGATTTTTTTGTGTAAATATTGTACCAGCAACTCTGTTGCCCATTGTATACTTAAATAGAAAGATACTTTATTATATATCGGCTCAAACTATCAAGAAAGTGTTTCAGCTTTTTAATTTTTCTTTTTCTTCTGTTAACCTTTTGCTCTTCACTGCCGAATGCAGGCCTCTTTCATCTCTTTAAATTCGTCTCTGTTTTCACCACTTTTTGTAGGATGTTCCAACATCTCGGTCCTTCCAGTCCAGTTCTTATCTAAATTTACGAATTCTGAATGTCCAGCCCATCTAGTATCTTCTTACATTACAGATTAGAAATACGGTTAATTTTAGTACATATTCTTTAGGAACTATGATTCGATAAGATTATTTACAAGTGCTTTTGTTCGATACCAATAGATTTTGGTATCCGTACTTACTTGGTATAGGATGAAAGTATTCGAATACAAAAATACTCAGTATCGAATGAAAAAGATCGAATACCCACCCACTTGTATTATTCCTTGTTACCATACATCTCTAAATTACACGGACAGGGGTACGCCATGTTGGTCGGCGATCGGGTACTTCAAATTGACATTTTCCTATAATAGCTATAAAGATATTAATACATTATTTAGTGATGTGATCCTAAGTAGTGGTGGAAATAAACCGAGCAAGCTAAAAGTGAACCTCTTGTAAGTTATTGAATATTTTAAGATGCTCCTTACCCCGGCATAATGTCAACTACACATTACCACTTTCAAGTCTCCATATAATTTATACTGCGTACACATTTTCCTCTTTTACGTTCACATTATTTACTTATATCACCTAATTTTTAATGTCCATTTATGACTTTTAATATGTTATTTTTTATCTCATAAAAATGAATATTTCTCAAAATTAAGGGCCGATATTAACCGATGAAAAATCGTTCTACCATCGCTTCAACATTTTCAAATTATGCATGAGAGTGTTGACGCCAAATATGAATAACGTAAGCAGCAATGTGGATTATACCTTTAAAAAAGAACCTAGAAACAAATTAATAAATCTACGACAGTTAACTTTTTAGCCTTTTAATTAACAATATTTTGGATAAATTATACTTCTACACCTGAAAAACTGAACGGATAATGGATAATTCCCCTAAATTTCAGGGGTACTTTCGAAATATTTTTTTATTCAAGGAATATTCAAACATTGTAATTCTAGGACAGTCAATTTGTTATCAATACCTTCATCTATCACTGTCTTCAATTTCAAGACAATGCTTTCAGTATTCGCTGAGAAAACGATGACCAAAAAATGACTCCAATGCCGAATGACAGCGTAATAACCTCCTAACAAGACACTCTTCGGTACTAGCGACGAACAGTTTTGCTTGGTTTAGTCTATTTGAATTATCTATCTGTCTCATCACGGCGTATTCTCTACGAGGTAGCCAGAGAGAATTGTATACTCGTACCTGGTCAATCTTTATTCCAGGTGACTCTTGGACGGCCACGTTTCGGCCACAAGATCAAATAAAAATGTATCAAAAAACAATAACAGAATGCAAAATCCAGCGAATAGAGATCTAGATTGGCAGATAAAAAGAATCGCCCTCGCCTCCAAAAATTACATCTGAAAACAATATCAAGTATTTGCATACAAAACTCTACAACAACATTATTGCCTTTAATAATTCCACTAACTTCTCATCCACGTCCATAAAAACTACTTAATTGTTCTCTAATTACAGTTTCTCTTTAGAAATGACGACTTTAATAAGGAAGTGAAGTAAACTCTTGTTGTAATTATAACCTCCTGGCATGTTTTAATATTATGCCGTTTCCAGACCCTCGAAACCTTGGCATTGTTGTAATAAAATGATTACGATCCTCTTAAAGGGTTACGTCACTGACATGGCTATCTAATTCTAACCACAGATGAGTGGATTTATAGACAGGACCGATGTTCTAAAACAATAAGTTCACTTTTTCAATAGTCGTTAAGGATGCTAAAGAATTTATTATTCTTTTATTTATAACAATGAGTTGGTATGGAAACGTGAAAGCCATTCAATATTACATAGGTATCTACACAGGAACCAATATAAACTTGATAATAAACATGGCAAATATCAGGAAAAATACCGTAAAAAAATGAGTTTCAGGGAATGCAAATCAAAATAATTTTAAAATTGATTGCTTAATTATTTCAAATTTTAAACGGACTTGACGATAAAGCTTAATTACTGTACTCAAGAAATGGATACAAAAACTAAGAAAAAAAAAAAGAAACCAAATTGGCGAAAATCCTTTGGATAGATAACCAGAATTACCCACAAATCACCCAGTTAGGGTGGACTGCCTAATCATATACCTACTCGTATAAAAAAAAAGTTGCGAAAAATTGTTTGTGATTTTGACAGTCCCGCTGTTAAAGTTTTGCGGGACGTTTATAATTTCATATTCAATAAAGAAAATCATTGATCTTGATCTTAGTTTTGGCAAAAGCAGTTTTGTTAATAATTTTACTCCTACAATGCAATTGAGATCCTGCTTTCTTTTACTTTAGCAAACTCTGAAAAATTCTAATATTTTAACACTGTGATGTTTCTATTACGGTCATTGTTCTGTGTTTTGTTTCTATTACGTAGATATGTAGGTATAGAAAGGTAGATTCCCATTGGGTCTAGTACTATACCGCTATCATTAATTTAGCCCTTTACTTTACATGTAAAGTTTTATAGCCTTATCAGATGACTTAGTGACCTCACCTAATTTGTCTCTCTTGACCCGCCGTAAAAACAAATTATCATCTACGACCATATATTTTAAAGTAATATGTATATGAAATACTTTTATTTGCAAACATGGAAAGTGTTTGTAAATCGATTGTCTTTTTCTCCTTCTTCAGCCTCTCAGATCCATTTTTGGATACAGGCCTCCCCTTTGGCCTGACCCTTTAGTTGTAGTTACTTAGTTAATGGAATTAATTTTATAACTTAACAGAGTTATGTTGTCTTCCTAACTCATAAAGATGCAGTACTAGCTGGTAACATGTAGATATTTGGTAACGAAGTTACATGAGGTTTTTTTTCATTTTTTGCAGAAAGATGCTCAAAAAGCTGGAACATCATCGGTCGTGGAGACTCTGTACAGAAACAAGACAAGTCTGGAAGCCATATTTAGAATTATAGATAAAGATAACTCAGGTAATTCATCATTTTATTTATTTTCTGTATTAGACTGATGTGGAGTCCCTCAAGGGTCTGTTTTAGAACTTTTATTATTTTTTTTGCCCATCAGTAGAAATACTCCTTTTATCAAATTTCTATCGACCACATAAACCATTTAAGTATTCGAACTTTTTTATAGTTTTAATATTTATAAAATATATTTTTCCAGGTTACATAACACTAGAAGAATTCTCTGATGCCTGCAATTTACTTAGAAAACACATGCCAAACCCTATCACTCAAGAGCAACTTGTGGATATCTGTCGTCTGATGGACATCAACAAGGATGGTCTCGTGGACCTTAACGAATTCCTCGAATCATTCCGACTTGTAGATACCGAAAAGCGAAGAGGTGTATTATTCGATGACACTGAGATCATATGACAAAACGCCGACCGTTGCGCCGCGGCAGCAGCGGTCACCAATTCGGACGAACCTATTGTAGAATGGATACAAATAGAGGAGAAAACTGACAAAACCATGACCAAAGTAAGCAACGAACTGAAAAAGGATGAAACTGAAAGCAAAGAAAAGAAAGACGAGCCAAAAACTGAAAATACAAATACGCAAGTAATTAAGAAGAATAATATAATTGACGACAACATTAAGATTATTGAAATTGACGTAAAGGACAATTAACTTTAAACGAATTCTGAAATATCGATAAGGGAAATTGTGGAATTGAATTTATCATTATCACTGAAGCCACATAACTTATACACATGGAGTGTGTTCAGGTCAATTATGTAGCGCTTCACATCTCATCATCATTAATCATAATCTCTAGTGGATCTGCCAATTCTGGGTCAAGTGATTTTATTTTCTTCACAAAATACATAATAATAACGTGGTATCTTTTGAGGCAACTGTTGTTTTATTCATTCAGCTGCGACTAGTTTTGATAATCAGAAAATTTCTCTATTTGAAAGAATTTTATATAAAATTTCTAGGTGTCATTAATTTTACTTATGTAATTTAATTTTTGCTCAGGTGTGCTCATATGTTCAAGACTGTTTTAGCGGAGTTGATAACTATTTTGTTATTTTATTGAATAAAGACATTATTATATTGTTTTAGAAATAGAAATCTTTCTAACTTCAAAATGCTTATCCCGATTTAGAAATTCTCAGATTTTTCCCGTTCTTACTATTTAGAGGACCCTTTACTATTAGATGACTGTATTTACATTTAAAATTAATTGTAAACATTATTCACACAATTTTATTCCGGCCCAGTTTCTAATGTTCCATGTAGGCTACCCGTTATAAAATATCATCCTATATTTTTTATCATTAGTAAAAAATAATCAAATCCATCGTAGATTTTGAGTAGGTACTATGTTTCTTCGTCTCAATATTGCATTTAATACCTAATTATAATATGTAATATTAATTGAATGTCGAATTAAAAAAAACATAAGATTTAATAATGGGTGTTTTTCTTAAAAAGAACTTACCTACTGCAGGGTTAACTGTCAAACGACCTGTCATACTGTGGGTTCCATGTCAAAATCTCACATGTCAAAAGGGTAACCTACTATTGACAGAATCGCAACTCAACACCGGGAAATCTGATGCCGTTGTTTTTTTTTATTTGTTTTTGTGTGCAAAAAAAAAACAACCTAACGAACCTAACCCAACAATATTGAAATTGTCGGCAACAGGTTTTCCGGTGTTGAGTTGCGATTCTGTCAATAGTAGGTTACCCTTTTGACAGTTGAGATTTACTCATTGTGAGTTTCTGTCTGGTTACCCGCAGCATGACAGCTCGTTTGACAGCTGTCAACCCTGGATTAAGTTCTGTCTAACGAAAAAAACGCCCTATAATATTAAAAAATAACTGTATTCCTATACTTATAATATTTCTTTTTTTTTAGAAATTATGTATTGTACCTAATTATAAAACAATGTCCTTACCTAAGCCTTATCGCTGGATATATTGTAATAAATATTATAAATTATTGAAAATTTATATCGATACTAAGAAAAGAAATTATAAATTTGGGAACAATTTATAAGTAGAGGCTAAAAACATATTATACCTTATTATAAATATTATTTATTCAGAATATTATTTTCTATCCAATTATCAAAAAAATACTTTCTTTCGTGTTTTAAATGTTCTAGCTAGAGCGAATTTTATGTATAGAAAAATAAAATATTAATATATTGATGTCTGAATTATAATTAGAATAAAAATAATTATTATAAAAAAAATATACATATTATATAGCTTTGAATATCAACAATTAATTGCTAGAAAATTTAACGATCGCCAAATATTACTAAGTGATAGAAATAAAATTTTATTTATTAAATCTAATTATTAATTGTGTAAGAAATTATAATAAAATTTTAATGATTTTTTTAATTGATAGTAAAATGCATTTTTCCTGTTGTAACTTATCCTCATAAGCCATTAATTTATAATTTTTTTGTGGAAAATATATTAATACGGATTATTATTTAAAATAATAATAATAAAAAAAGCTTATTTAATTGACATCGCTGTACCCAATAATATTATCATATTTTTTTTAATGAATCTTGGTTTATTGAAATAAACCCAAATACACCTTTGTACACTTTACAGCAAGCTTGAAAAGCTTGTGTGGTGAAGTTGAGTAGGTCGGCATCGGGGATCGAAACACTGGATTAACTGTAGAGCGCGTTACCAACCAGGCTACCAACCATCTGAATTAAATAAATAAAATTTACAGAATTTGAAAATTTTATAAAAAATATATAGCATTGTTGGCATACCCCGTTAGTATTGTCAGGGGCAGGTAATCACATATTTATTTATTTTTATTACCAATTTAATATTTTTAAACACAACTTCCAGTAATAAACAACGAATACCAAAAATATTTTATTTTTTGTGAAACAATTATGTTTCATTTTATTAAAATATAATTATTCCAATTACTTAATTAGGATTAAATTAAATACATATTATCATCATCATACGAGTACCTATACCTATCTATTTAATAGACTGGCTACTAAAATAATATTTTTCAGTGAAATTGAATAAAAAATATTTATTGTAGAGTTTATGCTTTAATTCGTAAATATATCGTTTTAAAATCGCAATCGATAAAAAAATACGGTCATTCCCTAGATATGATGAATGAAAATCTAGGGAATGACCTAGAATAATGTAATGATTCTTTTAGACACTAAAAAATTCCCTGCCACTTTCGGAAAGCAAGTAGAAACTCGCAGACAGAAGTCTTTCAGAAAAAAAGTTCATAGGTGTTTTTCGCAATTTTTATTGAGAAATCTATACAAGATATAAAAAATATTTTACGGTTATTCCCTAGACACATTTATCATGCATGATATTATTTACCTATAACATGCTGTGATATTTCCTAGAAATAAATTAATTATGTCATTGAAAATGTCAAATTGAATTTAAAAATAATATTATAAAATAATGTTTCAAATAAATTTCCATTATCCACGATGATTATTCAGTCTATCAAATAATTATATTTAAATGAAAAAATGCTTCACTATTTATCTATACTTAATAAAAAAATACTTTTTGTAGTAAAATATATCCCAAATAAATTATAATTATATTATATTTATCGAATTATACAGTCGTAATCAGATCTCTTTAGGACCAATATTAATTATTAAATAGTTGTATGTAATAAACCAAATAAAATTAATTATTGGATTATAACTATATAAATTAAAATATAATTAAATAACCTTATACCTATTGCCTACTTATAGAAAAAATTTAATGTCATTTACTATAAATAAATATACTTATAGAAATATACCTAAAATTTAATATTGTGTTAATATGTAGTGTCGCAGTACCTACATAAAATTATTTTTATTTTTACCTAACTTACCTTTTACCAAATTTACTACTATTACCTATATAATAACTTCTATAATATTTAACACAAAATTTATTTTATTCGCTGATGAATGTTTTTAATTTGTCGTAATATTATTATCATCGCACGATTTTAACTTCAAACATAATTTTCTACTACTTTGATTTGTCTATGTATTTACTATGTCTATACTGCTAAAATAAAATTAAATAATGCGTTTTACTAACTCAAAAATTTAACAAATAGTTTATTTTATTAATTTTACAATTCAAAAAGGATTTATAATTCTTAGTTTGGCTACTATAAACGTCATATAAAATTGTAAGCCTCCCATTTTAAGATGAATGCACACCTGGTACATAATCCGTTTTGGCGAAAAATAGTGAAAATATCTACCTATCTCATGCAAAATTGTCTTATAAAAAAGTTTTTTCTATAAAAATATTCAACGCAATTATGGAAAATGCATCATCTTCATTTTTGTGGGGCAAATTTTTCATCTAACACCAGTATAAAAAAAAACTAACTTTTCTCGAAATTAGACTTGCAAAACATGCTCACCGTTTGTGAGCAAACAATAAATATATAAAATTTTAATTTATATTAAAACCAGTAACTACTTTTTTATAAAGTGAGATTCAAAGCAGTTTATCAAAATCTAATTTCGGACTATATTTTTCAATTTCAGTTACTTATGATATTATTTTAAAATTTATCTAATATTTTTGTCTTTGTTGATCCTTTCAAAATATTTTATTATAATGTTACCTGTGTAGATTAATTTTATTGTTGTCAGTTTTAATTTATGAACAAATGTCTATTATGTTAATATTGTTAATTATTAAGGTGCTTGTAATATTGTCAAAATAAATAAATGTATTATATTTTCCCTCAAACTATCGTAAAATTCTATGGTGAATTGATTGACCTATTAAAAATAAAAGTTTGATGTCTATAAAGTTTTGTCTTTTATTTAAATTCCATAAATTACTTATTATATATAAAAAAAAACTTGCTGTCCACCTGAAAAACCATTGGGTATCACAGAGGAGGGGCACCTGCCACCCTCTTAGAAAAAAAAAGTTTCTTTTGAGTTCAAATACACTAAACCTCAGAAAATTTCATTTATCATGAGTTTATAAAATATTATGTGAAATGCCATCTAACGAAAATCATTCAAAGCTATTTTCAAACAACGTAGAACTAAAAGACGAGGCGTGCTTGCGTCGTATACTTTACACAATAAGCTAACAACCATTAATTTTGTTAGAGTCAACTTCCAATAGATGTCGATGCATTCATATGTGATAATGTTTTTTACCTTTTCCAATAGATGACTCTAGTCATAACAAAAATTGAAAATTTATTTCATCACTGATATTTTGAAAACGTCTGTTCTATAAATATGTAATTTAAAATTACAAAAATAGACACACATTGAAGATCAATATTCGCAATATTGTGATAAAATTTTATGTACCTATTTACCCTATTATGTTCTATTTTTTTTTGTATTTACCTTACGCCGCGTTCCTTGCGGGGTAGACAATGGACTGAATGCCAGATTTTCAATGTTATATTCTTACACATTATTCTATTGCTTAATTCCGTCACATTCATGCACATTGCAACCTCTACGATTCATTTTATTCAAAACAATAAGCATCGAGCAAAATCGTCCTTCGTCCTCGAGCAACTAGCTGGTCGACAATATTGAGCCAAGTGAGTATTCCTATGGTTCTTAGACTGGGCACTTCTTCTTTCATTTTCCTAGTTCTATTTTCTTTGTTATGGCATAAGTTTGTGCCTGCGGTGGTAGGAGGCGGAGGCAAACATCCCACCGTAGACATGCTTATTTTGGTTGTCTTTATAATACTTATCAAAAGTAGGTTGTTATCACAATTAGGCAACTGCGGGCAGTTGCAGGACACTGAGCACCTCCTGGCCTGCCTAATGGCTCCTGGGCGGTGCACATGGGAGAGTCTCGCAGATCGACCCCTTATATTAGACGTAGGAGAGGTTATGGCTTTCTGGGAATAGTTGGGAATCTAGTGAGTGCCGACCGACACGATAAGAAAAAGAAGAAGTAGGTATTAAATTTCAGACATCTAAAGCTTATAAGACTCTGCCAACATGTAATTCAGTGGCGCCGACATACCTACCTACAGAATCTTCGACAGTGTTTTTTATTATAAAGAACAATAATCAAATAACATAATTTCATAAACCCTATCATTTGTATCAAAATATTAAAAGATTTGCGAATATCATTTGATAATTTTATCTAATAACTAGAGTTTAAAGGCATTCTGAAACAGACGAAAATATACCTGTTGAATATATCTATTAAATGTAAGTACTTTTCTATCTAATCAGCATGGGTAACAATTAAAAGAAAACACAGTGGAAGACTGAGATGAAGTCCAATGCAATTCTTGAAAATGTGTAAAACGTAATTAATTTATAATCTTGGATATATGATAAGATCTCTACATATATACTACTCTTTGTATATAGAAATACGAATGCTTTATTATAATTAATCGTTAATTATTAATACTTGCAATATTGTAAGACGATTTCTAAATACTGATATTTCATGCACAATGCTTTTATTTTAGGCCCCGCGATCTGAACCTAATCCTGTGATACCCGTGATATCTGGATAGGTGACTGTTTCCCAGTATTGGACTGATAAGTTTATATGTCAATTATGAATGATAATACTTATGTAGACTCTTCTGACTGATAATTGGCAAGTCTTGCCTCCGCGTAAAAATATAGGCCCGAGGTTCCTAACTTATTGATTAGTTATTTTTTTTTTTAATAAATTCATCCAACATAATTTTCACAACACGACATACGAACAGCAACAGTTTTATTATAACGATAAGGTATATTAATTCATATTACATAACAGTGCATCTCTATTTATAGGTATCCCGTGCTTGGCTGACAGAGAGTATTCCGGGAAAACTATAAACAATTTAATTTATACCAAATTAAAGAGAATCACATCTGAAATATCATTTCGTGCCACCAAGAATGGTACTCAAAACTTATGATTAGATGTTTTTACCTCTATCAATAATTTAGTCGGATTGTGATTGGCACATTAGAAGGCTAACCTCATTTAAAATCGTTATTACTTATTAGGTATATTTTTATAATAGTAACTAAAAAAAAACTAATGGTCCTCGAATTCGGAAGCAATTTTATGAATTATTTACGAATAGCGTGATGTCTGATGGTGAACGATGTTCCACGATAATTCAACATATTATATGTACTTATATCATCTATAATATGTGATGATGTGGTTACAATATTGCAGATTGGTCTGTACCAAGCATTTTTGATCTTTCTATCCACGCGTATAGAGCAACACATCCGGGCTTCTAAGCCATTCAAGGGCATTGGGTGTGGCATTGCGGATATCTGCATATGATCTAGGAAATGCTCTCTGAGGACATAGTCTTCGACAATGTGCTTGTTGGATTGCTTATAAGTATAACCTACCTATATAAGATGCTCCTATACATCGCATCCATGCTTACGTATAAATAGCTACTAGCAACGTGCAACCACTTCTTGTGTTGGTATGGTAGTAGCTCTATAAGGTATAGAAGTACCTATAATATGTGCCATGTCAAGCTGAAGATTGCGTGTTTGTGATCTCTCCAACAAATGATGTGAACCTTCTTGAATTTATTAACAGGTAGCTAGCTATATAGGATACATGGGATATAAATGTAGAGAAATCCTCATGCATAGATACCTATAGCATAATTCATGAGCACTTATTGGTACAAATAAATGAAATTTAGAGTAGGCTTATTGACATTTAAAAAAAATCATTCTAGATCTCGATAATCTTAATACTATATACGCTTTGGAAAAAATAGGGTAGGTATGTTATATTGAACATTTATTTAGGCAATGAACGCAATAATATTTAATATCTTGTATAAATTTCTCAAAAGAAATCTGTAAAACACCTCAGCAAATTGTTTTCGAAGGAGAGTTACTTTTTTTCCTTTGCATATTAATGCATTGAAATCTTATGAATGATCGTAAAAGTTTTTTTTTTGAAGGAGGCGAAATTAACCCCAAAAAGAAAAAAAAAGACTTATTTTTACAGTTTATCGTGAAATGAACCTAAACGCCGTGGGAAATAACCGATACGTCATAGTTGGACTTCTAGCTTTAAGTCCCAGCTATATTTTTTCATATACTTACCTGCTTCCTACTAATTATAGACCCCCTCTCTCAATACCCCGTCTACTTACCGAAAGCCCAGCGTTGTAGATGATCAGTAATTCAAAGAGGAATAAGATTTTTTTTGGACAATGTCAAGTGTTAGTTGTTAACAATATTCACATAAGATTACCTTAAATATAAATTAGTAGTGGTACCTAAGTGTATACTTAATAAGTATGTTATTTTCTAATACCTATTCAAAGCACCTGTTACCTGCTACTTAAAATAACGGGAAGAAAATAATAGTTCCTGATTGTTTTGACCTATGAACATTAGTCAGTTAGCTAATGTCTGAATTCTCATATGTAGCATTGTGATTTATATTATAGCTACCTATCTACTTACTTATGCAATATATTGAGGTAACCTGTGATTTACTAGTTTCACTCTTTTATTCAACCATACATTATTTACCAATTTGATACATAATGGTGATAAGAGCATATTAGAGTTTTTCATACAATGTATGATGGTCTCATACAATGTATCCACGGTTTTAGAGATCATGCACTTTTGATATTGCTTATGTAAATCCGCCGTTTGGCAATAGGGTAATATGTTTCCTATTCTGTATCGTATGTTGCCTAAACATTATGTGAACAAGTTGAGGTGGCTGATGGGACACGCAGAGAGGATGAAAGTATACTTGGTGAAAGAAGACGTAGGTTGTACTATGTACCTATATAAGGAAATGCTACCATCCAATGCTCAAGGATTTACGTGTATATGACTAATTACCAAACCATTATGAGCCATTGTACGAATGTGGCGGAAGCGAGAAGTATGTGTAAGTACTGGGAAGTATGGCGTTCTGTTCTCTCTGTCTACCAAACAAAGTGTGCGGCGTAACGGGATAAAATAGTAAAGTGATGAAGAAAATATTGTAGTATTTTATGTTATGTAAGTATTTTAGAATTTAGATCTGTTATTCCCAGCAACAAAACTAAATAAAGGGGCATATGGGCACTGAGCAATAATCGTTCTATTTTTGCTTCAACTTTTTCGAAATAAGAATAACGTAAGCGACAAAGTGAATTGTACCTTTTTAAAAGATACCTGGGAAGAAATTTAAAAATCTAAAACAGCCGATTTGTTAAGATTATAATTACCAGTATTTTGGCTAAATTGTACTTTTATATCTGAAAAACTGAACGGAAAATCTTTAGATCGCGTAAATTTTACGGGTACCTTAGGGATATTTTTTATTCAAGGAATTTCCAAATCCTGTAATTCTAAAACAGCCGATCTGTAGTCCATACTTTCATCTATCACTGAATTCAGTTTCAAGACGATTCCCTCAGTATTGGCTGAGTGCAAGTCAGGGCGCCGAAGCCCAATGACAGCATATAGGGCCTTAATACCTGTAGCTTGCATCATTTCATTGACACAGTATTATAATAATCACAGGTAAGTATAATAATGATGAATTATTTTAATTACAGGCATTGGGAGTAAACCATTGGTTCACAATACTATACAAAAGTCCTCTAGGTGAAATAATATAGCATTACATCTATACCCATTGATTGCTCAATGGTAATTATCATGACAAGCAAGCTTTCTATAGGTATCACAAGACAACTTGCAGCTAATATTAAAGTTGCTCATACGGAGGCCGGTGTGTATTATATGCTCCTCCTCCTTTATAGATCGCAAGATATCAAGATGTTTGTATTTTTATCAACTAATATTGTATTTGTGGTATCTTGTAATACTAAAACGGTGATAAAATGCTTATTGGGCTTGGATATATTTATAAGTAGATATATGATTTTAGGAAATTAGATAAAAAAATGTTCCAAAGATACTCCTGAAAATTTCGGAAAATTGTGTTTACTCCTGTACCTAATCCTTTTTTTAAGAAGGGTCTGAGGTTGTTTATCTATTTTTTTATCGCACACTTTGCATTGGGATTGCATTGATAAAAGCCTCTAGGTATAGCTAGTCGCAAGGGCTTGCGACTAGCGAAGGGCTTTACGAATACCCAGCTCTTACAGGACACTCGAAAAAATATTAAAAAGAGTGGGAGCCAATTCCCATGGATCCCACGGGGAAATTGGCCAGCCCTTGACAATTTAGCGTTTAAACACCCTTAAGCGTATCTCCATACAATAACCTCACAGTTATTAAACTACACTCAATAAAAGCTGGCCATAGTGATGTGCCTCAGATATAGGTACTTACCAACAATTTTTGTATGGAATCAAGAAAACTTACAGATAGAATCCGAGTAAAATTTCAATACAAGATTATTATTCACGATTTTTATGTTAAAGAAGTTCAAGCTTTTCGGCTGTAGTTTATTTTCTAAATGATTCATAAACGGAAACAAAGTAACACTTTTATACGGTATGTCATCTCTGATTACCCTCCAAGGGTGCGATAGAATAAATAGATGGGCCTATCATAATAATATGTGTCTCAATCACAAAATGAGATTGGAGGTTAGGTCAGCAGTAAATATACAGACCGCCCAAAAGAAAAGTCTAGAAGAGACTGGGCGTATCAGAATTTCTTTAGCTAGGAGAACATGCTTGACGCAGTTGGTTAGTGTGAAACTTCTAATCAGGAGGTGCCGTGTTCGAATCGCTTTTCTTACGACGTATTCTGCACTTAACGACACGAGCTTTCAGCTTAGCATTAAGTGTGCAGGAGAGTATTTGGGTTTGTGTACACAATCTATTTTTATACAAAAAATATATTTACCGCTATTTTTAGAAAGGCTAGGCGTATCTATATGCGCTGAGGACAGCTCACGTCGTGATACATATACCTAGCAGTACAATAATATATGGATGTTGGTCTTGTATAGGTAGTATAGGAAAACTTGGCCATTGCGTGCGAGGATCAGTAGCTCAAATTACTTTCAACTCTGGTAATTATTGCTTTTGCATTATTATGATTATAATTTTCTCAGGATGTTTTCAAGTTTTTTTCTTGTTGTTGTATTTTTTTGAGTTTTTTGTCCAAAATAATGACATACAATAATTGCTTGACTGGCTATACTCAGTCGTGGGTAAGTTTCTCTTTTAAATTTTGCACCAATTATTGCCTTTTATTTTTGGTTCATCGATTTGTGCCCACTCAAAAACGCCGTGACAAAATTGAAAAGCACCAACCAATTCCTCTTTTAACGATGACTGTAATGACGGATGGGTAATGTCAACTTTCTGTCAAAATCTATGGTTGATGTTGGGAAAATATTTAAAGACAAATTAGGTACACCTACGAAAATCCAAAACAGTCTGCTTATGTACCAATGTATCTACAGAATATATTTCCTATTTTTTCATAGCCTAAGGTTCGCTATACGTACGTCGTACGTACATAGTTGATCTTATTACCCCACTGTAGTATTTTATCAAAAAATATTTTACATACTTACCTAGAAAAAATACATAAATATGTGACGTGTGAGGAGAAAAATGATCAGTTTCAACTCAGATTAGAAAATATTTAAAGACAAATTAGGTACACCTACGAAAATCCAAAACAGTCTGCTTATGTACCAATGTATCTACAGAATATATTTCCTATTTTTTCATAGCCCAAGGTTCGCTATACGTACGTACATAGTTGATCTTATTACCCCACTGCAGTATTTTATCAAAAAATACTTTACATTCTTACCTAGAAAAAATACATAAATATGTGACGTGTGAGGAGAAAAATGATCAGTTTGCTGGGAAATTACTGATAAAAATCAGTTATGATTTGAGCTAATTCAGTTTAATTGCCATCATAAATAACTCTTAAAATAAGTAGGTAGCGTAGCATTCTCGTGTAAACTATTTTTATGGAAACTGATTTTTCAAACGGTATTTTCTCAGTTAACTGTGTTCAATTGTGTGAGCGACCACAAAAAAATATTCTCGACAAAAAAAAAACAATTTCGTTCTTATTTTCTCGGCGTTTTTGAAACAGTCGACAATCACCATTGCAATAATATCCCAATATTCGTGAATAACTGAGGTATTTTTTCCTCACGGATATTGTGTATGTCCAGGAGGTATTAAATTTTGAAATGCTGTTCAACACAAATTACTCTGACGTATTCCAAGACGTTTTTTGACACTAATTGTTTAATTGTAGGTATACCTACACCTCGTAATAACATACAAAACCACATTTCAATCTATACAGTTAATGTTACACAGCTTTCAAACTAATCGATTTCCAGTTTTATAGAAATCTTGAGAATGGTTCGAATGGATATCCTATTTAATTGCTGCTAATTATTATCGCCGGAGAGTATGTATGAGGAACTGCATGAATGTGACGGAAGCCCGAAGGGTGTGTCAGGATAGGAAAGTCTGGCGATCCGTTCTCTCTGCCTACCCCGCAAGGGAGGTGGCGTGAGGGTATAGAATAGAATAGAATAATTATTATCGTACAATATTATCGCGTATAGTAAGACATCCAACGAATTTATGTCCTGAATTTTATTTTAATCAAAAGCTCCCAGACTAGGTGTAGGTAAGTATAGGAAATTTTTGGAAATTGGAAGAAAAATGTTTTTTTTTTGGTAAGTATATAAATATGGATTAAGTAGTTAAATATATTGCCAATTTGACGAATTAAAAAATATAGAGTAAACTAAGTTGGTATACCTAAAAATAAGTACCCACCTATGTTAATTAAATGTAAAATGATGCAGGGTAATTGTTTGCTTTTAAAACCTAAAGTATATTAGGTACACAGTACAAGAAATATTTTTTTAATAGGATATTAAGATGTGCACTCTGCTGAATTCGATTCTTTGTTTTTCTGCATGTTTCTTGCAAATCTTTTATACGACACCTTCCACATTAAATTTATTTAATAAATAAGTATTAACTATGATAGATGACTAGTTTTGCGCCCCTTATTTATTTATTTATTTATTCAGATAGCACACACACAGACAGCAACATATATATACAAGATGGTAAACACAGTACAAAGAAACATCATTACCGCCCTATTTAAGGTGCACACATATAGTCAATCATTATACGAGTAGGTCAATTTATATTATACAGGGTCATCGAAAAAGAATGCCCCTATTTTAAAGTTGAATAACTTTGGAACCAATTACGTTAAATGACTGATTTTTTCACTGTATGGTAACTTATGAATCTAAATTTTGTTTGGTGTATGGTATAATGCGCTAGCGCATGCGCAGAATGGCTGCGCAGTCTGCAAAGTCTACCGACGCTTTTCATCTACCTCTTCGCAATGTAATGGTGATCGTGCAACAGTAAGCAGTACGTTATTTGGTTTGCGAAGTCGAAGTCAATTGTCAGTGTACAGCCGCTCTTTGTAGGTACTAATCCAGCTGAAACTGCCCCTTATAGAGAAACAGGCCGGGTTGGAAAAAAACAGTTGACTGGCCGACTAAGAAGGTCAGAATAGAATTTTGAACGTATCCGCCATTTTTGTGTTAGAAACCCACAAAGATCATTTTCTTGACCAAATTCCAAAAACAAAAATAATAAAATTGGAAAAAAATCAACGCACTGTGCTTTGTGTTGCACGATCAATTCCGAGTATTAGACGACGTAGTTAGTTAACGCCGTTTGGCTCTGTCACCTACGGAGCTATTCTGCGCATGCGCTAACCATCGTGACGTGCATCAAAAAATTACAATAATTAGTTACTTACCGCATAGTGAAAGAATCACTCATTCAACATAAATGGTTCCAAAGTTATAGCTTTTCAAAATGAGGCCATTACTGTTCACGATCACAATAATTGCTATCTAATTATTAGATAGCGAGGCGGTAGATGAAAAGCGTCCGTTGGCTTTGTCGACTGCGCAGCCATTCTGCGCATACGCTAGCGCATTGTTTCATACATGATACAAAATTTACATTCATTAGTTACCATACAGTGAAAGAATCACTCATTTAACCCAAATGGTTCTAAAGTTATTCCACTTTAAAATAGGGGCATTCTTTTTCGATGACCCTGTACTACTATTCTACATTATAACTAATTAACAAACAAAACTAAGAAGGACAGCACACACAAACAATATTAAATTCATTGGTCATAGCAGAGACTTATACTATTGATATACACTTAACCTAAAAAATTGCGTTGTCAAAACATTTATAAAAAAAAGTAATCTGTCAAGTAGGATGGCATACAAATACAACGCACAAACAATTAATTATTTGCCTGTAAATTAAGAGAAAGAAGTAATAAGTAAGTATTAAATTATTTAGTCGTCATATAGTTAAATCATTATAAGTCTGTCAAATCGGATCACACATAAACAATTATTACAATAAAAACTTAAGACTTAATGCTGCCTTATCTCAAAGGTGAGGGAAGCTGATGTTAAAGTGAGCATTCTTCAGCTTGCTTTTAAAGCTGGTGATAGCCTTATCCTTTCGAAGGTCCTCAGAGAGTCTGTTCCATGTGGTTGCTCCTGCGAAAGTTAAAGTCCTATCTAAAAACAGGCATCAAGGAGATTCGAACCTCCCGTGGTGGGTGGCCGCACCTTGAGTCAACAATACAATAATTAGTAGGTATAATTTTAATCAAACATAATTATGCTAATATTCGATTCTTAACATTTTTAGCGACTGCCTCAGGAAATATTTTGATATTGATTGATTTTTACTAATGACTAAACTAAGAAAAAAATCAATCAAACGATGTCGAGTTTCGGCAGATGGCTTCATCATCATCAGGCGTCGCTTTATGATTGACGACTTGCAGAGGAAATCATTATTAATGGAAGTGTTTTGCTTAATTATTTTTTATGAATATTTGCATAAAATTAACACTTGAGAGGCGCTGGTTTGACTCCTGTGTTAATTGATTTAACATCTCACAGAGTTCAGCAATGAGGTTTGCTACCCTTCCGATGTGCCTCTGTTCGGGATGCGACGAGGTGGTCATACACAATAATGTCTGATATGTGTCGTAGGCATGGGCATCATCAGGGGGGGCAGCTGTCCCTCTATAGATTGGAATAGCTATATTATTTTTTCATACTACATTATAAAACCTCACAAAAAATCATATTAGTACCACAAATTTTCTCATCATATCATAAATTTTCTAAAATTAGTATGAAAATCTATCAGTTTCTTAAAGAAAATTGCCTGCGGCACTATTTTTTATTACTTCTTTATAAATAATATTTGACCGTCTTCACTGTCTCAAAAAAATTCGCCTGCGACGCTATTTATGCATTTTGTGCTCTCATTTTTTTTTGCCCCCCCTTAGCTCCGAGGTTGGCGGCACCCATGGTCACAGGCACATCTTTATAAGTTGTTACACCAAATAGCCGGTCACATCCATGTTAAGGTCTGTGGCATCAGACATTCTGGCATGCTAGCTAGAATCATCTATAAAAATTGATTTAATTCCATATCAAAATAAAATTATAAAGAATTTACAAAGACTCAGTGTATTGACTTCTTTTAGAAACATGCAGTGGACGACTGATGATTCTGAACATGTCACAATAGTATCATATTACAGACTCACCGCAAAAGCTTGCAATTCAGTGAGGAAGTAACACGAATAAAACCACATCAGAAACACTGTACCTAACAAAAGAAATGTTAACTGCATTTCTCAATTATTCTTACTAAGCACCCACATTCCACAACTACGAGTATCAGATAAGATAATACATCAATTACTTTGTACGTCAGGAGACGATTATATTATTGTAATTCATTGTAAATTATGAACGACTTCGATTATTTCGACATGAAAAGATGATGTAGTTGCCCATCCGTGACCGGATAAAAGCTATAAGAATTCTGCTCAACAAGAATAAATCCCAAAAAAGAGATTTGCTCAAGGGATGTAAACTCAAATCTAATTGGATTTTAAAAACAAAATTAATTGTATATATTAGTGTATACCTACGATTTTTTTCATTGTGTAAGAAACTACCATACGTAGATTAGAAAAAAAAATAAGCGGGTCTAAAATGTGATACACAATAAAATAGTCATCTACTGGAATCCAACTAGAAAGTTTGGACTTTTATGCGTTGAGGATATATTTCCGAAGGGCTCTTTTTTGGGATTTATTAATGTTGAGCAATATTCCTATGAGTTTTTCTCCGGGAACTGTTGACCATCATAGGCACCCGCATGTCTCTCCGTCTATAGATATCCATTCGAGGCATGTGTTCTAAAAAGGCAGTGCGTTTAAAACATCTATGAGCGACTCCAAGAGCGTTTTCGAGCCCATTCCATAATGAATTTAGCCGAAGCTCAGAATATAATGCTTGGGGTTATAAACAAACCCAATATACCTACTTAAGGCTCTGTATCTATATTTATTTATTTATCGTATGGCCAACATCACGCCTATATCATATAACATTCGTTATGTCAAAGTGTAAAAATAAAAGTCAAAAGCGCGGAGTGAACTGCTTGTCAGAGACTTAAATCTAGATTTAATCTATAAACTCGAGATAAGCTGTAGGTACGTTCAAGAAAAAACGTGATATTCATATTATTCTCGTGGGAAAACGAGTTAATCAGGTAAAAACACCAAATATTTATGAATTTTTTTTTCAGAACTCAGAACATAGATATGAGAGAAATAATAGGTATATACATGTTTATTACTTAAAATAGTTTGAAATCTAAGCAGCATGCAAACACATGTACAATATTTTTTTGAACAATTTAATATATAATAGGGCCGGGCATACATATACCATACTTGCTCATTACATATTATTCGGTATTAGAAATGAATAACGTATTCATACGTGAACCATTATTAATCAAAATTTCAAGAATGAAGGGTTACCGAGGTAGTTATTGAGTCATTCTGTGTATATAGAGTACAGACCAAATTCAGTTATCTAATAATTAATTTACCTATTTAACTTGCTTTCGGTAAAATAAATAAATAAGCTATTTTAACGTATTAAGTACGTATATATCTATTGTTAAAATATTTCGTTGTTTACAATATTCACGTGTGAGCGACATGACTCCTATAATTACCTTGCATGCACTATTTATTAGTTACCATATTGTCCTGTAACTATAAATGTAGCTATTAATGTAACTAGTCGCAGAAAAAAATCGTAAATATACAGAATTAGCAAGTGAAATAAAAAATATTTGGCACTCTAGGTCGGTATATGTAATCCCATTAGTATTATCAGCTACAGGTATAATACCAAAATCGCTAATAAATAATTTAAACAAATTAGATTTACCGGAAAATTTATACATAAAAATGCAAAAATCGGTAATTATTAATACTTGCAATATTGTAAGACGATTTCTAAATACTGATATTTCAGGCACAATGCTTGTATTTTAGGCCCCGCGTTGAGCCTAATCCTGTGATATCCGTGATATCTGGATAGGTGAATTTTTCCCAGTATTAGGCTGATGAGTTTATATGTGAATCATGAATGATAATAATATGTAGACTCTTCTGGCTGTTGATACTGAGAAGTGTGTTGGCAAAGTCAATTTAATCAGCTGTTATATAGAACTAGGACACTTTGTTTGCATTAATTCTACTTCTCTGGTACATTGTCACTGTTTTGCTGTTCTTGCGTTTCTTATTGTATTCTGCGTTGCAATGTCACATCTATCCGCACTCTTGTACCTGCCACTCTTTACCGATTATATGTTGTGTAATTTCTTGTCAACGTTCTGCTGGCATGAGTCAATAAATGAATAAATCCCACAAAAAGACAAAAGCCCTTCACAAATATAAATCAATAAATAAGTCTAATTGGATTATGAAAATAAAATTATTTGCATATATATTAGTACCTATACGATTTCTTTCAGTGTGTTAGACACTAGCATAGGTTAGAAAATAAACAAATAAATAAGCTAATCTAAAATGGTAAGTATACACAATAAAGTAGTCAACATTTTATAAATAATTCATTTACTGGAATCCAACTAGAAAGTTTGAGCTTTTTTCCGTTGAGGATATTTCTGAAGGACTTTTGCTTTTTTGGATATATTTATGTCGAGCAATATTCTAATGGTTTTTTCTCCGGGCACCATATTATTACGACACATCAACCAACAGTCATCAAATTTGCCAGACAAACGGTCGCATGTCATTTGATACTCTGACGTTATTTGAAATGAAATGACAATAAAATGAATGGTGATTCAATTCGACAGGTGAGTTTCATCAAATAATATAATGATGGGTGTTGCGTCACTTAGCTCAGCTACCTCATATCAAATTAAATTGTTTCTCACACTCTCACAAAGAGGTGTATCTATAGTAGCTATATTGAACCAATAACAATAGACTTTTTGGGGGCCTAATTTTACCTACTTACCTAGCCTGATGTAGGTATAACTAGGTATCTATTTGGTAACTTTTAGACTACATATTTTGGCAAATGATAGAGCAGAATCCTGCCATGGTTAGAAAGTACCTATATATTTTCATAAGGTATCTTCTTCTTCTTTATGTATCCTGTCGGGGGCACCCAACGTTGACTAAATACTTGGGAGAAGGCCTCTCTGTCCTGGGCAGTGCGAAACAGCTTCTCCGCAGTCCTGATTCCAGTCCACTGCCAAATGTTATGAAGCCAGGAGAGCTGCTTCCTTCCGACCCCCTACGGCCTTCTATCTTCCCCTTCATAACGAGCCGGAGAATAGAGTATTTTTCTCCTCTAAGGACATAGCCAAAATATAACGTTTTACGTTGCTTTACATAAGGTATAAAAAAAAATATTCTATTGTATTCTATTCCCTCACGCCGCATCCCTTGCGGGGTAGGCAGAGCGAACAGCTAACCTTACACACACTTCGTGCTTCATTCATGCAATTCGTCATACACAATTTACGATTCTTGCTTTTACTCAGAACATGTCCACCCTTGAGAAAATATTTATAGAGAAAATTACCTTATAGAAGCAGCACTCAATTCACTACAAGGTCATTGTTTTATAATTTGGTATACTTATACAACTTTTTCTCGTTACGACTATACCAAATTTAAGAATTGAAGGTATAAATGTATGTAGGTACATATCAGATACATATCAGAAAAAAAGGAAATAAAAAACTAGGTAGGTGTCTAAGTCGGTACCATATGCAAGAGAGTAGGTATTTAAATAATTTTAATTGAATAAAACCTATAATTTAGTTTTTTAAAGTCCTGTTTATAAAATTGTACAATTGAAACACACAACGGATACAATGTGGCAGTCCTTCATCGCAATTGTTGTTTCCTATATTGACAATGAAAGTGTTTTTTTGTAAACGTATCTATTTGTTTATTTTTTTACAATAAAAATTGTAACAATGTGGACTGTAATAACTAAAATACATTGCGTGCCTGTATATTTGCTCCATGCTCCATATAATTTAAAACTGTACAAAATAGTAGGTATACCTAGGTACGTATTTTTTTTTCTGCTAGTATATATCTATATATATCTCTATCTCTAAGAGATTTCATTCTCACTTGCGCCGACGCTCCTTGGAGGCGTACGGACGAATCTCTTGGCGTAGGGCTGAGTCTCAACGGATCGCAGCATGACGCTGCTCTACCGGGCACAACACCCTGCCAGGTACGAAGGTCGTCTGCGGACGATTCCGAGTTCCGACGTCGAACTAAAGCTTAGTCAGAGGCGACCGGCCGTTGCGCCGGGACGTTTAGCCGCGACGCGCAGTGCGCCGGCCGCCTCGTCGGGCTTCGACGGAGACCCCCGCGGACGGGGGCCGCCTGATAGATGTCACATTGTTTAGATGAGTGGGAGCCTTTCGACCCGCGGAACTCACAACATGTATCACCGCCGGATTTGCCTAGGCGGGATACGGCCTTAGAGGCGTTCAGGCCTAATCCTGTGGATGGTAGCAGAACCTACAAACTATGTACAGTAGAAACCTATTTATGTACCTATTTACCTACTTATACATGAATCTAATATGTCAATAAATGTTTAAAAATAAATTAGTAGATGCGTCTAACTGTCGAACAGATAGATTTGGTTCAAATCATGTCGTCTATCTATCCCATAGGTAATAATTATGTATTGGCTCAGCGGCACAAGCTTGTACATGGTGTGAAACAATTGAGCATGCAAGTCTTGGTAAGGTTATAACATCCCTGTGTTACCTTGGGGAAACTTTATGGAGCGGAAGCAGAAATAGTATTTAGTAGAACATCTCCAGAAATCAGGGGTATTCTGCCATTTATCATAGGTACTACCAGTTTCATAAAATACTTACGATGAAAGATATAGCATTTTTTTTTAATGATCTGGACTTGTGTAAGTAAATCCAAATATTTTCCTGCACACTTCACAATAAGTCTGATATGCATAATTTGTCAACACCTAGATTCGAACCCGTATCTTCCAGATTGGAAGTGCGCGCTCTATAACCAACTACGCTAACCATGTAGGTTAAATGAAAGATAAGACACGTTCATATTCCATTCTTCCTGTTTTCCCCTCAAGGAATGTGGCATTTCTGTCAATTCCCAAGGTAACACCTGTTGCCTATACTGCAGAATTCACATCCAAATTCCTCAAAAAATATCAAATGACAAACACCCATTTTGTACCCCAATTTTCAGAAGTTAAAACCGTTTGTGACTTCAAATAGAGGGTCTATGTTTTGACACGTATATTGTTCTAGTACATGTCTTCAAATTAAGAATAAATTTTTGATGAAGGCACCAGAGGTGTAGGTATTGGGGGCATTTTTTATATGCTGAAGATGATGTTCCATTACGAAGATTTTGAGGTAGGTGTCAATTTCAATACCTGGGTCTTTTTTTTAATTTCGTTCATATCAATTTGAAGAATGTTATCAATATTTAGAATTTTTGAAAGTAGCATTGATGGATCCTAAAAAAATAAGGTTCTGGTTGCGCTAAATTACCCACATACGAGTACATAGGTACTCAATCTAGATTGATACATCCAAGCGGTTGGAAAAAACAAGTAGATATCTCAACAGATATACAGCAAATGATGGACTTTCTTTCAGGGTTATGACTGATGGTCGGCTGGTTTAATGTGATCACTTTACACTTAAGTAATCATCACCAATTCCAGTCCACTCAATTGCTGCGGCCGGGAATAGAACCCAAACTTCCAACTTGACAAGCCGGTATTCTACCGCTGGCTGCGCTATTATGATGGTCGGTAGTTAAGTCGAGAAGAAACGTGTATACATATTTTTGGGAGAATCGCTGAGAAATTGGGAATGTCTGTAAAATTGCATGAATAGTCCAGATCTCTATAAGAGTGTAGATAATACGATATCTTTTTTTATTCAATTTTAATAGGAGTGACAATGGTACTCATAGATACAAATAAAAAAACTATGTCTTAAAGAAAAAAACACACCTCCTTACGCCTACTTTTATAATATCATTAGCGATATTAATAGATACACATCTTTTGATATAAAAAAGCTTCAAAAAACCACAATAATTTAACAACAAAAAGTTTAATAATGAAATATTGCAACACCTTTCAAATTGTAGGGCAAGTCGGAACATCCCCGCGGGCTGAGGATGATAACACTCCTTACCTATTATTCAATAATATGCCTTCAAAATGTTACATTATTATAAGTAACTATTATTTATTGCAATATTATTGAGCTCTACAAAGGAAATGATTGATCTTCATTGTGAATTCATCAGCGTAAGTTCTCTCTACTACTTGCTCCGCAAGTAGGGCAGTAGGGATTACCTCCTTTGTAAATGTAACCAGATCGAGACTGTTGTCCATAGATAGATTTCTGCTGTTTTCTTTACTTTTTTTGTACTCTTGTATGTATCTGTAAATAATCGTAAATATGTTTCGTAAATATGTTGTTTGGTGGGGGAGAAGTAGAAGACGCTTCTGGAGGGACCATGTCGACCGAATGGATGACACCAGATTGGCAAAGGTAGTCAAGACGGAAAACCCCACTGGTAGAAGATTACCCGGAAGGCCACCCAAGAGATGGAAGGACAGCTGGACCTCCTCATCCCAGGACAGCCCGCCGTCACAAACAGGTCACCCGGCCTAATACAAGAAGAAGAAGAAGAAGAAGAAGATGTTTCCATCCTTGGACAAGGACACTGAAGTAATTTGTTAATTGTTATACATGAATTAATATGTTTTTTTTTCTTTTACTTTTAAAGAATCTGGGCTTGCATACACAAACCCGAATTCTTTTCTGCACACCTTGCACTAGGCTAAAAGCTTGTATCGCAAAGTGTGGAATACATCGCCAGCGCCGGGGTTTGAACCTGGCACCTCCCGCTTGAGAGACTGCCCCCTCAATCAACTGCGCTAACTAATCTAAGTATTTAAATTACTTAACTTAACCTTTCAGCGCTGATCTCAGAAATGCACAAAACTATACCTACGAATAGTAATTCATACTATTCTCATACCTACCTCAATAATTTTAGATTCGCTTGGTAAAAATTAAGGGTTAAGATTCGGTACCAACAAAAAAAAACAGGTGCAACTAATGTACTATTATTAAATGGTCGTTTTTCTCAATTGGACACAGTTAGGCCGCGCCTGGAGGACACAAGGTGTCCCTGGTTCTCTGCAGGGCCGTGGTCCTTGGGACCTGGGCGGATATGGTGGACCGCGCGCTCGTTAAGACCGCGAGTAGCCCTCGGGCGCAGATATCGCGTTACAGATTTTCTGGGATCCGTTACTGCTAAGTGATTGGGATAATGATGTTTGATTGTGCGGTATGGGAACATGATGGATTGTGTGGAACAAATTGTGGACCTTTTGAGAACCTGACATTTTGGAATTCAAAATTGGAACTTAAAATAAAATCACAACAGTAACCTCCTAAAATAATAGAAATATGATAGCTTGAGAGAACACGAATAAAATTCAAAACTTAAGAAAAGTCCCGACGCCAACGTTTCCGTAAGAAGAGACAATCAGTATGGAGAAAAGCGAGTCTCACTTAGCAAAAAATAAATCACTTACCTCCTACAATAATAGGCACCTAAATTCATAGTAATTTTATTTAATATTATTAGAAAATAACATTCAAAACTGAAGAAAAATCCTGACGCCGACATGATATAGAGAGAGGGGGTTGCCATTTTGTTTAAAAAATATGGCACCTAACTATAATACGTTCCAAATCTACTATAATTCTACGTAAGTAGGCACCATCTACCTACAAACATACGTTAAAATACTAACCAATGGATGGTGGACAAAATTATTCAATTGCATACGCTATAATGCTATAGTGGTAACTATGGGCTCCTGAATTTCTGCCTAAAAAAGAAAACGATGATTTGTTTGTCAATTTTGTAGTTTGGGCGAGACGCTATAAAAAGGAAAACAATAGTGGAACAATTGTTTCATCTTGAGAAGCAGGTTGATTCCATCAGTCACACGAGTCTTTGAAAATCACAATTACCACGCACCTGAGCATAAGCCATTTAGCAAGAGACCGCCTCAGGCTACCTAAGGGTCCATCAAAAATACCAAAATATTGGAGTACAAATTACTCACCATTAAATTGGCTCTTAATCGTAGCTTCGTTAGATTTTTCGGGTGGATTCTGACTGGTTGAGATTTTGTTGGAACAGATTTTTCAATACCAAGCTGAACAATAAGCACCTACCCCCCAAAAAAAATTTTTGATTGAGCATATTTCACTCATGAGATGATTATGCATATTTCAGACATTTCATATGGCACATTATAAACCGATTTCTTATAATTATGTACATGTTATGCAATGTAAGTATATGGATCATAAGACTGAGGGTGACAGAATCAGAAGGCAGCTCTATGTGACGAGCTGCATTTTTCACGAATATGTGTGCAAAAGTTTATTTGGATTTTTTCCTACTAGCCCAAATTCACAAAAATCAATTTAGTAATACCCTTTCGAGTCTTATCAGACAAACCTTTGGCGTTAGTGAGTTCAAATTTTTCGATTCGATCAAAGTCATTTCTGAGACTGATTATATCGACTCCAACGACAAGGGTAACACATGTTT
The DNA here is from genome assembly GCA_963576895.1 of Ceraclea dissimilis. Taxonomy (NCBI): domain Eukaryota; kingdom Metazoa; phylum Arthropoda; class Insecta; order Trichoptera; family Leptoceridae; genus Ceraclea; species Ceraclea dissimilis. Next base: position 23,325,593 of record OY756360.1, read on the forward strand.
TTAACCTAGAAATACAAATGAAGATTCTAGTATTACGAATATAACATAGTGGGAACCTGCGTCCTAACCTACACTATTCATGAATTAGCGTTACACAAAGACAAAATGTTATTTTATAGATGTACACGGCAAAGATTTGAATAATTTTACGGTATACGCCAGATTCCTCAAATGCCTTGAAAGCATCCAAATAACCATCAAATTTACGGGTGATATATTGCGTTTTAACAACCAGGATTACTCCCTCTTCTGCTCAAAGCGTTTCCATGTAACATTATCTCGTTATGATCACTAACCAGGTACCGCTAATTTCAGACCAAATTCACCGAAATCTTATTCAATTTACCTGAAATATGACACAAGAAATAATACACCTTTTGCCATTTAGAATTCATTAACCCATCACGTCTTCTTAAGAAGATTAATGAACGGCTACACCTATAGGTACCCAAAAAAAGAGTAATTTTTTTAAAGGATCTTGACCCAAACCCAAATACACAGCACACTTCACCTTGTGCTAAAAGCCTGTGCTGTGAAGTGCAAAATTAATACATCGCCAAAATCGGGATTCAAACCTGTGGCATTGTTTTATTGTTCTCTATCGTCCGTAGGCCCGTTCGGGCAACTGGACTCGTCAATTTTTACAATATCATTATTTTCATCACAGCATATCATCAAACAAAGTATCGTAAACAATATCATTATCAGATCAATGCCAATCAGAGTGTAAAGGGCTCTGATTGACATTTCGTCATACATCAAATCAATTTTTCAACATATCGTCAACGGAATAAAATTCTTTGTCAACGAGGTACTTCTTCGCTCCTCCGCGGAAGGCCGTATCTTCCAGTGATTTCAACTCTTCCATCTTCCGGCATCTTCCGCTTGGGGGATCCGCACTCCTACCAACTGCTCCAACAGCACATCCTTAGAGCCCTGTTTGAATTTTCAAGTGCTCAGTTGGCACTGTTGGCAGATATTGCCCATGGCAATAAACCCATTTGTTTAATGTATGTCATTATATCAATAAAGTTTTTTATTATTATTATTGATTAATTCATTTTCACTAGATGAAACTCATTTGTTTTAAAGAGACTTAGGACAGCCTTTTTCAATCATAGGGAATGAAATAACACATTTAACCCTTTGATGGCATGGCATCATTGTGCATAGCTATCTGTTTTACACAATCAGTTTTTTTTTTATAATATTATAACGCATATGTAAATATGCTATCAATTTTTTTATGATAAGTGGTACCTACGATATGCGTTAGGTTATTAAGTATGTCCCGGCAGGTGCCTCATCAGGTCGGCCTCAGGTTACAACACTGCACACTAGAGGGCGCTCATCATAACGTCGTTATTTTCGGGCATAACGAGGATTATTATAATTATAATTTATTAGGCCCGAATTACCTGCACTAGATTTGATACGCCCTTCGCTTAAAGAGATTAGTGATTCTTTATGAAGGGGTCCTTAATACCCGTTCATTATGTTTACATTACTCATATTAAAGAGATGGACAGCGCGTGGCTCTCAAGGACCACCTTGTCTTGTAGGTAAGTTGAAGTGAAATTAGCAACGCAAAAAACATAAGTACTTACTTAAAATATAAATTACTCTTACAGTTTCACCTTGTCATCATTTTCTGTTATTTGTGTTGACGAGAATTTGACCTGTAATCTCTAGGTATATACTCACCACGGAATCCAATTTATACATTCACCTAATTGAATTGTTATAATGTTTTTCTTGTTCCATTTCTTTTGGCAGACTAGTTGGTCTCTAAAACGTAAATTATGGCTCTTGAGATGATGGGGTCCAACTGTCCCTCCACCTCTTAGGCGGTCTTCCAGGAGGACGGTGACCAGTCACTGTTTATTCTGACTACATGGTTTCTCCAGCACCTTCTGGATTTTCTCCACCAGGAAAATTAATACGAATGACAACGGATTCATTGACAAAATGCTGATTATAGAACCCTTTACACTCTTATTTACATTGCTTTTTTGCAATATTACAAAATATTAAGAGTATGCAATCTATGCATATTGACATTTCAAAAATTTCTAAAAATGATAGAGCTTAGATCTTGACAATCGTTACTAAATAAATATGCTTTGGAAAAAAATAGAGTAGAAATAGAAAAACCGTAAAATATTTTTGTATATCTTGTATAGATTTCTCAAAAAAAAATGTGAAAACACCTCTGATCTTTTTTCCGAAAGACGGAAACTCGTTTTCCGAAAGTCGCGGAGAAATATTTTTTTGTATTGATAATAACATGCAATAAAATCTAGGGAATAACCGTAAAAGTTTTTTGATTGAAACGAAATTAACCCCAAAAAAGGAAAAAAAAAACGCTATTTTTACCATTTTATCATGCGATTGTTCATGGGAATTTGAACCTTAATGCTGTGGGAAATGACCCTGACGTCATAGTTGGGTCGGGGGGCTTTAACTCTCTTGCTGTTCCCCGATGAAAAGTTAAAAGATTATAAATTTCAAAGTCTATAACACAACGTTGTTGTTGCTATCTCAGGCTTGTTAAAGTCTAATGATTTTATGGCGGTTGTGATGTGAAGATGGATGAGATGAATAATACCTTACAAGATCATGGTGTGGTTGTTAATAACATTGTTAATAAGGAGTTTATTGTTTTATTGTCGGTGGTGAGGCTCAGCAATGTATGTTAAAGTGTTGTGGTGTTTCATCAATTGGTGGATAGGTAGGTGCTCGAGTGTGTGAAAGATTATCAGGCAACTCAGAGTTGAAACCACTTCATTAAAACCAAATGTTACTCACAATGTTAGCACTCTTTAAGCTATGGCTTGGAAATCTCTTAAAAAATATAGAAAATTTTAATGCTAGAGAAAGCAAATAAAAGTTGGCAACTATCAATGTCCGGAATATTTCATATCTGGGTCATATGACCTCTCTCAGCATATGCTGCGTGGAGTGGAGAGAAATATCGATTTCTCTCTGACTGACATTGAAGGGGAAAATTGAGGGATGTAGGATAAGAAAACAAATGATTAAAGAGTTAAGACTGATGCTACAACTGGGATGAAAAAAATGAGATGGTTGGAATATGCCAGGACGGTGAAAGATGAAAGGATAACTAAGAAAATATACTTGGGCGAAAGAAGACGTATAAAGAAGCGGGGCCATTCAAGAGCTACTGTTTGAGCAGTTTTTTAAGGACGGATGTGTTTTAAGTAGAAAGAATCGTAGAGTGAGAATCACAAATTGCACGAATACAACGAAAGTCGGGAGTGGTGTGTAGGGATAAATAAGTCTGGCGACCCTTTCTCTCTCTGCTTACGCCGAAAGGGAGGTGGCATGGTGGGATAGTACAGAGTAGAATATAATAAACAGAGCGTGTATGACGAAGGATACGATCATGATAGAAGCGAAAGGTGTATGCAAGGAAATAAGTGTGTATAGCGCTCTGTCCTCTCTGCGTACCACGCAAGGAATACATCGCGATGGGATAAATAGATGCTATTCATAATACTATACGACCGACAGTAATTTGACTCTCAAACTCTAGACTATTTTGATAACCCGATCCTTAATCAAATTTAAAAAAACTGTATTGGCCCTAGTTTGACTGATAGAGAGATCACAGTGTATTTTTTTATACACAGACGAATAGGTATAAAATTTATGGTATTTTGATGATGTTATTTATGGTTTTTAACGCGTTCGTCCGGTAAAATTGGAATAGGTACCTACATAAATAAAAAAAACCCAATAAAGTAATAATAATAATAGAGTTATAATCCAGTAATAAAACATGGTAACAATAAGGTGATAATTTATTGTTTTTTCCACACACAACATACAAAACATCATCATAATAATAAAACGTCTATTTTCCATAAGTTCTGTTGTGAAAATTTTCAACAGATAGATTGCGATAGTTTTAAAAAATATTTATATTTATACAAATAGATATAACTATTTATAATGGGTTGACTGTAAGATATAGGGTGTTTTTTTAGAATAGATACACTTTTAAAATGAAATGAAACGTATTAAAATCATAGTGATGTCCATAAAAATAGCTTTATTTAAAAGATTATTTTATACCATTAATGCTTAAATATGATTTTGGGCATATGTGCTCCGCGGTTGGCTCTAAGGAAGCATAATCTGGAAGTCCAATTTTTGACGACTTTCTCGAGCAGCTGAGGCCGTATATCGCTAATAACTCCGCGAATGTTGGCCTCCAAGTGATCCAATGACTCAGGTTTATCTGTGTAAACCCCCTAGTAGACTTCACATATCCCCACAGAAAATAATCCATAGGGGTGAGATCACACGATCGTGGAGGCCAATTAACGGAACCATTACGTGGAATTATGCGCCGATCGAATGTTTCCCGCAATAACCCGATTGTGTCGCTCTATGTGTGGCATGTTGGCCGTCTTGTTGAAACTAAAGCTGTTGCACATTAATGCCATTTAATTAAGGAACAAAAAAGTCTTTAATCATGGACCTTAGCGCCTTCCATTGACTGTAACTTTCCGACCGCCAGCATCTTTGAAGAAATATGGGACAATGATTCCATACTACACAGTGAGTTTTTGTGGATTTGACGGCGTCTCGGTAATGGCTCCTAGAAAGGAACACCCGCACATATATGCCCTAAATCATATTGAAACATAAATGGTAAACTCTCATCTTTCCAATGAAGCCATTTTTATGGACATTACTATGATTTTAATACGTTTAATTTCATTTTAAAAGTGTATCTATTCTAAAAAAACACCCTATATTTCATTTGGAATATGTCCGCCTTTTGGCACACTACACATTTGTCTTGTTTTGTAACTCAGGTTTATTTATAAAAAAAATTCTTGACAAAAGTTGTGAGTTATTTTGGATTACTTTCTTCTAAGTATATATTTTTGGGGTGCTGAATCCAAATCCGTGGTTTACCAACAAAATTTCGTGGCTCGACATTGAAAAAGAATTAAAAAAACTGCATAATTAGTTATATCTCATCTTTGTTTCTGTTATGGCTTGGCTGGCAGAAATTGCCATTTGGCAATAAGTCCGCCCGTTGTATGTTTTCTGTACAATAAAGATTATTTTATTTTATTTATTTTATTCATATTGTATTTTGCGCACAATTCGAAAACTATCCCGTCCTATGTACATAACTTACATAAAAGTAAGCTTTCATAAAATTACCTACTAATCTCTTCGATCGTGCTCTTTTCAACACCGGTAATAATTTCTATTTATTAGTTTATTCGTTATTTTTCGGCTATTCCTCTGACTTAGCAGGTATGCAACTACTAGTTCCATTGTATTTTAGTATATGAAGATTGTGAAGATGGTAAAGTTTATTGCTGGCTGATTTTTAAGAATCACCTCGTATCAATTTGTTCGTTAACTTTATAATTATTAGGTCCTACAGAATAATGTGAGTATGCTGTGAGTGGACAAAAACCCATGAGATAATTACTCAAAATGAATAAGCCCCAAGAAGGACAAGAGCTACTCGGGATTATGCTCACCGCACAAGAACTCTAATCTAATTGGATTCTGAGATACCTACTATTATAGAAAATCGTTTAGATTTAAATTATTGTATGAGCTCATTGTATAATGCGACAGACGATTAAAAATAATTTACATTTTAAAATAATGTACTGAACTTCTTCTGCGTACTCTCATTCTGGCCGAAGGCTACTGAGGTCTGTTTATGTTTGTCTGCTACCTCTTGTAATGTGGGCTTTCAGCTTGCTGTCTTTATATATTTTGAGGTGTCTTGCTGGCATCGTTCTCTCCTCTAGTTTCCCATGAAGGCTATAACTTATTTATCTACTTTTCTTCTAGAAAGTTTTTTTTTTTTTAATTTTATTATTCCGCAGAGTACAAACAGTTTAACAATGACACATATACATTAAAACATTAACCACACGCAAACCAGCAAAGGCTCCAGACTTAACAGATTACAATAAAAAGTTTAAAAAAAAACAAAAGAAAAATACAAAACATTAAACACACCAATGAACAAAAAGAAACAAAAATTGAATTTTGTTACAAATTTTTGTTATTTGGTTTGTCTGTTCTGACGGGTTTTTGAATTTTTTGGGGGTTTATTCACTATGAGCAACACTCTTATGGGTTTTTCTTCGGGAAATAAATTGTATCTTAACTAGATATAGCCCGAATAATATATTGCTTTGTAGAGCTTTGATGTATGGAAGATTCTAGCATCGTAAAGGGTTCATGATGAGAAAGATCAAGATGTTGTAAATGAATTTATATGGACGATTAACAACAATGTGAAACTTTCAATTGATTTTGTTTGGAGTGAGATCAAAGAGAAGAATATTCAGCCATACCTTTACATAGTTTCTAATCGAAAGATCAATAATTGAAGATGGTCTTAAGCAGCAAACCTAGAACGACTACCAGAAGCTTAGGAAGACCACCACTACGATGGAAAGACGACCTAGTCAAGTACGTTGGTATCAAGCGTCATGTGGGACCAAGTGTCCAGAGAGCCCAAGATAGAGCGGTGTGGAAGCAGATGGAGGAGGCCTTCGTCCAGGAGTGGACGGGAGAGGGCTGGTAAGAAGAAGAGAAGAAAAGAGATCGATTTTGTTTGTCGAGGACCTCTACGTAATACGTATAGAGGTAGATTAGGTATACCCATTCTATTCAATCATCAACTCACGCCACATCCCTTGCGGGGTAGATAGAGAGAAAAATCGCCAAACACTTAATGCTTCTGTCACATTAATACATTTTTTAATAGCAGCTAGGCATCTATCTAAAAAAGGTAGGTATTGGGAAATATTTGTGGGCTACCTACAAATTCTACATGTTGAATCCATTCTGAAGAAATCGCGTGAGATCTGAAGATGTGTAGGTACCGGTGCTAACTTTTCTAAGAAATCAAGACCTGTATGATTTAGGTATGGAATTGATGGCCCAGAAGTTATCACACAATTTAAAGCTAGGGAACCAACTATGACCTCACGGTGATTCTCCGCGCGGCATTAAGGTTCAAAAGCGCATGAATAAATGTAAAAAAATGCGTTTGTTAAACATGTTGGAGTTAATTTCGCTTTATAAAACAAACTTTTACGGTCATTCTCTAGGTAGTCTAGATTATAACGCATATTCAATACAAAAAAATATGTTGTGATCGTCTTCGAAAAAAGATCAGAGGTGTTTTTCACTATTTTTTTAGAAATTCATCCTATTTTTTCCAAAGCATATTAAGTAAGGTTGTCGAGATCTAAGGCTTCCCGTTTTTAGATTTTTATAAAATGTAAATATGTCTACTCTTAAACCAACGTGCGATTTTTATAAAAAGTTTAATTTTATTTCTACCATAATTTAACAAAAGACTCTCAAATGATAATGGTCTTTTAACAAAGTGTCTATACATTGTTTTGCACTCTTTTGTGATTCATACATTATGTAGGTATGTATATAATACCTAAAGATTCGCCGCTTATTGTCTTTCATACTACCTAATTGTCATCTCCAATCATATCACTGAACTAACCATCCGTCTAATTCTCTCCAACTCACGATAAGAATTCTACCGCATGGAGAGAAGATCAGATCAGAACAAAAAAAAACAGAAGCGATGGAACAAAAAACATTCCCTCAATTAAACGATGTCCAAAAGTTCACACGTATTATTGAAATGACATTTTGTCACTGTATCGTAATTTTACCTACCTACCTAAACATTTCATACTAGTGTTTAATTTATGATGCCTTCATTAAAATCTTTGCGTTAAATATTTAGCTCGCCACCCATTGTGCTCTTTTAGATAACGAGTGATCGGCATTAATGCTCAGGTAATTTAATTTTTCAATTAGGCACTTTAGTTTATAGGCAGGTAGGTATACTGCAAATACTGCAATACAAAATATTAGCCCCGGCTCTCCTGTAATAGAAATCCACACTTCGTCACTGGTAGGTAGCTAGTCCAGGGGCGAAGATACCTATAAGAACACGATTCCATTGGAGTTACGTTTCGGATAAAATACCTAATATTAGGTAGAATAATCTCTAGTGCAATAAAAAATGTTATCCCCGCCTCCCCTGCAACAGAAATCCCCTCTTCGTCACTGATGGATAGGTACTATACTATACTATACCCTCACGCCACCTCCCTTGCGGAGTAGGCAGAGAGAACGGATCGCCAAACTTTCCTATCCTTACACACACTTCGGGCTTCCGTCACATTCATGCAATTCCTTAAACACATTCTACGATTACTTTTACTTAAAACACGTCAGTCCTTGAGGATCTGGTCAACATCTGGTTCTTGGATGGCCGCGTTTCCTTACACCTCTACTTTCACCCAAGTAAATTTTCCTTTTTATCCTTTCATCGTTCATTCTCTCCATATGTCCCAATCCCAACCATCTCAACTGATGGATAGGTACTTAGAGGTATTGACTCTTTTTTGCTGTCAAATAATTGTTTTCTGATGTGATAAAATCGGCGTGTGAAAATATTGGGTAAAATTTAAAACTATTTAAAAAACATACTCTTAACCCTTTCTCTGCTGTCGACAAAAAAGTCGTTCCATTATTTTCATGTTACAACAGCTTCACGGTTATTATTTACAACAAATGAATGTCGTGTTGTTGTTCCTAATGATATTTGAAAAAGGGACGTTTTTTTCTGTTATTTGGTTGTTGTTGTTAAGTTGGTAGTAGTAGTAGGTGGATTGGATATTATGCGCTTCAAATAACACCAAAAGACCCCCGGTGGGTGATGGGATGCGATCCTTGTCAGAAGCAAATTGTAAATATTTTGGGTTCAGCTTCACAATCAACGGGACAGGTAGGCAATATTATTTTATTATAAGTAAATAATTCTACAGGTGTATCTTATTAATAATAAGTTATTATTTAGTTAGTACCTAAAATATACCATCTCGGTGTCTCCCAACAATTGGGCAACCAGTAAATATTTTCTGTGGGTATACAGAATCACAATCTTTAGGTTAATAGTTAAACAACATTTAAAATGGTTGCGAAACTCATTGCTGAAAATATGTGAAATCTCTTATAGAAATGAGAATGCAAAAAAAACAGGACCAGCGCAAACGATAGGTAAAAATGAGTACTTAATTAAATACTGCATAGGTGGCTTCATCGAAATCAATGGCTAAATGTGTGAAATTTAATACATATTCGAAATTTTACAGGGGTCAGATGAATGTACTGGAAAAAGGAGCATTCACCATCAGTTACAATTGCGGTTTCGATGATGCTTCCTATGCAGTATTTAGTTTCTCATTTTTACCTATTGTCTAGGGTCTGGGTTTTTTCCATACTAAGTGAGCATTCTGCTTTTTCGCTTATCATTTAAGTACAGTAGATTCGTAAAATTGTTCAAAAACAGTGAGGGCCTATTCTACAATTCGGGGATCCCACGGAGAAAATATTGTGTTACTTTTTTCTATAAAAAAATCCCAAAGACTATAATTGCGCACACGTAACAGTACCTAAGCCAGAAGACTGTCACGTGAAGTGCAGTATACAATATACGGAATTCGAACCCTATACGTCCTCCGGCTTACAATACCTTTTACGATTTAAAAAATATAATAATTCTGTCCCTTTGATGTGAATGAAAATGTATACTTACCAATCAAAGCGACCATTAACGGAGTAATGAAGAAATTAAGGTCTTTTGAACCGGTCGTGGATCCCTTAGGGTGGAAATTCACGGGTCTGGCGTGATATGGAGACATATCATTACGAGAACATAATGATGCAAACAATAAATATGATTATCATAGCACTAGGTACATAGAATAATGACAGACTTATATGACAGAAATGTGCGAGCAAATATAATAATTACATGACATGACAGAATTTAATTGATGTGCATGTACTTATTAGTATTAGTACCTAATTAGTATTGACGCATCTGACACTGTCATTTTCTAGAGTGAGTTTTAGTTTAGACGTAATCTATATCAAAACTACTTCAACAAAGGTAAAATGTAAGGATAAATATTTAGTTTAAAATCCACAGAAATGACTTCAGATTACGCGACTAGTGTTCGAGGATTTGCACCCTCATCATCAGGCGATTGTGAATATTTTTTTTTTATTTTGTTCACAATCGCCTGATGATGAGGGTGCAAATCCTCGAACGCCAGTCGCTGAATCTAAAGTCATTTCTGTGGATTTTAAACTAAATATTTAGTCTTTCATTTTACCTTAAAAATGGACTTCCACCTACGGTCAAAAACCTCGAGATTACTTAAATAAAGTAGTTTTATTTATCTCAATAAGGTGTGACAGAAAATTGTACGTATCCTGCATCCAGCATCGGACACAAGCCTCCGTCTTCACATATTATAGAAAACTAAAAAGTTATTTATTTATTTATTTATGCATACCTATAATAATGAGTATGCCACTGTTATGAAGTGTTAAGGTACCTGCATTGTGCATAGTTTATGTAAATTATAGTTAATTCATTACAGAAAATAATTATTATTACACATTCCATATAATACAGGCACTTAAGAGTGTGCATACCGACATTTCAAAAATTTCTAAAAACGGGAGACCTTATATCTCGACAACCGTTACTAAATATGCTTTGGAACAAAATAGGGTAGATGCATTGAACCTTTATCTAGGGAATAACCGTAATAGATTTTTTATATCTTGTATAGATTTCGCAAAATAAATATTTAAAAACACCTCTGACCTTTTTTCCGAAAGACGGAAACTCGTTTCCCGAAAGTCGCGGAGTAATTTTTTTTTCTTGTACTGATAATTTGCATTAAAATCTAGGGAATAACCGTAAAAGTTTTTTGATAGACGCAAAATTAACCCCAAAAAGTGGGAAAAAACGCTATTTTTACCATTTTATCATGCGATTGTCACGCAATTTTGAACCTTAATGCCGTGGGAAAAGACTGTGACGTCATTCCTGGTGCCATGCCCTTAATTTATTTATATTGCAATTTGTTGATATAATTATTGTTTGGTAAACGGCAGTGACGCAAACTTTAATTATAAATAATTTATTGTAATATACTAAATACCTACCTAATCGTTGAGACTTAATCACTGACTGGTGATAATTACCTATATTTGTAAATTTATTAAATTAAAAATAATAGATATTTCAAACTAATCATTATTATGAATTACGCAAATTATTGACACCGACAACAAGTAATTATTTTCATGTGCACAAAAAGGATTTGCGTTATAGCTAAAAGATACTGTTTGCTCTAGTGTCCATTGAAAATAAATACACGTAAAAGAAAAGATGAAACGCATATTATTTCACAGCGAAATAAAAATAATAGAACCCAACAATTGAAAAACATAAAAAATTGGGTCGTGGAGGTCAGAATAGGTACATTAGCGTCACCAGTTCAAAACCAGTACCTATACCTTCCAAATCAGGAGCTTTTACCACAACCGCCAACAACACATTATTAAAAAACCTAGAGTTAGAAGGTATTCGAATGGCTGGAAAAAGAATCTAATAGGATAGTTTTTCCTATCCCTCAGAGCTATAGGTTCAAAATCCTAAGGATAGATGTAGGTAGGCACATAGTCAGTCAATGAACCGATAGGTTTATGAAGATACACCTGTTGTATATGTAAGTTTATATCAAAATATACTACTTAATATTTTACTTATAGATTCATATCTCCATCAAATTGATCTGATTATTTCATTATTCTCCTACCTAGAAATTGTATCCTCTACCTACACAGTAGGAGTTTGTGAGCTTTTATTATTAAAAACTATACAGAATGACTGATTACTGATGCCCGATGTATTCATAACTTGTAAATGTTTGATTTATTGTATTATTTATATTTACCTAGTTATAATTGATGTGATGTACAATGTAAATGACCATTCGATAAATAAATAAATTGGTATAGGAGCGTAGGAAGACCTAAGATGGTCTGACGATGTGAGGCGAATCGCAGAAAGCAAGTGGATGCAGCATGCCCAGGATAGGTATCTATTGAAAGTCAAAGGGGAGGCCTATGTCCAGCATTGTATATGATATATGAATAAAACCGAGAATGAATAAAAATAGTTAGGAATACTTTTTTAACTATCTGGTAATATGTAAATGTAATAACAAATATGGTAAACGTACCCTGAGCTATAATGTCCCCAAATTGTTAAACATGTTGCTGACTACCATTAAGAACTGTAAGAGTAAACGTATGGTAAAGAAACTCATAAAAGAATGGTTGCAAAAATGTAACTTTATTTATACATAATCATTTCTCATTGTTTTCCTATATATGTTATACCTATGAGTATTTTTGTGGTGTGCAATGTTGATGTAATGAGTACGCGCCGACAAACCTGGATAAGGTTTGGCGTGACTCTGTATATCAACATGCATACTGTACACTGCTTGATGTAATTGGTAAATATTTCACAGTTGTTGCAATGTATGTGTATGTTAATATTGTTATTATTGTTGCAATAAAGTGTTCACTAAAGATTGGTGGTTTGCTGGCAAAAGAACATATAATATAACATAGAACATAGAATAATATCATTTCTCACAATTTCGAGCAGATTGTGAATGTCAGATTTAGCTTTCGAATCCATTGGGAGCAGGTCATTGACTGTCCATTTGGACGTGGAATAAACTCTAAAATAGGGTGGTCGTAGTAAAGCAGTCCAAAAATAGACACTTTTTATTTTGGTGTCATGTTAGGTCACACCCATCGTTGACCTTAACTTGAGAGAGAGAGTGTCCCTGTCCTAGGCTTCCCGAAACAACTTTAAAAGTAGACACTAAAGAAGACCAAATAGACTCCAAGTGACAGTCGCAAGAACAACCAACATTTGCGGGGAATAATAAGGTTACCTATTACTTGTACCTAGCTGTGGCGAGATCCAAGATGACGAACATTCCATCGTCTGCAGAGATATGACGGAGATTGGTGATAAATGTAGACAAAAAAGCGCCTTTGCTTGGGTCCAAGACCTTCCACATTAAAGGCGACGGAAGTATTTTTTAGCATCTTGCCACCAATCTCATGAGAAAGATTCAGATTCAGCAAAATTAAACTGATCAAACAAAATTATTACCAGAAGTTATGTTGAATGAATTCACGCAGCGAGTAGTTGACGGACAACTGGTTTCTACTTAACATATTTACACCGTGTCCGAATTAGAATTACAAATTTGATAATTTCAAAACAAAACAGATACCCGAGCAATATGTCACTGCGATGATTGAATGCCCGCCCGTACACAGCATGGGCTCCGCTGCTGGAAGTCAGGAAAGATCACCTCCATCGACGCAGCACCGGTATTCCAATAGGATGGCTCCACAACTTGATCTGTTCATCAAATCATTTGATAGACAGGAAGCCAAATGTCTCAGGTAACTTCTATATCTATTTAATTAAATAATAATCATGATGATCAATGAAACCAGTGGAGATAAATTAGACAAGTGTTTTGAGAACGATCTATTCAATTATTTTTATTATATTCAATAAGGAAAATCGGTAATAATTCATTGTCAAATGACCGATCTATTCTATGATTTTTAATGGTTTTAATAGCTACCAAGAAATGAAATAGCTGGCGGATAATGTTTAGAGTTCTTGGTGCAGACCAATCTCAGTATTGACCTTCATTTAGATCAAATTGCAATATTTGAAAAAGTCGGTGTCTTTCAGTGACCCGATCTTTAAATGCGGAAGTTTGATTGGGAATTTGCTTAATCGTGAAGCAGAAGCCGACGGAAGTGGTTCGATTACCTACCACTGGATGTCTAAAGAAATATTTGGGCTAATATCGAGAACACTAGCCAAATAGCAAATTTTTAACCTACATAAACACTGACAAAAAATACAGCTATATTTTTAACGTCTCTTATAGATCAGATTCAAAATGTTACTGTTTAAAAGTGATTTCAATTGAAGACTGCGATCTTTTAGTTCTTGCTGTTCAAAGATGGACGTATAATGGAACTCTGAATATAATTCTTGGTTTTGTCAGACTTTTATCTTTTTCGGTTTATATTTCGAGTGATGTAAGTAAAACTGAATACTCATCAGTACTTACTATTTAAGTAGGTTCATCTTCTTGCTCTTGTACCTGAACATCTGTTAAAATAATTTTTGTTAGTGCTACCGAAAAATCGTCTGTCATTCAAAATACTTACCGACTAACAAATGCATAATATTAAGAGTGTGCATACCGACATTTCAAAAATTTCTAAAAACGGGAGACCTTCTATCTCGACAACCGTTACTAAATATGCTTTGGAACAAAATAGGGTAGATGCATTGAACCTTTATCTAGGGAATAACCGTAATATATTTTTTTATATCTTGTATAGATTTCACAAAAAAAAATATTTAAAAACATCTCTGACCTTTTTTCCGAAAGACGGAAACTCGTTTCTCGAAAGTCGCGGAGTAATTTTTTTTCTTGTACTGATAATATGCATTAAAATCTAGGGAATAACCGTATAGTTTTTTGATAGATGCAAAATTAACCCCAAAAAATGGAAAAAAAAAACGCTATTTTTACCATTTTATCATGCGATTGTCACGCAATTTTGAACCTTAATGCCGTGGGAAAAGACTGTGACGTCATTCCTGGTGCCATGCCCTTAAATAGGAATAGACAAATAGATACAGCAGCCTTATGAAACACTACCTATAGAATCTATGTGAGGCAGAGTTGAGTTGCTTTATGAAGAAGACACATGATTTGAATTTGAAGAGTTTTTCATTGAACAATTGTTACATTAGGCAACTATGGTAGATCTCTTCAGACCTGCTACTCACTTGATAAATTTGTTTTAGGAAAAGTGAACTCAAATACAAAGACGGCAGAGATCTGGCGGTGCGTTTGATAAAACCCAAAGACAGAAATGATGAACCATTCAAAGATTATGGAGAATATTTTTACGGTAAAAGGTATTAGAATAATCTATGTCTTCCAGTTTGTAAGATGACAATGAAGAGATACACCCTGACAATTTATATAGAAACAGCCGCTTAATATTAGCTTGCGCAGACAGTTGGGTTATTGGTCGACCTTTGAAAACTGGATATTTCGGATTTTTCGGTAAATCAAAATTGTCCTAAATACGAGTAAAAGCTGTAGAAGACGAAGGAGCAGGCAGAAGACCATTAGCGTGCCGCCAACTGATACCTGGCAGAAGCAGGCATGAAAGGTGTGTGAGGAGTGACTGTGCTTGGAGTGACCAAAAGTCTTGGAGTCTCCAAGAGGCAGAAGCCTCTAGCAAAGATATAGCGATGCCTTGAGTCCCAGAATCAACCAATGCCAAAGCGAAGAAGATGTAGGAGTAAGAGTATGTCTGTAAATTTTTCCTATAGGATGAAAATTCCTTGCATTGTATTCTTTCACTGTATAGAATTTAGGTTGACCCATCATTTCTTATGCCCCGTTGCGGGTCAGTTTCATAATCTTTTTGTATTCTGTCAGGTAATTTGAGTCTGAACTTTAAAATTTCTGGGATAAATGAAACTGCCGGAGTAGTTGTCTACGTCTGCCTTACAATTTCACTGTTTCCATACTAGCAACGTTTTGTTGAATGCATCATTGTAACGTGTGATGTTTTACCATGAATTTACCAAGAGCGTGTTTTATTGTCTCTCCAATAGTTTATATTCATATCACGTTGGCGACTTCTAGTCTTTGATTTTTTTTTGTAGAAATGAGGTCTTTCGATTTGGTGATTTCTAACACATTTTTATTATTGTTTGCACTGTTGAGAGTGTTGAGTTCTTTTTATATTTTATTCATTACCTAATGTTTGAACAATAATATTGGTATGCTATTATGAGTCTGTATGAAGAATCAAATGAAAAGTCTATCGCAATACAGTACCTATAGGTATTACCTTTAGTTTCTCTTAAAAATCGTAATGTGTGCCCGAGGAAGTTAATTTTAAATTTAACAGGATTACTTCATCTTATCAATAACATCTTAAAATAATAAGGTCAAATTTTGAGATTGTGACCTTTTACTTTGAAAGTGATAAGGTACCATTTGTGTAAAAGATTAGTATGAGTGTTTGAAATTTTGAGCTTATTTTTCTCAACATTTTGGCCTTGTGCCAAAAGCAGACGCAGTTTGCACTAAGCCAAGACCACGATGAGAGAAATGTTGCAAAATCCAGGATGTCGTCAATATTAGAGATTCCATGTGGAAGGCACGGACTCCCAAAGACTGCCACATCTTTGGGAATATATATGGGAAACCAGAAGGAAGGAGTATGCTTGGAAGACCCTTCAAAAGAAGCAACTGGAAGTCTACAATTAGAAATGTGGTAAACTCTGCAAAAACAGGCCCTTGTGGTCTTTGGGCATTATAAAAATAAAATGTGGTACCATCAGTTAGGATGCGACGTTAAGACGCTGTTAGAGGTGGCGAATGCCCCTGGAATGAAGTGAATCTTTAAATCTACGTAGTATAAATTTCCAGCTCGCTAGCAAATGGAATATAGCAGTGTTATTGTAGATATGTGCGACTATGATTTATCTACCTATACTTAATCAATTGACAATATTAGTATCGAGAGTATTACACATGCTGAACGAAGCAAAAGCAAAGTTGTTTTGTCAGTAGTACTATTATTAGTGATGGACGATGGCGCCATGTTTTACAGTCGAAATAATCGAATCGTTTATATGTTTCAATCGATTATACTTGCAGCAATCGAATACTATTAAATTATGGACTTTCTACAACACAATCGAAAAGATGCAATATTTTTTTGTTCTATTCTCTTCTATCCGCTCACTTCGCGTCCTTTTCGGGGAAGGCAAAAAGAATCTAACGCCAGAGTTACATACACTTCTTGTTTCAGCCACGTTCACGCAATTCGTCATACACACTATGGCATTCATTTTTCTCAAAACATCCATCTTTGAGCATCTGGTCGAACTAAATGGTTCTTGGACGATCACGTTCTCTCATTCCTCTTCTTCGTACGTTTTCCTTCTTATCGTTTCTACATTTTTCCATCCAAACTTGTTCACTTTCATTCTAGTTACACCGTCTTACAGTCAATCTTCTCTGCAATCACTTGATTTCTTATCCTATCTCTCTATAGTCTACACATTTTATTCATTATCACATCAACAGCATTCACAGCTGATTCGTCCAGTTTATGATTCGCTAACAATATTATTGTTGGCACATTTTCTTTCTTATTCAATTCTTCAATTTTTTTTTCTATCGTTATAATCGAATGTTCTATCGATGAATAGCCCATCACTATATAACACAGCTACCGTATAGTCATTATTGTGTAGTTTAGTATTACTATTAGGTTGAAACAGTGTCTAGAGACTTTGCATAATTCATGCAAATGTCCCACTATTGACGCGATATTGTCTTCACAGCGAATGCTCGCTACCGTATGATTTCATGAGTGACTCTTTGTCACATTTCCCTCGACTCATTTACTCCGCATTTAGTCCACAGCTAAATATACATATTGCCTATTGAGAAGCATCCACTGAGATTAATTCATGGACGTGGCCAATCGGTATTTTTACAATGGAAAACAATAAACATACAATTTATTTTTATGTTATTAACATATTTCTTGCATTCATAACCGAGAAATAATAAATATACCTTTAAAAGACGTAGCTGTAGGTACCTACGTCAATTGTTAATACAATTTGTATTTATTTACAACAAAATACTAGTTTCTATCTCATTATAACCGATTTTTTGTTTTCAATGCTTACATCACTACGCTATAAACATTCAATAAGGTATTCTACGCAGAGAGAGCGAGCGACTGTAAGACGGATCTTGTGAAGAGAACGAAAGTGAATAATCTAGTATGTTGAAGGGATGGATTATGAAAGAATGACAAAGATGAACGAAGGGACGAAAATTTCGCAAACATGTAAGACGAATTCCATTAATGTAAGGGAAGCAACAATTTTTAAATGAATCTGACTTTTTTATAGGCACCTACCTATTTTCCTGCACACTTGACAGTAAGCTAAAGTCGTGAAGGGTAAAAAACTTGAGTCAGCGCCGGGATTCGAACCAATTGGGTGTAGAAATAGGTCTGATAGTCTGGCATCTCCGATTTTCAAAAAGAATATTAATTGATCAGCTTCCTTTAACTATAAACTCCAGGCCCGCCAATAGCTGCTACGTATTCAATTCAGTGCCCAGTCGAGAATTTGGTAATGTTAACAAACCAACAAAAAAATTAAATAAATATACAAAAGCAACTCTTTCTCTCAAAAATGTGAACCAAAAAAACAACCATAATTCATTCCAATTGAACGCATTTTTTACTGAAATTTCAACAATGTATCAAATATGTCACAATTATTGTGTAAAGGTACCTACTCTTACTCCTGTGAACTTGATGACATAACAAAGCCTCCTTGAAATAAACACAATGAAGTATCAGGGTCCCATAAGTTGAAGAGGCATACAATCATAGTAGGTCGACAATAGAATCTTTAGTGATGACGGTATTGTATTTATAAGTAATATCTTCCACAATAACATTATCAGGAGGACATAAGTGATTAGCATAATGATTGTTGGATCATTCATATTATATTATTGTGTAACCACCGCACCGCCTGCCTTGATGACGGTCTTTGTATAGGAGGTATTGTATGTGTAGCATATTATTATTATCAATGTATTATTATTGGACCTACCTGCATGATTTTATTATCTCCTAATACCGTGAACTTATGATATGACGTTTATTTGATCTCGGCAGAGGTTTGAGGGGACACAATATGACAGAAGACCACTGCATTTTATTTTATTTTCAAACTAACGAGTGCCCCCTTAAATAATTCAAAAAATAATTATTGATTTGACCACTATTAAGATTGTACAAAATGTTGCCTTATTAGGGTTTAGGACGATAACTAGCGCGAGCATTGAAAAATATTATGGGAATATCATTTTGAGTTTATTTTTCAATTAGTTCAATTTTACAAAAAAAGAAATTCATTTCTTCTATCTCTATTTATATATAATCTTATTACGTCGTGTCTTTGAGGGGTAGGAAGAGAGGACAAAGCGCCACACGCTTCTTTCCATACCTACATGCAAATCTCGCTTCCTTAGTTTAAGAATGAATAAATAATAAATCTTTATTGGCCAGTAAATATAAATAACAACAAAAACAAGACAATGCAGTGTGCTTAAAGGCGGACTTATTGCAAAATCAATATCTTAATGCACGCTCTGCGATTTCTCCCACTCAACACGCGTCCGTCCTTAATAATTTTTGGGCCGCCAAGTATCTATCCAGAATCCCTCTCTCCTCATATACATTCTTTCCACATGCCGAAACCATCTCAACTCAATGAAATTTTTCTTGTATTTCAGTGGGAATATTTTTATCTACTTTATTAATCCAGCTATAATGTATTAAAATATTTATAGTACCTATTATATGTAGGTAGGTTCGACTCATCCTTAACCCTTTCGATGCGGTTTCTTTTTGAACCACTCACCGTTTTATGATAATATTATCTCCCGATGAACATAATCACTTGATAACATTTGGGGATATTAATCCCCATCAAATCCCCCGTCTACGCATGGTGGTATCATTGTCATAATGAACCAAAAGAAAATAACAACAAAGAATGAAGAATCTTTGATGGAAATAAATGGCCGTATAAAAAACTTCAACTTCGGCATTTATAAAAAAAAATGGTTTTGTTAACCAATTTGATAAAATGTATTCCTTTTTTGTAAATAATATAATATGGTATTACTGTCTTTTTCTATCTATCTTCCTCACGCCGCGTCCCTTGCGGGGTATGTAGAGAGGGCAGGACGCCAGACCACCCGATACTTACACCCACTCCCTGCTTCAGTCACATTCTTGCAATTTGTCATACACTCTCTCCGATTTCTCTTACTCAGAACACTTTCGTCCCTGAATCTGATCTGATCTGATTAGAATCTGATGGTCCGCACGATCAGTTTAGGTCAGTCTCGGAAGGCCACTTTTGATCACACCTCTTTATTACCCACCGATTTACATTCAAAAACACTTACCGGATAGATTTGGCTCACATGTCTCCGTGGATATGCATAGGAACTATAAGAAAAGAATAAAAATACCTATGTACGTGGAGATTTAAGCCAGAGTATGCAGTGTTGGGCATCAGTCTTCGCGATAAAATTAGAAATGAGGAGATCAGACGTCTAACAAAAGTTGCCGACATCGCAGAAAGAACAGCAAAGCTAAAATGGCAGTGGGCAGGACACGTGGCAAGACAGGACAGTGTCAGATGGACACGTAAAATCCTGAATTGGAGGCCCTGGGAGAACAAAAGAGGCGTAGGAAGACCACAGAAAAGGTGGACAGATGACACTGTCTAGCTTACGGGCCGTAGATGGCAGCAGATAGCCCAAGATAGAAGACAGTGGAAGACTTTAGTTAGAAGAGGCCAGAAGTAGCACGCAAGTGGCTAGCAGCAAGTAAGTAAGTATCCAGTTATTAGGCCAGCTTAAAACCAGCTGGTGAGACATTATTTAACAAACGAGTTGAGCAATTAATATTAGATGTTCATTGTTCAATAAACCTTTATTAATTTACCTTTGATGTGTGGCATTCCATACACAGCTGTACTAATTCAAGAACACACTATAACTCCAATACTTTACAGTAGAGCTGTGTTAATAATCGTCAACAGTTAATCTTCAACAGTTGTTCTTATTTAATATGTCAACACAGTTGACATAAAATTATTTTGTCTGCTAACGTTAATCCACGCCAATACCAGAGTGCGAGTATGTAAATATTCCAACCAAACGCACGAACAGAAAACTTAGCAAAATTCCCGCGCGTTATTATCCCATCAACAGTAATATTAAAATCAACAGAAAAATGAACGACAAGGTACTGTTAATAATCTCGCAATGTCATTGGTCACCGGTCAACAGGCGCTACTGTTGACCGGTGACCAATGACATTGCGAGATTCATTAACATTACGCGCGGGACATTAACGGGGAATCTTCCGAAATTGATCACTAACGATACGATCATATTAACGTTAGCAGTAAACGATAACTATCAATCGAGGTTAACATTAGCATCTGTTAAAGTTAACCTTACATAGTTAGCGTAAACGCCCACCACTTCTTCACAGTACTGACCAACTAGTTTTATGTATAGAAGTACCAATCTATTACAATCATAATTCCTATTAGGTACTAAACATATTTGATAACATTGTATTTACTTCAGTGATTAACCATTCTTAATAATATGTTATCATATACTTGCTTTCATGGGTTCAAATACCTGGCATATACCGGGTATTTGAATTAATTGAAGGAATGAACGAGGAGACAAACTACAGAGGACGACAAAAGAACGAATACCTAGACGACCTGCGCCAGGATATGGGCTTCGACTCTTATAAAGAGGTAAAACAAACCGCACAGATCAGGGATGAGTGGAGAAGGAGACATGGGGCTTTGTTGTAAACCAATCGTGTCGTCATAAGCAAGAACGACTTTTGATCCAACTCCAGATGTTTTGAATTATTTTTATCGAAATGGGTATTTCAACCTTACGAGAGATCCGTCTGTTTCAATCATAAAAATCTGAGTTCCCATACTCAACGTACATTTTCAACCCCCTTATTCCGATTTCCGCAGTATACTTGTGCATGGAATTATGAGCGATTGCACATGTTTTTCGTGATTATTTACAGAGAGTCAATTTGTATCAAGCTTTGATGCACATCCGTCATCTTCAGGATTTAGTAGTTAATTTGTCACTCGAGTCATCAGTCGTTAACTGTCGCAGCGTGAGCATATCTGTAAGTCTTGTGAGTATGACTTTGGCCACCTATATACAAATAAACATACATATTATGTGCACTCTTATGATTATTAAAAGTAAAAAATATTTATATTTTTATATGAAAGAAGAGTTTGATAATATTAAAATATTGTTTGTAGAGGCGCCGAAAACCAAGTCATGGCATCACATTAACATTCCAACTCCAGGGTGTTGTCACTACAGAAAAGTTGCCTAATGCTGTTTGGTTAGTGAATTTTTAAAACTCTTAGGTACTTGCAGTAACACCACTTTAAGCCTTAGATATTTCAGAAGCTTCAGCTTCTATATGTCATCCGTCTTTCACGCAATTTGTTTTTTTCATGGGAGGGCTCAAGGATTGCCATAAGGGCTCCAACACACTTCTTCCGAAACTATTTTCGACACCCTCAATGTCCCTTGGAAGATTCTCTCACATTCTCACAACAGCTTACATTTATACAAAAATGATTAGTGCCAACAAGGGTGAAAAACGCAGGA
This sequence comes from Ceraclea dissimilis, assembly GCA_963576895.1. NCBI lineage: Eukaryota > Metazoa > Arthropoda > Insecta > Trichoptera > Leptoceridae > Ceraclea > Ceraclea dissimilis. The sequence goes on from OY756360.1 coordinate 23,347,957, forward strand.
CTTTTTGCAAAAGCAATATCTTCAGCTGGAGATTCACCAAAAATCCGGACGTAACGAACATTCAGACCGAGTATGACATTACGACAGTTGGCAAGAAATGACCGGTTACATGTTACGTTACACGTAAGTGATTCAGGTCAATCCTCAGCTTTCCAGTCATTTCCATATAATACGAGTAGATGTAATAATAATCTTGCCTAGTCTAGACTTTCGCAGCGTGATGAATCCATATCTTCGGGTTTCCTTATTGGGTGTAGAATGGTTGAATGAAATACCGAAAGTTCGGTCATTCAACAATTTTACACATCTTCTTCTTCTTGTCAGCCTCCCCGCGCCCAGCGTTGGACATAAACCTCCTCCTTAGACTTCGACTGCTCCCTATCTTGTACCGACCGCATCCATCCGCCCCCGGCAACCTTCCTTTCGTCATCTGACCACCTTACCTGGGGCCCGCCAACGCTTTTTCGGGCTGTTATTGGTCGCCATTCGTGAACTTTTTTAGTCCATATATATTATATAGCATCTGATGTTTGTGCTATGTGGCCAGCCCAACTCCACTTTTGTTTGGCGACCTTAAGAACATTGTGACTCCTGTTTTCTGTCGTATCCATGTATTGGTTCTTCTGTCTCTTAATGAGATCCCCAGCATTCTTCTCTCCATGGACCTGCTACAGCTAATTTATTTAAAATTCTTTTTGTGAATACAATGGTTTCACAACCATTCTACACGCAGAAGGGAAATCCGAAGAACCAACAACGAAAATAGAAGTAGGTATTTATTTGTTGACACTACCCATGAGTCTAGCGATGTCCACATTGCTGTTCACATTATTGTAATATAATTCGATGTGACATTACTCGCTACTGTAAATTTATGTGAGTTCGTATCGTATTTCATAGAATATCAAGTCAAGTATATTATTAACAAACTCACCAGTGAACTGAACAGGTCTCCGACTGGACCTCGCCAGACGGCTAACTTACTGTAAACTGTATATTAATATTAAGTTTACATATTGCAGATTTAAAGAATAGATTAGAAAATGAATTTATAGTTATATTATGTTTAAAAGGAAAGCACGCGATTAAGAACTTTATCAAGTCACCAAAATATAAGAATTTAAAACGTAAGATAAAAAGTAGATAATGTATATGACTCAAGCTCATGCTCAATTTTACTCTGAAATGTGTAGGAAAGTATTTTTGTATTTGTGTACACATATTATGTCCTTGAAGAAGTCCCTTGAACAGACCATCAGAAGGGATATGGATCACCTGGAGCTAACTCCAGAAGACTGTCGATCGGGGCAGATGGAGAGAGAGGATCCGAGACGCCGAACCCAAATAAATAGGGTATAATATTTTTTTGTTAAACGTCATGTTTTTCAAAAACTGTTTTTCGGGCATTGCTCTAATATCTCCATTACCTAAACCTATGATGAGTATTTTTACTGCGTTAAAATAGGGATATCTTGGTTTCTTTTAGACCAAACTTTGTCGTTTTTAGGATCACATAAGTCATGTAGGTATCATGAAATTCTCGACTCTGATGCTAAGTGAAGAAATACATAGATAGAAATAAAATTTCAGATCGCAAGTTACTCTTAGTAGGTGTCTTAAGTTAAAACAAGGTATGATACTTATTGATCAGAGGCCCACCCAAGTGTTGATTCTTCCATCCACCACCTAACCTCAGAGCAGACACTGATGTATGAGATGCCTAACATTATTTCGGTGAAGGCAATCATCTTTCTATTATTAATATCATAACAAGATGGTTTGATTAATTGCACACGATACATTATCGAATTACTAAACTGGCATAGTTGGTTATATCTAATAGTGTTATTCAATACTTTGTACATAATAATTTATACATTATCGTGAATTCTTTTGAGCGAACCGTCTTGGAATGAGGTTCGAAGAAAATGAATCATACCTAGTTAACATCCTTGTACGTTGCGCAATGGATAGATATTGATGCCCAAAATATGTTTGAAAATACGCGGGGAAAAAAAGCTAAATATTGCTTCCCAAATACTGTCCAGAATCTTAGTATTTATTGTCTGGAAAACTATCATCAACGTCAGCCCTCTGCACTCCGGTATTGGAAGTAGGCCTCCCTTCCTGACTTCCACAGCTCCGTGACAGCAGCCACCCTGTGCCAACGATGTTCGGCCACTTCATCTATGTCATCGGACCACCTTGATTGTGGCCTCCCTGGGTTTCTGCTTCCGGTTCTCGGTCACCACTGCAAGGTTCTTTTGGTTCACCGGTCATCTGTTGTTTTGGCTACATGTCCAGTCCACAGTGAGACCATTTAAGGGGCTAAATTTGTCACCTTTGCCCTCCCTCTAATCGCTCTCTAATGGAAGAGAGTACTGAAAAAAAACTTCACATTTCATCACATGCTTCACCAGAAAATCCGGTAAAGGGTAAAAAAAGTCCACAGTAAGTTCATGGTGAAGTAGTTCATGGTGCCTATAACTGGAAATAAAATTTTGATATGATTGTTTAATAGAAGATCTAGTACAGGGAGACTGGAATTCTCTAGCAGTTGTACCAGATGGATTAGTTTAATCAATGCCCAGGAATTTAATAATTTAACTAGATATTCAAACACTGTATTATCTATTGTATATTGTATAATGATATTATTCTGGTTATTTCATGCACCCAAACAATGATTGATGCTAGAATAGTAAGTCACATCAATAGAATCGGCATAATACAAACAAAAATGTAGGAACAATACTACTTAGAATGAAACGAATACCATACTTACCTTCGAAAACATTCGGTACTGAGAAATAATCTAAGTCATTTATATGAAGAAAGGCTCCGCAATATACGAGACTGGACTGGAATAAGGAGTGCTGAAGAGCTGTTTCTCTCGAGTGATAGTCAACGTTGGGGGGACCTAACACGACACCAGAAGAAGAAGAAGAAGAAGAAGTGGTTATTCCCTAGATGAAGGTTCAATGTATCTACTCTATCTTTTCCAAAGCATATTTAGTAGCGGTTGTCGAGATCGAAGGTCTCCCGTTTTTTAGAAATTTTTGAAATGTCACTATGCATACTCTTAAGGTGTGTCTTCTGAACATCTACTTAGCACTTACGTTAGCTGCAGGGTTAACTATGTTTTACTAATCCTAAACATTGTCAGAGAGGTGATTGTATATTGTCTCTACATGTCTCTGTCATGTCTACATGTCTCTACATGTAGTGTTGAAGCCTAAATATTTGTAGTAATATATTATTAAATAGCTGAGATATTATTCATCACATCACAATATTATCATCTCTTGTTAGTCTATATACTCTATATGTATACGAGTAGCTCCAGTCAGTCTGTCTAAAGTTAAGCTATTGGATCTTGTACAATCATTGACTCCCTTTTGTTCTCTAATGGCCATTTTTTTGTGTTCTGTCAGTTCCTCTCAAAATGTATTCATATTTTGTATCGACTGTAAGAAATGACCTTTAATGTAGTAATTTTATGGTTTCAAGAAGCATCTGGGTAGAACTTATACTCCTCTTCCTAAAGACTCAGGAACGTCATCCGGATGTCAGAGGAACAGCTTCCAGTAAAAGCTCTGGAAGTCGAGGAAGCATCAGGCAGAAAATTAGTGGGTCCCAAAAGTAGCTGGTAGAAGCAGGTAGCAATGATGTATGAGGAGAGACAATTCCACAAGACTTATGATGTTAGGCAACCAAAAAGAAAGCTTGTTTCGTACGGTGAATGTCAGTGGACCTGGTTTGAAGTAGTTGGTTAGAGCGCCTGTCTCCCACGCTAGAGCTGCCAGGTTCGACGAACTACTCTGCATTTCACCACACAGGCCTTTAGCGTATGCAGACTAGTGACTCAGGCGAGATGAAACAGGCATGTTGGCACACTATGGCTCTCCACACACGTTCGGAAGTTCAGTTATTTAAATGAATCGACCGTTTGCAAAACGCTCCGACCAAAACCTCTCTCTAAATTCAGTGTTACCCTGATTTTGAATTCAGAAACAGGTTTTGGTCGGGGCATTTTTGCAAACGGTCGATTCAGTTACTGAACTTCCAGGCGTGTGTGATAGCCCAACCATTGTCTTGTTTTTGTAACTACGCATATTTTTCTTTGGCCAATAAAGATTTATTTATTTATATTTTGTTTTTTTTCTGAACTTGCCAATTGTACCGTCATTGACACCATACCTAATAGGTTCGACCCACAATTTGAGTAACACTTCCAGCGGCGTATCATTCTACAAGCCTGCCTTCGGCAAACTTCATCACTTACCCAGTGTTATTGTATTGGTGGACCAAACAAGAGATGATAGATTTTGATTTATGTTTACAATTAAATGAGGTGTGCTCTATTGTTGTATGAATATTAGTTACTTTTTCTACCTATATTATTATTTCTAACACCCAAACAAGACTTCAATCAAATTAGAATAAGAATATACAAAACAGTGGACAGCATGTTTTGAAACATTGCTTTTTGAACAACACAACACCTAGCTACCAGGCGCGAAGTTACCTAGGAACACGATTCCCATCGAGTTACCTTTTGGAAAAAATGATAGGTATAATAGTGTCTAATCTGACGTAATCCCATAATAAATGTTAGCCTCGGCTTCCCTTCTGCAGAAATCCACTGTTCTCCACTGCTAGCTACATAGATATAGGAGTGATAGGAAGTTGTTATATTCCACACATTATTTCGATAAGTAGGTAAGCTCACCCTAGTGAACAAAATGTCATGGTCTCGTGTTACTTGAGATTTTAACATATTCCTATTCTGTACGCACGAAGTTTGTTTTTTTAAATGAATCTAGGTTTATCGAAATAAACCGAAATACACCCTTGTACACTTCACAGAAAGCTTGAAAAGCTTGTGTAGCCAAGTGGAGTAAGTCGGCATCGGGGATCGTACCCGTGCTCACTGGGTTAACAGTCGAGCGCGTTACCAACCAGGCTACCGACCACCTCAATGAAATACTTACGAATATAAATAAACAAATAAATATGGTACCTTGTTGTAATGAAACCCATTTTAAATGTGCTTCCTAAACTATCGCTGGTTACCCCATACATATGAAATATTTTGAATTTAAAATGTAATCACTATAAGTAAAAAACTAAAGTTCAGTGTATAAGAAAAACATAAATGATGATTGGCTAAATGATAAACGTTTCTAGAATGTAAAGTGATCGCTTAAGCCAACTATAATTACTAGTTGTACGTCCGATATAAATGCCCATCTTACGATGTACATCGGTTGAGATACCGAGGATTTATTATTATTACCAAAAAGAAGAGGAACAATTAGGTACATTACAACAAACTTTTGCGATAACATCTGCAGTGTGAACTTCACTGAAAGCAAGAGTGATGAAAAGGTGAGACCATGATCAAGTCTTGTCAATGGAGATGGTGATGAGTTGTGATTAATTGTCTACCCTACCTGGAGGTGGTCCAGAATCCGATACAGCATCTATACTAACACTAATAATATCCATAATTGTATCCAACCTTATGATGTTGAGAAAAGTTCCAAGCAATGTACACAATCTGGCATAGTACCATTTGCCCATACGGAATGTAAAACTCATTCGTTTAAAAAAAAAATACAAAAATGCTTGAAAAAAATAGGGACAGCTACTATTATCCTACCTTTGCACAGTTAAATTACGGCCTTTAAATCCATTCAGAGAGCAGATCCTTAGGACCCACCCCGTAGCAAATTAAAAACAACAATTGGGTATCGAATACTTCGCAATTAATGAATCCCATCGAAATTATTCAATTAAATTTGTGAACGCAGCAGGCCTTTTTCTACGTATTTTAATTCCATACATTCTACATGTTTGCTTTTAGTTTCGACGTCTATGCGTGCGATTTCACTTGCAGCCCAAAAATTTGTTGTCTTCAGGACTAAAGGTGATTCTAATAGTAGAGTAGAAAGTAGTCTGACTAGAAATGAAAACACACTGATACTTCGAGTACACCATCAGGGATTGTGAAAATCATCCAACCTGTGTACAATAAAATTCAGTAACAAGTATCGACTAATGCTGGTCATTTCACATTTTATCTGAATTTCATAAATTGCTATTGACTCTCTGATAAGCGCGTGCTTTAAAAGGCTTATTTGGATCCCTATTGTGATGTAGAGATTGATCACTGGGTGATCACGCCTTTGAGAGGGAACACCAATATTCACACCTGATCAAGAAACAGAGCTAGATCTTACATCACACAGCATTATTAATTTGGATCAATAAATCTTTGAGCTTTTTTGAACTTTTTCTTTCATTTTCTAAATGACGTATCGATTACACAATATTGAAAAGGATTAGCTTTTTTGAAGGTGGAATCTTATTAAGAGTCACACATACCAGCAGACGTAAAATTAATGTCTGTCTGTCTATCTTCTAGATGCATTCCTAAACCATTCATCCCGTTGAGACAAAACTTTAATAGTAAATTGTGCACACGTTCAGAAAGGTTGAATTATGACTTTACAACCTTTTTTACAGTAGGTGGCGCGCTATTTAAAAAAAATGTATTTAATACACATTTTCTTTTTGTTTGAAAAAACGATAAGAAGAGGCGGAGTAGGGGGGTGCAGCTGGTAGGGATGACATTTAAAAATCGATATTAGTGTCGAACCGAAAGTTTTAGGTATGGATACGGCAAAACACACTTATTTTTCACCAGCGTTCCACCCATGAAGAACGAGTGATCTCTGATAATGACACTTTTGCACCCTATTAATGTAAAAAGTACCTACTATATGAGGTTTAAGTGTAAGGCATAGCAAGGCGTGCAGGGTACAGCTAGTAGGTAGGTATCTAAACAATATATATTTACAGAAATCACCTAGGTACCAAAAAACTCTGCAACACATTTTTTGTCATATAAAATGTTCTTACCTAATATATTTTTGCATACATTCCTGGACCACACACCATATTATTGGCTACAGTGTGAGTGATAACAATACCTTAATAAGCAATACATAGCCATGGTATAATTGTATTGAATTTGTATGTAGGTATCAATGTTTTATGATTTTGCAGACAGATATTTATGTCTGAAGATGAAGACAATTAGTCCACGTCGAAGGATCGCTCAATGTTCAATGGTGTTCATTTTATTTCTACATTATCAGAAGGTATAAGTACCTATATATATCTACGTATCACACTATGTTTATATTTTCCTACTATGTGTGTGGCGTTGTAAGTAATCGTCTTCATATACGAGAAGTCAAAATTTTGTGTAAATGTACAGATTGTATTTTTTTATATTAATCGTAGGTACGTAAATCCTAACTTTTTGTTTTAATCGATAGAGAATAGTGCTGCAACGAATATGTAATATACTCGTATTCGGCCTCAAGCCGAATACCGCGATTCTCCTGCCTGTGACTGCGTGGAGAACCAGTGATTGTAATCAAGCACATTGTCGAAGATTGTCCTCTGAGAGCATTACCTGGACCATATGCAGATATCCACAATGCCGCACCTAATGCCCTTGAATGGCTTGGAAGCCTGGATGTTGCTCTGTAGGGTACATGTCTTCTGTATGTAACAGATAGCATAATTCTCTTATCTTCTGACGTTGCCGCCCAATATGGCAGAAGCCATATGAAATAATAATAACACTAAGTAATTCAAATATGTAGCTGCCAATGGCGAAAAGTGGATTTTTGTAGGAGGGAAGCCGGATTAACATTTTTTATTGCACTATAATATCAGGTTAGGCATATTATTTTATCATACAAAATCAAAAAGGTATGTAACTCGATGGGAATATTATTCTTAGGATCCTTCGTTACTGGTAGCTACCCAAAAATATTCACATTGAAATATATACCTAGCTTCTAAAAATATGAATCAATGATTCAATAACCAGATCATTCTCAGACGAGTGGAAGGTCACAAAAAGTAAATGCTACGAGTATGATGATATTATGCACTATAACCTATCTATTTTATAACCATGATGTAAAAGTAGAATAAATATGCATGGCGTTTATAAAACCATAAAAATAGTGGGTAATTATAAATTTAATCAATGTTCTCCCATTGGCTCCCCACGTTCACATAATCAACCAATGGGAGTCATTGTTGCAGCACTATTTTTTAATCTAACGATTATGTAAGTAATTAGCTCTCCTATACTGTTAGTGTGTAAGCTCTCACTGCTGAATGGAGGGGGAGCCGTAATTATAAATGGGCGAACATAGTAGTAAAACTATGAGGGCGAATTAATTAATCGGTGGTTACTAGGGGGGCTATTAGTAACCAAATATACTTTCCTGGTGATGGTGTTCCTTGTAAACAAAACAAAACTGCTGATGCATCGCCGTCAGCCCTCGTTAGTACAGAGTTGGATACAGTCCTCTCTTCCTAACATCCATATAATCTCTCTTTATTGCCTCAAATGACCGGACACTCTTTTTATGTCGTCATCAGACCACCTTAGCTGTAGTCTAACTGGGGCTCTGTGACCAGTTCTTGGTCACCACTCCAATCATGGTTCGTTTGGTCCACCGACAGTTTTCTGACATACTATTTATATACCGGTGGGTGCAGGCTCGATCCCCGCGCTGCCGACTTACTCCACTTCACAACACACGCTTTTCCAGCTTTCTGTGAAGTGTATAATATGGGTTTATTTCTTTAAGCCCAGATTCATTAATTAAAAATAATATCTGTAACTTCTAAACAACTCTCTAATCCACTTTTAAATCAAATCTATGATAAATTTAACTATACGTACTAGAAAAAACTTGTTTAGCCCTTTATTAATGTTCCTCAAAGGAACACATTTGTAGTACAAGTGTGTAAGTAATGTTGTTCAAAAAGAATAAGAATTATTTTCAATCCAAATTATCTAAGTATTTTCTTCATAAGTACATATAAGCTTCCATAATATCGCATTCACTACTGAGACTGCATTTGCTTGTGAAGAGGTGACCCTCCAACCCGCTGAGCTACCATTGTAATTGTGCTGAACGTGTATCAATCTAATCAATATTTCACAACTGATTATGGCTTGTCACGAATCATGTCAAAACTGTATAGTTTCATACAAAGTGTTACCTGTTCGGATAATGCTTTTGATTTTAGCAGTTAGGTAAGATATGAGTGTGATATATTATAATGTTATATAATTTGATACATAAATTATTATATGGAGTAATATGCCAGACTTTCTTACAAAAGAAACCAAACTAACATACTTCGTCGACTGTATAAAAATATATTAATTTATGTAAGTATGTATAAATATGCATGATTATATTTATGGCAGAGATCCTTGGCAGTACCTACTTTTTTCTGGTGTTAAATCTCAAAGTAAAGAACTGTCAGGTAAGATGAATCATACTGCTAAACTTTATGATTTTTTCTCTTCTATTTTCTGCCAAAACCAACAAATTTGTGTGATATATAAGATGCTTGAAAACTAAATAAATAAATAAAATCTTTATTGAAAAATAAATTCAAATGGCTGGTTTATTGCCGTAGACAATATCTGCCAACCAACCATTTGCGACATTATATTACATGGATTTTAATAATATACATACTTACATAAGTAAATTGGTAGATAGGATGAAGGACAAGGAAGGAAACAAGGGATTGTCAGTTACAAGCATTTTTCAATTTTCAACATGTGCTATAATAAAAACAGATATTCGTTGGTAAGCTCATAACCGGACTGAGCCGGGCATAAAAATTAGTGCATAATTTATTAGATAATATTAGAAAGTGTCATAACAGTGACAGAAAGTAACTTCCCTTCTTCACAATAATTGCCTTTGTGTGTTGAAAGTTGTTGGTAATCAAAGGGCGCGCAGTCTTTATGAAAGTGTGGCGCTTATTGCTTTAGGTTTTGTATTATTTCACAAGTAAGCAGCACTTTATAAAAACACAAGAATTATCCATAAGTGGGTCCTTGTGTTCTCACACTGAACGCTGAAAGTGCAAAGTAACCTACAGAAGTGTGTGATTTACTTAGGTGAAATTAGATACTAAAGTACAAATTACCACTGTCGCCATACAATTCCAATGAAAATTGAAGTCCAGTTGGCACCTAGGCACTTTGTTGCATAATATTACCCTACTACTTTGCCCTTTTAGTACCTATGTTCCTCAGAATAACATAAGTGTGACACCTATTACATATACATATCCATTTGGTCGTCACCCGGTTTGTCCAGACTTTTCTGTTCTGAGCCAACTCCGTTGCCTGTTCCTATGTCATTCCAGCCTGGCGCAGCTCTGATGTGTACAGCCTCTGGATGATCATTGCAGGCCTGCCCAGACGACTGTTGCCTTCTGTTGACATGAAGCATTTTGTAATTAATACTGAATTAGTCACTTTGGAAACCAGAGGAAATGAAGGATCCTTGGAACACCAAAGGATGTAAATTGGCTCGACCATGTCAACCAGATGCTCAAGGAAGGGCGTGTCTTGAGTAAAATGAATCGAAGATTGTATGATAGAGAAGTCTTGCGAGCGCTTATCTCTGCCTAGGGAAGGTGCTGGGTTCGAATCTCGTCGTTGACGATGTAGTCTGCACTTCACGATGCAAGCTTTAAGCTTACTGTAAAATTTGTGGAGAAAGTATTTAGGTTTGTGTATTCAAATTCAAGTCCATACATTTGTTATTAAAACAAAAAAACTGTTATTTTGATATCACTCCTCGACAGATGGCGGTAAGATCGAAAAATTTGTGCATTTTTTGATAATTTACTATAATATGTACGATAGTAGGATTAAGAACAATAAACCATTTAATATTTACAACCGTAAAAATAATAAAGGAGGGAAAATATCGTAAGTTCTTATTAAAAGATGAAAATAATTAGATAAAATGTTATATGATTAATGATTCGCCAACATATTGTACTGCGTATGGCTGTATCAATAATAAAATCTTGTGGTAACGTAGATTCCTGTTTTATCAATCGTAACATCAATGGAATTATTTATTCATAAAACATATTGTATTAATTGACTGAGGTGATATGCGTAAAGATACCAACAACAATCGAATACAGACAGGGTTGTCACATAAGATTATTTTTTGGTTTACAAAATAGTAGGTTAGTGCCTAATCCACGAAAAAGATATACTATCTGAGGTGTCATCACTCATCACAACTGACAAAATGGTAATTTATTAGATCAAAAAATATTTTAATTTAATAATTTAGCGGACTATGATGTTTCGACATGTTCTAAATAAGAGGACTTCTAACTTTTATGTGTTTGTTTGTACACATGAATTAGATTTATTGAAAAAAGTAACTTTATTTATTTTATTTCTTGTTAATAAAGCTTTAGAAGTTTTACCTAGATGTATGTAAATGGGGATATACCTTAGCCAGTCCCAACCGACACGAGAAGAAGAATAGAATACAAATTGACCTTTTGAGTAGGCAGGTATATTTCGTGCTCCTTTGGCCTTCGCAGCATTGGGACAAGCTCACCATAGTGAACATATTTCGTGAGTTCTTATCATGTACAATTTTAGCATATAAGTAACTTTATTTAAACCATTTCCGCATGCCATTCCATAAAGTTTAGACTTTTACATTTTTTCATCTTTTTCTTTCGCATGTCTGCGACCACTGTACAAGTTGTCCGATAAACAGATTATTTGGATTATAAAACTTTATAATTATTATTTTATATTGGCAACCCTGTTATAAAAAAATTGACGTTACGCATTGGCGAACACATGTAGGTAAAGCAGGCACCTACCTCACAATGGTAAGACGATATATGGAATACTTTAATACTTTCTTAGGCAATTGTATGTATTAACTTAATTATGTATTATGGTTGAATCATTTTTACCGAAACGGTTAATATTGTTGTAAGTATTAAGTGTATTTCGACAGTTGTTATTTCGACTTATAATTTAACGGTAAGGGTCCCATACAATACAGTGGTATCAAATTAATATCTATAATCAAATTTGAATTATGAAATGAGACATGTTTTAAATGTAGTAAGTATGGGAACAATGAGAACGTAGAAAAATGTGAGATGTCTTTCCATAAATTGGAAATATTTATTTCATTAGGTAATTCTGTATGGAGTAGAGATTAAAAAAAATAAATAGGGTTAAGGTAAAATGAAAAACTAGATATTATATTTAGATTTTCATTTTTACATAAAAATGGACCATCATGTCCCGACGGTCAAAAACGTCGAAGTTTATCTTAATGATTATCTATTGGGGTGCCCTTTTCGTTCATAATTGGAACACACAGATTTCTCATTTTTCAAAGTTTTTTTTGCAGTGTTTTTCTCTTGCATCGTTTTCCAAATAAGTACTCTGAGGATTTGGGATTAGGAACAAAATATTTACTGAAAAATTAATGTTTATATCACACTACTTTTCAACTTCTTCTGTTGTTGTCTGTGTCTACATTTTATTTTCATCATCAATTTCAATAATTCCCTGAAGTTAGCGCATTGAAATTTTGCACTATGTATATTTGCTTTTGTTTGTCGACAGTTTAAAATTACTTATGTACGTAGGTACCTACTGTTTTTATGTAAACATATTTTAATGGTTAATTTTATTAATAGGCACCTACTTATTTTTTACTTAAGTCAATTCGAATATGAATTTCCAACAAGCACAAAAATAAAAGAATTTCCTATTACCTGGCAGAGTTCAAAAAATTATATTTTAAAGTTTGCTGAAGATGAAAAACAAAAGTCGAAACCTCAAAAAAAGAGCGAATTAGACACGGCGGCAATTTTACACAGTGCGATTAATAAACTACACTAAACGATAAAATAATTAAGTGTATTATTATAATTATTACTAATTCATATTATAAACATTTCCGCCACACCAATTTTAATTTTATATCGTTAACAGCATTCATCATAAAATCGTCAATCAAACACCGATCTTATCACTAATACTTAATGTACTATATTTTATTATAATAAGGATAATATGCTAATAATAATAATGACAAGAAAAGGGGGGCCCATAGGGTGAAGAAGACACCGCAAGATAATATTTATATAAATAAATTTACCACTCAATTAATTCCCCCTCGACAAAACGAAATTCTTAAATACTTTATAATAATAATAAAAATACTTAAGTATATTATTCTATAATCTTCCCCCTACATCTGATATCTCATCTACAGTAAGTCCCTGATGAACGAATGATTGGTTCGTAAGTTTCGTTTTTTCATAAGATTCGACGAAGAATTCAAAACTGTTCAACTTCAGAATGATTTTGATGTTTTTCACTAGTATTTCATTAATTATGAAAAATTACTTAAAATTATTTCCGTTAAAAGTTCTGGAAGCCGAGGGTGCAGGCAGAAGACCAGTGGGCCGCCCCAGAAATAGCTGGCAGAAGCAGGTGACAAAGGTGTGCGAAGAGAGACTGTGGTTGGAGTGGCCAGAGGTCGTAGAAACTGCAAGTGACAGGGGCCTCTGACGAAGATACACAGATGCTTTGAGCCTCCAACCCAACCAATTAATCGGTAAATGCGTCATCTATGTACGACTAGTATTGCGTAAAAACAAAACGCATTTTTTTTTCCAATTTCCGATTGACGGTACATGGTGGAGGTCTGTTTTTAAAGGTAAAAATAAAAGATAATTCAAAATGCACGTAATGACTTTTATTACATGCGGATAGTGTTCGAGGATTCTCATCCTCATCATCAGGCGTGTTTGACAATAAAGACAGGAACAGAAAGATAGGGAGATTCGCCAGAAAACGCATTTATTGAAGCCGCCTCGCATTCATGAGACTCATTGTATCAGTAAGGTATAGTATTTTTTTATGTTACTATCTGATGTAGAACCCTTGTACACATCTTGTTGTCTGTCTGTTAATGTTGATGTCTTGGAACACCCGTTCTTACTCCACACTCAACCACAAGCTACACAATATATTACTATGTAGCAGCGTTATAATAAATTGTTTTAAATTTCCCTCACGTTGTTGTTTCACCCCACGGTACATTAAAAACTATTTAATCTTTTTGGTACTAATTGTTTATAAGCGATACTTTGTTTAACTGACTGTATTACGTATTAAAATATTATCATCAACCCGTAAAATATACGGGGGGTTGGAGCCGCAACAAATCGCAGAACAAATTGCCTAAGTTAAAAAAATACGATATTTTGAAAATTTTAATGGAAAAAGAAGTGCTGATAGAATGGATTGGCGTTTTCCCGTGGGATGCTCCCACTATTTCTATATATTTTTCGAGTACTTGTCTTAAAATTTTTCAGTAAGGTTTTCAAAATACTTTTTTTTAAATCGTTTATCATCAATGATGAACGTTTAGTCCTTAAGAGTATGTTGACGACAGGGCACAAACACTTAATGTTCCCTGTAGGAGATCCAGAGGAAGGCCCAAGCGCAGGTGGAGGAAAATGGTGAGGCAGGACATGAGAGAGAGTGACGTTGTACCGGAAGATGCGCACGATAGAGCAAAGTGGCGGCGAAAGACCAGAAGAAGAAGAAGGAGATGTACGTTAAGTCTTATTCTGAATGTTTGTTAAACGTTTGAGTAAAATAGTGGTTTTTATACACACATAGCATTTGTTTGTTTGAGAGTAAGCAAAATCTTTGGCTTTGTTTTGCTATGAATATGATCATTGTAGAACACAGTTGAGTTGTTTCTACTATTAGGTACAACATCGACATCAGTACGTTACGTTCAAACATCGTTACTTATGGAATTATTTATTTATTCCACCGGTCATTTGCGGTGTCTCATAGAAAAACTTAATCTGCATACAATGGCAAAACTTTTTATCATATTATACTTAAGTCTGTGAAATATTTTTAATTGAACCAATTACAGTAAAATATTTTTTAGTAAATTTCTCAATATTGTCTCTATGACCCCACTGAGAAAAATTGTAGTAGATATTTTTTTTTACAAGAAACAGACATTATCTTACGAGTATATTATGCATTAAAATCTAGGGAATGGCCGTTAAAGTTTTTTTGAATGAAGCGATATTAATCCCAAAGAGTTTTAAAAAATGCTAATTTTAACATTTTATCGTGCGATTGTTCATGCGATTTTGAACCTGAACGCCGCGGGAAATGACCGTGACGTCATAGTTGGGTCCCTAGTGTTAACGTGTTAACGTTCAAAAGTATTTTATAGTTGAAGATACGGTATCATTTTTTGGAACATTTCATATGAATTGTGGTTTGATATATTGTTGTCTTGCAAGCAAAAAAACCCATAATTTTGTTTAAACTCCATAACAATGGATGGCGTCTATTATTTAGTATGAGGTGTCAGTTATTTACAGTAGCAATTTCAAACCGCAAAATGAACTACTTAACGATTTGACGGTAACTTTCTTTTGATATCACACGTTGTAACGACCACTTATAATAATGAGTTTGATCACTGATGTCGACTTACTCCACTTCACGACACAAGTTTTTCAAACTCACTGTGAAATGTACCTACAAAGGTGTATTTGGGTTCAATTCGATAAAACCAGATTCATTTAAAAGGAAAAAATGTTATAGGTAAGTAGGTGTTGCCTATTTGTGACGTGTTAGCCTTTGCTAGATAGGCCCCAGAATTCTTCAATGGAGGCCCTGGTAGAAAATAAGAAGCGTCGGAAGACTTCCCAAAAGGTGGTCTGATGACATAGTCCAGTAAGCCGGAAGAAGCTGATTGTTTATTGTTGGTTATCATCCGTAGGCCCATCCGGACACCTGGAATCGTCATTTGAACATATCATGTAAATAAAAATTACAATTAAACAATAGCACATTAGTATACTTATAAATATATAGGATGGATGCAAAGGGGGAAAACAAAGATGAATGGAAAAAAATGGGATTGACCTACATCCAGCAGTGAAGGAAGGGAGCTGAGAAAGAAGAAGATCATGGCATTAACAAAAGCACAGGTAACTAATCAGATTCATCGTCCTGAAAGCTCCATGACGTGTATGGCTGATTGATCCGAGCATTAGATATTATTATCATCATCGCGTATATAATACATCGAGTCGCGACTGTAACGTGCAGATAATTGTTCAAATCTACTAGAAATATCTAATAATCATCATCCACTGTCCCACCGCACACACACATATCAGGTGATCATGTGAAATAGAAAAAAAGCAATCATATCATAGATAATTAAGTCCAACATTTATATAAGAAAGATATGATGTTTGTCTGTTTGAGGTACCCACCTACTCCATTAACACATTTTGTGAGAGGTAAAAACTGGTGGACAGGCAGCTGTGGAGGAACAAAGGGAAGTTGTATGTCCAACAATGGACCTGAGTGGCTGCAGAAGAAGAAGAAGAAGAAGAAGAAAAACTGGATGCCTCCCTTTGTTACCACAAGGCCTAAGAAGGGTGCCTGCCTAAATGAGTGAAGAAAAAGTACGATTCATTTTCCAAACCGTATGGTCATAGACCACACATTTTTTAAACCGATATACCACCATTCACCACCCAGTAGGGAGGTTACCAGTGAATGAGTGTATATATAAAAAGACACAGCATTCTCTTTGTGCCAACATGTATATTGTGGCATTCAAAATGAGTGGCAAACCTTATTGCTGAAAAACGCGACAAATGTCTTATGGAAGTTTTACGAACACCCAACTCTTATAGGACGGTTGAAAAATGTCTGTAAAGAGTGGGAGGGGGGGGGATTCTACAATCCGGAGATTCCCACGGGGTTTTTTTAAAGATTATGCAATAACAAAAAATAATAAGATCGATCGCGTAATGGGTCACATACAACAATTTCTATGGCTTGGAAAATACGGTGCTTCACTATACTAACTAGACTGGTCCTGTTCTAATATTTTAGGTTCAATTCCGTAACTTTTTGAACTAAAATAAGGGTGTTTTAAACTTATTTTAGTGCGAAATAATTAAAAAAAGGACGTCTTACTTTAGTTAGTACGCACTTAATTAGTTATAGAAATCACCCCATTTTCTCTTTAGATAGACACAGAGGAAAAAAGGAAAATCTGCTAGTAAAACGTATTAAAATTATTGTATTGGATTGTTTTAAACGCAAGCAATCACGAATAATAATTTATACCTACACTACATACCTAGTTATATTTTAATCCAATCAAAATAATATAACTGATGGGGCGACTAGCGATTGAAACTGGGAGCTGAACATGATCAGAACACGCCATGGTAACAATGGCCTCACACAATGAATCAACTCAGTATCATTTCATATCTAATTTTGATTTCAAGTAATTGCTTGTGTGATCATAGGTACACATTACTTACACTCACTATATATTATATACCTACTACTACTACTACTGGGTATGACATCATCACGGTTTTTCTCAAAAATGGGGTAACCAGTTGCGGGTGTACCTACTAAGATGTAAGTACACCGAAAAAGATGGACCCTATTTTAAAACGGTATAACTTTGGAAACATTCATGTTAAATGAGTGATTCTGTCACTGAATAGTAACTGATGAATGTAAGTTTTAATTGATGTACAATACAATGGATAGCGCATACGCAAACTAACTGCACTGTCGGCCGTCGACAAAGTCAATCGGCGCTATTCATTTATTAACTTCTAATCTAATATAATGTTGAAGGTGCTACGGAAAGTATGATGCGTTGATTTTTTGCCATTTCGAAATGTTGTTTTTGGAATCTGGCCAATCTATCTTCTTCTTTATTAGCCTTATTACCTCCACTGCTGGATATAGGCCTGTTTCAACTGTTTCCACTCGTCTCTGCAATGACCATTCCGCATATAAGGTCAAGCTATACAGCCTCAGAAATGCAGAACACAGAGGCATTCATTCATAAGTACTCGTAATATGACTATAACAGAGTTTGGAAGCTGAATTCGGGTACTTAATTATTTTTATTGTCTAAATATTTTTATCCAATTCAATTTAAAACCGGTGAAATATTTACAATATTACTACGATTGCATAACACAAAAAATTATACCTATTCGGAATGATTCATTTCATGAAAATGGCTATTATTTTAATTAAATTTCATTTGATGATTAATAAGATACTTGTCCCACATTTGTGTTCCAGTTTACGTGTGAAACTAACATATTACCAACATTAAAATATCACATGATGTATGGCCGCCTACCACTTATCAACATGACGGTAAAACATACCTAATATTTTATTATCCTATAGGTCATATTAGATTAACATAATGGAATATTGTGTGAGTGTATAGAATGAGCGTATTAGAATATTTCTCCGAATTTCCATAGAATTATGGGTATTACTCTTAACAATGAAAAGTCTTAACAATACTGTGAAAATATTTGAGTTTTCTCAAAGAAAAAAACAATTCGTCTTCTTCTCCAGTTTCAATCGTTAGATTGGTTTACAGCAAAACCCCATGTCTCCTTCTCTATTCACGCCTGTCCTGTGCGGTTCTTTTTAACTCTTATGAGTCCAAGGCCATATCCTGGCAAATGTCGTCCAGGTATTGTGCAATGTGGAAGATAATCAATAAAATATGTACACACGATCATCGCGATATATTCCAATAACGGGGTAACCAGTGAATGACGTGTGTTGTGCATGAGTGAAGATGCACTCTTGATTGCATGAATGTGACCGAAGCAAGAACGTGTGCAGGGTAAGGATAGGGTAGTCTGGCTTTCTGTTTTCTCTACCTTCCCCGCGAGGGATGCGGCGTGAGGGGGTAGAATATACCTAATATAATATTTGGAAATTGTGGGTAAGTACTAATGTATTCACATATGACAGAAAACCAATACACTTTAATTAACCTAAATATTTGATTATCAAATAAGTAGTTAGGTAGGTACTTCTACAATCTAAATATTCTACATATTAATTAATCATTTTGATGTGATGTTTTTTGATCTTCCCAATAAACGGTTTTCAACCCTTTTATCATTTGGTTCCTACCGTTACACTAACTACCTATAGTCACTTTGTTTTTTAATCACTGGTTCCCAAATATTATATTCGACCCCTTAGAATGTCTTTTGGTAATTACTACATGGCTGGCGCAGTTGGTTGAGGCGGCAGTCTCTCAAGGAGGTGCCAGGTTCAAACTCCGGCGCTGGGGATGTATTCCATATTTTGCGGTACAGGCTTTTAGCCTAACCTAAGCTAGAAGCGCAGAGGGCAAGTGGACTAAGAACCTCCTAAATTGGAGACCTCGAGATGGGAATAGAAGCGTGGGACGGCCACAGCTGAGATAGAGAGACGACCTGGTCCGACATGTCGGTGCAACCTGGATGCAGTCTGCACAGGACAGGACAACATGGAGGCAGATGGAGGAGGCTTTCATTCAGGAGTGGACGGGATAGGCTGATGAAAAAGAAGAGAAGAAGAAGGTGTGCAAGAAAGTATTTGGGTTTGTGTATGCAAGCCCAGGTCCTCTCTTAAAAAAAATTGGACATTATGAGTTTATTCGCTATAAATTTGTGAGTAAAATGCAATCTTATTGGAAAACATCAGAGCTATTAGAATGAAATGGGAATAAGAGCTAGAATTAATGGATTATTTTGAGAGATAAAACTTGAGCTCCGAGTAAAAATTCTCAATATTTATGTGTGTCCATGCACATATGTATGTAGTATAATTTTGCCTTGTTACAAATATGTGCCCTGCCCTTTGTCATTTCAGTCTAGCTGTAGGTACGATCTATGACGTCAACATCCACAACTCGGGTTCTATACTGACGTCTGATGGATTCCTCATTTCTTATTCAGTCCCTGAGACCTACACCAAGCATCTGTCTGTCCGCTACCTTATAAGTGAAATCTTTCAGAATGGGCGGTAGATAACTTGTAAAGTTTAAAAATCTCTGAAAGCAATTAATACAGCCATGGAATCCATCAATTAATACAGCCATGTATTTAAATAAGTAAGTAAGTACTAATTTATTAATAAGGCCCTATATGCTGTCATTAGGCTTCGGTGCCCTGAATTTTACTCAGTCAATACTGAGGAATCGTCTTGAAACTGAAGACAGTGATAGATGAAAGTACGGACTACAGATTGGCTGTTTTAGAATTACAGGATTTGGAAATTCCTTGAATAAAAAAGTATTCCGAAAGCACCCCTAAAATTTACGGGATCTGAAGATTTTCCGTTCAATTTTACAGATATAAAAGTATAATACTGGTAATTATAATTTTAACAAATCGGTTGTTTTAGATTTTAAATTTTTTTCCCAGGTTTTTTTTAAAAAGGTATAATTCACTTTGTCGCTTACGTTATTCTTATTTCGCGCTAACATTCTCATACAAAATTTGAAAAAGTTGAAGCAAAAATAGAACGATTTTTGCTCAGTGCATCTCAACTTATCAATGGTACATCCATATGAAAATACTTTGTCCATAAAATGTCCCAATCGTTTGGGATTTTTTTTTAATAAGTAGATTTATATTAAAACAATAGCGGGGGACCCGTGCTACCGATGTATAGTATTATAGATGTAAATCTAAATAAAACCCTTTTTTATTACTTCTGTATAGAATTCTAATTGGGTGTATTTCGTCTCAATCACCTGCTCGATTGTATAGTAAGAAGGTTATTAACATATCGACACACTGCGCTATAAATACATCAAATTCTGATAGTATCCATATATTATTGTTGTTGATAAGTTTAGTATATTGGGTACAACTTTGGACTGTGTTTATATGTGTTACAGGATATCGTAAAATAACAATGTAAAAGTCCTTTAAGTTTGGATTCCATAAAACTAAACCTAAAAATGTATGTGGTTTTGACACGTAAAAAAAATCCTTCCAACAATTTTGGTACATCTATAGTCATTTTTTTTAAACTTCTAATTCAATTTATTTAACAAATAAGTCTATACATAAAATCGTTGATATCTAGCTGTTCTGATATTTGCGATTTGGGTTAGGTTGGTTTAAGTGATTACTTTATGCCCAGAAGTCAATTATTCACTAATTCATTATTAAAACTTGTAGGTAATAATTACTGAAAAGTTAAAATCAATTTGTCTGTATCCTTCTGAATCCTTTGTCGATGTAGGTACAAAAGACAGAACGCCACACGCTTTCATATTGCGTAGTTATCTCTCGTTTACATCACGATCATAACATTCGTCATAAGCTCGCTGCGGTTTCTTCCACTAAAGACGCGTCCCTCCTTGAGTTTAGGGCCAATATGTTCACTCCAGGCAACTCTTGAATGACCGCACGATTCGAATATTATAACAGTATGTACAATATACATATGGAAATGGAAAAACAAATATATGACAGAATGATATATTTTTTTATTATTCTCTCCTCAGCTATTCTCTCCATATATCCAGACCATCTCAAAGTGCTCACTCAAAAGTTTAAACACGTAAAATATTTCCTTTTTGAATCACATTGGTAATCATTTGCAACGATAAATGAATGACTACAAAATAATAAGTAGGTACCAACTATACAACACCAGACCTTGGCGTGCCAATGATTGTTTCTACAAAAAAAAAAACGTTTCGTAATAACTCGAAAAGGATAACAATATTATTAACTAATTGACAAAAATATTTTCATAATAAAAATACCCAGTTTATATACAATAGTCTTGATTAAAGTAGGGACTCACTAGTGCATCATAACGAAATCGCCTATTAATAAATGTTGTAGGATACTTAAATAAATTGTAGTAATTTGAGTGTGGATGCGTGTAGGTATATATTATAAATACGGGCAGAGATCAGAAAACTTTTCATAGGAAATAACTAGAACATCAAACAGTTATTCCGTGAAGACGGCACTCAGCATCCTCACGAAATCTAGGGGAAGGGGTAGTCCGGCAACATGGTGGTCCAATGTTGAAAAGGAGCTAGCGGCGCAGAGAATCTCAACAGTAACAACCCAGGACAGGTGATCCTGGCGCCTACGTACGAGGAGGCCTGAGCCTGGATGAAGGACAGAAGGGCAGGACAAAGAAGAGAACTAGAGCGTCAAAAGAGTCTCCTGTTTGAATTAATTGAAGGAATGAACGAGGGGAGAAACTACAGAGAACGACCAAGGAAAGAATACCTGGACGACCTCTGCCAAAATATGGGCTTAGACTCATATAAAGAGTTAAAAAGTACCGCACAGCTAAGGATGAGTCCAGGAGGAGACACGGGGCTTTGCTGTAAACCAATCATAACAATTGAAACTGGAGAAGAAGAACTAAGTATAGTAGAACAGTTTGAAATCACGTAAGTTGAGTTGAGCTGTAAAATTGACGACTTCTATCGGGTGAGTTCAGAGTTGTATCAAAGGAGCCTTGACTTATTACTTAAATTATTGTTGTTGTGGTCAAAGTCTACATTTTCCTCTTCAAATTTTATCAACCTCCTACGAAATGTCCCAGCACATTAAAATATTGAACTCATATTTGTTTTAGCTGACATTAAAATTTTTAACGCGGTACAGTACCTACTAAGTATAACTCTTTTACGTATCATACACATGCTCTGAATAAAGGTAACCTCTCTTTAACGCTCCGATTGGTTGAAAGAGAGCTGATTTGTTCGCTCGTTAGTTTGTCTGTCTAACTTGATTGGTTAGAATTGATAAAGTTCTTTTTTTGTAATGAGTATAGAATACCTTATAAGCGTGGTTCATAAAAATTGATTTTTTACATCTTGGCTCGCATGCTTAAAGTTGTCAACCGCTATATACCCAACATACAATGTAGAAAGATCTATAACAGTTAGATAGCATAGATCAAAAGATGTTGGTAAGATAGATAGATGGATAGAACAAGGTACGCCGGGCAATTTTGTCAAATTATTCCGTTTCGATTAAATCGACACGCGATTTGAGTTATTATCTTTATATTGAAACAGGTATACCTAACCTAACCTACATCATATTAACATTTATTTTATTATATTAAAACACACCACTAAAGTCCTTTGATAAAATATTTCTAATTGTTTAATATTATTAGTCATTTATTGTAGAAATATTGTCCAAGGTTGAATTAAATATTTAGTATCTTTATAGTAATAAAACGCTTGCTGTTTGTTTGTTCTGATGTGATATTTTTCAATCGATGTTTTAGGTGCTCCATGTTAGGATTTTTTATAAAAATATCTACTATATTTAAAAATAAAGTATTTTAATCGCGTATTGATAGAGTTGGTTGTCTAATTCTTGGAAAATAAATAAAATAAAAATACTCAAAAAGTGATAAAAAAATTAAACTGGTAAGTATGTTTACGCTTCGAATTTTAATACCTTCCAAATGTCCAGCAACTTTAAAATTTTGTGCACAAAGTGAGAAATTAAATCTGAATTAGATAATACTTACTATTGTGTCTGACTGACTTTTGTCTGCTTGATTGATTATATTTTAACGTATTGTCTAATGAGTACCTATATGGAATCATATTTGTTTTTGTTTATCTGTTTGATATGTGAATTCTTTCATTATTTTTTTTCTGGGTCTATGTAGAATTGTGTTACTTTTATCATTCTTTCTATTGACCTAATTGTGAAAAATATATTTGAAAGGCTTTTGGCCGTTTGTCGTGTAATAAATAAATAATTACTTACACCAATCAATCATCAACTACGTTTCAATGATTAATTTTAATATTTGTAGAAGTTCTTATATTACGATTACTTAGGTACTTATTCATTACTGTTCGGTTATTTTCTTCTGTTTCACCAGACCTATAAATACTAGTTTTAATGTAAAATATGTATTAATTATATTAATACATTATTATTGTAATAGATTTGATACTCTTTGACGTGTGGCATTTAGTCTGATGGCCTTATGGATGGATCTTGATGCTATGGAGTCAATGCTGTTTCAGAAATCAAATTGACAGACAATTATGTCTATATCTACTTACATATAATGAATTATTAATTTTATTTATTATGTGTATATATTCTGGAAAAAATAAATTACTTCATTCATTCATTCATTCATTTTGCTACTACTACTACTTTGGCCCACTAACGTTCCTCAAGAGAACACAGTGAGGGTCATCGTGGCCCAACCCCTCCGGTTCATCAGAACGATGTTTTGTATTATAAAGTCCCCGTTAAACCTCCCACTCTTTTTAGATATTTTTTCGAGTGTCTTTTAAAAATCAGGTGTTCGTAAAACTTCCATGAGATATTCGATCAGTGATGTTCGAAATCTTCTTTCTTTCTTATTATGTCGTAACCAGCAAATTCTGTGTGTAGGTACATATATGTCACACACGACATTTTCTTTGAGCAAACATTTTATATTCCGACATTTAAAATTCACGGTGAACCACTTATATGATGGCGTATTTTGGAAGCGACCCTCGTAAAAATATCTAAAAAGAGTGGCAGCCTATTCTACAACTCAGGGATCCCACGTAATATCGTTCATTCTTAGATGTTTATTACTACACGTAGAAAAAAGAGTAAACAGGTGGCTTTTGTAGAGAAAGTGAATATATTCTCAAGCATGCGACGTTTAGTGATATATAATAACGAGAATCAATCAGTCAAAGAAACATATTCATATTGTAAAGGAATAGGGTGCTTGGGGGCACGAAATATTTTTGTATTATCACAGAAGGGACATAGATTTAAAAGATGTGTTAATAATATATTACTATACCCTACAATTGATACTGAAATACCTATAGGACAGCCTTAAGATAATACCAAAACGAAAGTATAAGTACCTATGGGGCCTACCATGGGTGTCGCCAGGTTCGGAGCTATGGGTGTAGGGGGAGGGGGGCAACAAAAAATTAAAAAAAAAAATTTTTTTGTGGGACATAGCGAAGAAGGGGCTCAAAGTTTGGTAGGGTCACGGAGATGCATATTTTGCTGGGAAATATGTGTCACTCAAATACCGTGTAACGCCACAGTTGCATTCCATCAGCAACACTACCAATAGTCCTACTCCTAGCGTCCACGAGTGGCCTCTTAAGCCCCGCGAGCCCTGGGCAATGTGGTCACTGGCATATTAACATCAGTGCCATAGCAGATAGGAGAGGATGAATGGCGAGTCTCCGGCGCCACAAAAACCGGAACCCTCCAGCTAAGGGATGGAAACCCCGACAGAAAACCCTGGTCCTCCTGGTAGGGGGTTATGCGAGGGGTCAATCACCCCTCCCGTAAAAACACCTGATTACGAAACCAGATACCAAGCCTCGGACAAGGACTGGAAATCGGACAAGACCTGGCAAACGAAACATGGACTTAAGAGTTGGAACTTGGAACGTGAGAACATTATATAGGCCCGGAGCCCTGGGTGAGCTGACTGCAGAGATGATTAAATACAAGGTAGACATAATGGCAGTACAAGAAACAAGATGGCTGGGGAGTGATACATTTGACAGTAGAACACACACAATACTGCACAGTAGTAACTCAACATATCACGAACTGGGAGTAGCATTTGTGGTGGATAAAAGGGCGAAGAATTGCATAATTGATTTTAAAGCCATAGATGAACGAATTTGTGTTCTTAGAATCAGAACAAGGTTCTTTAATGTATCAATGGTAAATGTCCACGCAGAGACCGAAGATAAGGACGACATAACAAAAGACACCTTCTATCAAAAACTAGAAAGAGTGTACGACTCAACACCCTCCAATGATATAAAAATTGTTATTGGCGATCTGAATGCAAAAGTAGGTCGGGATACGACGTATCAACACATTACAGGAAAGCACAGCCTACACTTGGACAGCAACGATAATGGAACCCGACTAATAGATTTCGCCGAATCAAGAAACATGATCATATCCTCAACACAATTCCCTAGGAAAGACATCTACAAGCGAACATGGAAATCTCCAAATGGTAGGCATCACAACCAAATCGATCACATATTGATAGAGAAAAGAGGAGCTTCCAGCGTGATGAATGTCAGAACATATAGAGGGGCGAATTGTGATTCCGACCACTACATGGTGGTGAGCACGTTTAGAAGTCGCATCTCCAGTAACAAAACAGGAAAACAGCAAAGTGCACAGAAATTTAACACGGAGGCACTTAAGACACCTGAAGGCAGAGAACGATACCAAAACAGTCTTGCGGAGAACTTACCTGGAGAACTGGGAGACGTAACATCCCATGAAACATTAAGGGTGTCATTTATAATCCTGGTATAAATTTATACTATGGTTTAAACCATAGTTTAAGAAAAATGTTATTTATAATCCAGGTATATCTGTTATACCTGGTTTCAACCGTGGTATAAAATTAAACCACCCTGGGGGGGTAGTTTAACTGTGGTATAACGCAGTCTTGCTTGATATTTGCGACTTTGCGTTGAGCAGACTGTGTGTTGTCTGTCATATTGCTAATTGCTATTTAAAAAATGTACATTTGAGTACCCTTTTATCTATTCTATTTTTATCCCCTCACGACGCATCCCTTGCGGGGTACGCAGAGAGAACAGATCGCCA
This sequence comes from Ceraclea dissimilis, assembly GCA_963576895.1. NCBI lineage: Eukaryota > Metazoa > Arthropoda > Insecta > Trichoptera > Leptoceridae > Ceraclea > Ceraclea dissimilis. The sequence continues at coordinate 23,374,414 of OY756360.1, forward strand.
GACCTTCCTGTTTTTACACACATTTCGGGCTTTCGTCACATTTATGCAATTCGTCATACACACTCTACGATTCCTTTTACTCAGAACACGTCCGTCCCCTATATATTATTGAACATTATTTCGTCCACATTATACCTACATAATATATAATAAATTAATAGCAGATTTTAATCTGTGCGAATACGTGTATTGTACATATAGGTATACACAAATTAAATGAAAATAATCTTGAAATATGTACTTCTATAATAATAATACATATAATCAAAGATACCTATACACAAACATACAAGCGAGCTAGCAGTACCTATATATTATATCCTCAAAATTTATTCGATAGGATAATATGAGATCCGAAAGACAAAACCACAGTACCCAAGATCCAGGTATACAATTTTGTTTTACGCGCGAAAACCACCACATGTGATTTAGAGCGAGATGAACGTATATTTTGACACCACGTGTTATGAAAAAATATGGTAGTGCCAATATAACGTAACTAAAAACAGTGTTGTCAGATGTAAAAGCCGGTACAACCATAGTTGAACAATACTGTGGTTTATTTATTTTTATAAATAGCGATAGGTTTATACCTGATATAAGAAATTATACCTGGTATAATAGAACCATGGTTTATCCCTGGTATAGCGGGTTTTTATAAATGACACCCTAAGAGAAGACTGGGAAAAGGTGAAGGGTGCAATTCTGAATGCGGCAAGGGCTGGAGTGGGCGACAGACCTAGAGCACCCAGAAATCCATGGTTCGACGAAGAGTGCAAACGGAAGATAGACGAAAAGAATAATTTGAGAAAGAAATACCTGGAACGGGACACAAGAGCCAAGAGGCAGGACTACGAGAATGCCAGAAAAGAATCTAATAAATTACTGAGGAAGAAAAAGAGAGCGTACATGAATGGTATACTGCTGAAGATGGAACAGGACTTCGCCGCCAATAACACAAGAGAAGCTTATAGAGCAGTCAACATGTTCAAGAAGGGCTTTAAACCAAACACGAGCCTATGCAGAGATACAGATGGTAATATGATAGCCGACCCAGAAAGAATAAAACACAGATGGAGAGAATATTTCCAACAAATCCTAAACCCAAACACACACTTGGGTAATGAGACAACAGATATACCCATGGAGGATGACCAGGAAATCAGCCCCCCATCACTCACTGAAGTAAAGATGGCTATAAAGAAACTGAAGAACAATAAGACACCTGGGATAGATAGCATACCATCCGAACTGTTAAAGTATGGGAATGAACAACTCCACAGACTGCTTCACGAAATAATAAAAAAGATATGGGATCTGGAAGAAATACCGGAAGAATGGCAAATGAGCATTATATGTCCAATATATAAGAAGGGAGATAAACTGAAGTGCGAAAATCACAGAGGAATATCGTTGTTGAGCACAGCCTATAAAGTACTGACCACAATACTCAAGCAAAGAGTGGAGTGTTTTGCAGAGAACATCTTGGGAGAATATCAGGCAGGATTCAGGAGAGACAGGTCGACGAGCGATCAACTATTCACAGCACGACAAATACTGTCCAAATGCTGGGAATTTGACGTCGACATATACCAGCTCTTCATTGACTTCAAACAAGCCTACGATAGCATTAGTAGAGAAAAACTGTACAACATTCTGCTGTCATTCAAAATACCAACAAAACTGGTAAGACTTATAAAAGCGACAATGAATAACACAAAGTGTAAAGTGAAGGTCGGAGGAGAACTCACAGAAGAATTTACAGTGTCCCAAGGTCTCAAACAGGGGGATGGATTGGCCCCCACTCTCTTCAATCTCAGTCTTGAACATGTCATACGCGAAACATACCAGAGGAACACAAACCCTAACATTTACTTCCAAAGCAGCCAGATAGTCGGATACGCAGACGAACTCAATATAGTGGGAAGATCCCTGACAGCCATAAAAGAAGTCTTTGAGCCATTAGAAGCAAAAGCCAAGGAGATTGGATTGGAAATAAATGAAGGAAAGACAAAAATAATGAAACAATCCAGGAACCCAACTAACAATCCTCAACAGACTATCCAGTTTAAAGACAGATATAATTTCGAGATGGTCAATGAATTTGTGTACTTAGGATCCACCATAACAAAGGAAAATGAAGACCTTATAGAAATCAAAAAGAGAGTAGCAACTGGAAACCGGACATTCTTCTCTCTTCTACCAGTACTCAAATCAAGAAGTGTCCACAGAAAAACTAAAATCACCCTCTACAAAACTATAATTAGAACAGTGGTAACATACGGGTGTGAAGCGTGGACAATGACGGCAAAATCCGCAGAGATGCTGGACACATTTGAGAGGAAAGTGTTACGGAAAATTCTGGGGCCCGTGAATGATGGCGAAACCTGGAGAATACGATACAACGATGAGCTATAATACGACATCTATAAAGCTCCCAGGCTCTCTGTACATGCCAGACTGAACAGGCTGAGATGGGCCGGACATGTGCAGAGAATGCCTCCATCACGGGTACCGAAGAGGATCTTAGAGGGACATCCAGGTGGCCGGAGAAGGGTCGGCAGGCCGAGACTCCGATGGGAGGACGAAGTAAAGAAGGATGCTGCCAATCTACTACAAGTGAGGGACTGGAAATCCGCTGCCGAGGACAGACAGAGTTGGAGGCGAGGTCTGATGGAGGCCAAGGCTCGATTTGAGCTGTAGAGCCATCGAAGAAGAAGGGACATAGATTTAAAAGATGTGTTAATAATATATTACTATACCCTACAATTGATACTGAAATACCTATAGGACAGCCTTAAGATAATACCAAAACGAAAGTATAAGTACCTATGGGGCCTACCATGGGTGTCGCCAGGTTCGGAGCTATGGGTGTAGGGGGAGGGGGGCAACAAAAAATTAAAAAAAAATTTTTTTTTGTGGGACATAGCGAAGAAGGTCATGATGTAGTTTGCTTATTTGAAAATGTATATAATAATACTTTGCACAGCAATATGTATGAAAAATGACTTTTATAAATAAAATACTGCCGCAGGCAATTTATTTTTATAAAACTGATGGATTTTCATACAAATTTTAGAAAAAATATGATATGATGAAAAAATGTGTGGTATCTAGTAATGTGATTTTTTGTGAGATTATATCATTTAGTATGAAAAAATATACATCTATGCCAATTTCTAGGGGGGCGGGAGCAGCTGCCCACCCTTGGCGACGCCAATGCGGCCTATGCCTTTTTGTGTTGGATGTTTCCCAGATTTAATACTTTATTTTAAGAAAGTAGGTTAGTACTGCATTAAAAAGGCATGCGTGAAAACCTTTTTTTATTAATATTTTATTGTACTTATAATTATTTTATAAAAACACTTTGTAACATATTGTATGCGGCACAATACATTGTAAGGAGGGTGTCCTACAACCGAAGGGCATGTCATTTCGTTATCCTATTGTCCTGATTTAAAAAAAATAGAATTGAGTTAATATTTATGTTCATTTGAAGAGTAAAAAGGAGGTATTGTGTGTAGGAACTTATAATATTTTTCCTACGGTCATAAGATAGTCACTTTAAGTATTTGGTACTTGCCATGTATTCATAGAACATACATTCCCATAGAACAAGCCGGATTCAATGCCGGAAAAGGCTGTTGTATTGCGACCAAGTGATGGCTCTCACCACCCATATCGAAAATGGTTTACAGAAGAAACTAAAAACTGGAGCAGCATTTATCGACCTCCCAGCTGCATATGTACGCTGCGCTGTGGAGACATGAGCTGTTGCTCAAATTCCGTGGCACAAATGAATACTCAAAACCAACTTTTCGCAATTCCATATCATCCCAATGCCGCAGCTGTAAAAAAGGTAGCTCTAAAGAATACTAACCCAAATTTCTTTTTATAGATTTGTCTCATTTTCCCCTCCCTACATGTCAATAACTTTGACGAAAGCTCAAATTGAATTGTAGCTTTCTAGGACATGCTCGAAATGCAAAAATATTTCAATAAAAATAACAGTACAAAATATGTAAGTAGGTACTACAAAGAAGATCTTAAAATGTAACAATTGTGTTTCACCTACATAGGTGTCAAAATATAGCAACACAAACCACAAAACTTTAGTAGTAAACCAATATATTTTAATAACATATTATTTTAACGAGACATACCAGTTTGTATTATGAAATGCTATTTTTTAATACTGACAATCCATTGTACTAATTTCCGATTGCAAAGCAACACCCTCGAGGTATGAAACACTTGGGAATCCTTTTGAATGTAAGTTAATAAATAGTTGTGTAATTGTACTCCATTGATTTGGGATCAAAACTGTTGTTTCCTGTTGTCATAGTATTTATTGGCGGCATTCTTCTTCTTATAAAATAATTGCAAGCTTGGATTGTGGTTTTATGAAAGACACGCGATCTTTAGTTAGTAGGTAATGGTATATTGTATCACCAAAAACGGAACAAAAAAGACTAGGTATTTATAATTAAAAAAATATTTTTTTTTTTTTTTTTTAATATTTATTAAAATCTGCTATTTTTTTTAATGAATCTGGGTTTATCAAAATAAACCCAAATACATATTTGTACACTACACAGAAAGCTTTAAAAGCTTGTGCTGTGAAATGGAGTAAGTCGGGGATTGAACCCGCGCCCACTGGATTAACAATCGAGCGCGTTACCAACCAGGCTGTCGACCACCTTGGCTACTATGGTCCTACAAAATGTAGGTAGGTACCTAATCAGTAGGTAATATATAATACAGTAAGCTTAAAAAGCTTTTGTCGTGAAGTGGAGTAAGTCGGCATCGGGGATTGAATGACATATCGATCGGCATCTTCCTTGACATTTTTATTATTATTGATGACATCGATTCGATCGAAAAACGATCGTCACAAAAATTGCGGCACGAAAAAAATCTTGTACCTATTAGATATAATGAGGTAAGATGTGTAAAAAACAAGTAAATAAATGATTTCCTAAATCACTAGAACGCAGTAGACGAGAGCCGAGAGGTATTTTGTGGAATTTAATCAGAACGGTTTATTTTTGTATCGCACACATAAAAATCAAAGGTTGTATTTTTTATAGGTAAACAAAAATAACAACTGATATTGTGAATCGGAAACGCATAAAAAGTCGGTTTATGTTGTCTCCAGATGAACCCAAAAGATAACAAATTAAGGCGTTCACATGGCGGAATTTTACAGGACAAAATTACACACCATAAAAATGCACATCGATGACATTGCTTGCGGAAATTACACACGAAACTACATAGTTCTTTTCTTTGGATTTTCTAAAAATATGGAATCTATACAAGGTTTAGTTAAAAATATACTATTATACAGGATAAAATTACACTGAGATCGAGTAATAATTAAAAAAATACTCGTTCGAGTAGAAGTGCGAATTTGGGCAAATGCTACTCACTATTTTTGACAAAAGAACACAAAATAATTTAATATGCAGGAAAAAATTGCACAAAATATTCAGTATATAGTTACCTGCATTGTTGTGTACTTATTTTGTTCTTGGACTCAAATTTGGCTTGTAGGTACCCTTTTTACGAAATATGAGGTAGATATTCGTTACTTCCAAACATTAAAAAAAACTATAATCCTCTCTGTGAAATTCTAACCGCGTCCTTATAATTTCTGCGTGCCATTTTATTTGTGTAATTTTATGTGTGTAATTTTGTCCTGTACGATTGTAGATAGGTACCTGCCTGCATACATACCTGATGTGTGTAAAAATTGTAGTGACTTAATCAAGACATTTAAACCTTTAATTGTTTACCCTTTTACTCTACGAGTATCATGGGGACATAAAAAGGTAATAAAATCCTAACATTAAACTCGTGAAATATGATCAATTATTCAACAAATAAAATTTTATTATTATTGATCAACAAGCTTCAACATTTATAGCCCAGGAAATTTAGCTTTGTAGCGTAGATAATTGTCGGAAAGCTGGAAACTATTTTAATCTCTTCATTAACAAGCAAAGAATGTTTCTTGAAGTTTGCACCAATTTTCCGCTTGTGCTAAGTACAGGGTGTCCCAAAAACAAAAAAAAAAATTGAACTTTTTTCAGTTTTTCATTAATAACTTTTAAAGGAAACATTCTAGACAAATTGTGTTCTCCTGTAAATTAAAGTAGATAAAATTCTTCGTCTACTGAGCATAAATACTACTCTCTACTTTGAAAAATATCTGAGAAACAGCGATTTACAATTGTGATGTTTTTCTCAACAAATGACAAATTTCTTAATTTTCTTGAATCGTTGTTGAATATCTTCTAATCTAAGCTACTTACAGCAAATTTTAGTACATATGATTCAATGGTCGGTTATTTTTCTATAAAATGGCATTAAAATTTTATCTCTATATTAAATGGTTTAGGATGTAGAGGTATTTAAAGACAGACGAGTGAAATAGAGAATTTTTATAAATGATAGATTTCGGTATGTGGAAGATAAGATAGACTTAATTTTGCGGCTCTTTCTTAATAACGTACAATTTTTTTAGTTAAAAACTGAAATTTCGCTATTGATACGCCACTGCGTAACAACTTATATCGAGAAGACTATTTTTTTTACCTTCATCAGTTTTATTAATATAACTCCTGAACGGTTGATGTTAGCGAAAAAATATTTTCTCATAATTTATCTATAACTTATTTACTATAAATTGATTCCAAAATTAACTCTGTAACTTAAATAATAACTGAGTTACAGTGTTTGAAAAAAAGCATTACTAAAAAAATTAAATTGCCTCGGCTATTTTTGTTGAATAACTCCTGAACCGTGATATAGTGAAAACGTTCAAGAGATTTAAATTTAAGGTAAATATATTTTCTATAACACAAGCGTAATAAAATAACTTTAAAAGTTATAGTAAGAAAGTTATGGATGATCAAAGTCAATATTTTGTGTAACCATTCGACGTTTGCTTATGAATTATATTTGCCTAGTAAGCACCTCCGAGCCGGTGTAGTATGAAAATAAAGTACCTGCTCGCCATATAGTATGAAATATATCTAAACAAGCGTCGAATGGCTACACAAAATATTGACTTTGATCATCCATAACTTTCTTACTATAACTTTTAAAGTTATTTTATTACGCTTGTGTTATAGGAAATTTATTTACCTCATATTTAAATCTCTTGAACTTTTTCTCTATATCACGGTTCAGGAGTTATTCAACAAAAATAGCCGAGGCAATTAAATTTTTTTAGTAGTGCTTTTTTTCAAACACTGTAACTCAGTTATTATTTAAGTTACAGAGTTAATTTTGAAATAAAGTTATAGTAAATTAATTTTAGTTATATTTTGAGTAAAGTATCTTTTCCCTAACATCAACCGTTCAGGAGTTATATTAGTAAAACTGATGAAGGTAAAAAAAATAGTCTTTTCGATATAAGTTGTTACACAGTGGCGTATCAATAGCGAAATTTAGGTTTTTAACTAAAAAAAATGTACGTTAATAAGAGAGAGCCGCAAAATTAAGTCTTCCTTACCTTTCACATATTGTAATCTATCATTTAATAAATTTCTCTATTTCACTCGTCTCTCTTTAAATACCTCTACATCCTAAACAATTTAATATAGAGGTAAAATTTTAATGCCAGTTTATAGAGAATTAACCGGTCATTGAATCATATGTACTAAAATTTGCTGTAAGTAGCTTGGATTAGAAGATATTCAACAACGATTCAAGAAAAATAAGAAAATTGTCATATGTTGAGAAAAACATTACAATTTTAAATCGCTGTTTCTCAGTTAATTTTCAAAGTAGAGAGTAGTATTTATGCTCAGAAGACGAAGAATTTTATGTACTTAAATTCACAGGAGAACACAATTTATCTAAAATGCTTCTTTTAGGAGTTATTAATGAAAAACTGAAAAAAGTTCAACTTTTTTTTTGTTTTTGGGACACCCTGTACTTAGCACAAGCGTAAAATTGGTGCAAACTTCAGGAAACCTTCTTTGCTTGTTAATGAAGAGATTAAAACAGTTTCCAGCTTTCCGACAATTATCTACGCTATACCCCCTTTTTTAACGTTAAAACACCGGTCATGAGAAATTGGCCGTTTGAGAATCATCTGGATCGATCATAATATATATGAATAACCAAGACCCTCAAAGAGAGGCGCGTATGGAGAAGAGAAATTTCCCTGAAGTGTCCGTATGAAGAATTGGTTGAATATTTATTTATTTATTTAATCTTTAAGTGAACAACAAATACATATAAATATATAAAATAGACATAGTACAGATTATAAATCGTTGTTCACTAGGGCGAACTTATTGCAGAACTGCGATTTCTTCCAGTTAACAGAAATTGACAGAAACACAAATGATAAAGACATATGAGATGTTATGAAATGACATTGTTCAGGAACAACTTGGCTCAACCATGTCGATCAGATTCTCAACGATGAACGTGTTTTGAGTAGGTAGTATTATGTAAGGAATCGTGACATTAACCTGAACTTACCGAAATAACCCAAGTAGGCATGATGTTTTGTATACTTAAAGGAAGCTAGAAAAGTTTGTATTGTGAAGTGGAGTAAGTCAGCATCCGAATCGAGCCTGTGTTTAGTGCCAGAGCGGGCGACCGGCGCAGAAACGGTAAACCTTGTCGAAGATTTTTTTCCATACCTTATGGTTGGCCATGGCAAAAAAAGGTTTGGCAAAATGGCAAACACGATCAACCCCGAAGGAACGATGAACCATCATTCTATCATCGATCATTCTCTAAACATGTAAAAAAAATTGAACATACTATACAGAAGGTGAGAATTTACACTCTTTAGGTAGGTACCTAGTGATTTCATAAAATGACCGTGTCTCGGATACATAAGTAGTCGTAGATATTTTTAGTTCGGTTTCGCTCCTTATGGGAGTTGAGCGCCATAATTCAGATCCTGGTTGAGATAAGAAGGACATAAATGTCAATTTAACACTTTAAGAGGATATGTTAGGTGGTGAGAAAGATATAAAATGGATTCCACTTTAAGTGTCCACGGTGAGCTAATTTAGATCTTGTGTAATTGGACGTAAGAACTAGTTTGGCGTATACCGTGAGAGGTGTTTGCTATGCCAATTAGACATAATCGCAAGGCCGATATTGGTTACTGAGATTTTATATGACATAGAGGTAGGGAACCTTTGGTACCCGGTCATTTAGTTTTTTTTTTAAACTTATATTTACGCATGCAAACTGGAGCCTTCCTTTTCTACTTCTACAATCTACATCGTTCACATAATAATTACATCACAGGATTGGAAACGACATGGGAAGAGGTTTTAAATACGCACCACCTACCTGGTGATTTATCTGTATTCCTTTAAGGAATGTTAAAAGCGGAGTAGTTTTAATAGTATTAATAGTATAATTTTAGTAGTAGAGCGCCCTTTTGTCGATCAAAACCAAAATTGATTCGAATTCAGACCAGGGGTGGAACTTTCTAAGCTTTTCTCACCCGAAACACACAGATAAAATGCAAAGTAAAAACGCCCTTATGTATATCGCTGTAAGGGTCATTTTCGATAAACATTTTATCTGCGTGTTTTGGGTGAGAAACAGAGTACCACCCCAGCATAGTGCATTAATACTACAATAATACCTACTTATCTATCTACCGAAGGATTAAGGCTGTAGTTTGGAAACCTGAAATTAAAATGAAACAAATTTATGAGCATCAAACTTATGCTTTTTCTATTAAGCATGATTCATGAAAACGTCTAAAGAAGAATTTTCGTGGAACCAATCTTTTATTTTTTTGAAGAAATCTTTTGTTGATAAGAACATCTACATAACGTAGCTTTAAGTACATTTTTCAATGTAGGTAGGTGGTGTATGTGGGATCATTGGAAATTGTGGTCAACCCCTGCCTCAATCGAATAAAGATATCTTCTATAAAGCAATTTGTCCCCAATGCGACTCTGTAAATCAAACACACGTGACCAGCGTAATCTGCACAGAACCGGCATCAGGACTCCCACATAAAATAGAATAAAAAGGTTGAATTCCTACTTACACAGTCATATTCATTTTTATTTTAAAAAATACTAACATTACCGTTTAAAAATTATGAGAAAATGATAATAGCTATTTATAGTTGAGAACCGTTAGTCAGTTAAATACAGAAATTTAATCTCAAATAAAGTCTACATATTCATCATTTTATTTACTAAATATGTCAATCATTTCGACTATCAACCGTATAGTCTAAAATTACTAAGCTGTATATGAAACTAGTAATTTTCTATTGTATTGTATGAATTGAATGTAAATTCGGACAAAAGACATTTTGTGATCCGAAAAGACAGCAATTTCCAAAGTAAGTATGTATGTAAATTTAATATCTGATGCACACTTTACTAAATACAATCATATCAGATCAACGAACTGAGACCAGAGCAGAACCAAGAGAAACAGAAGATAGGATGAGTCGAAGTTTATTAGGATTTTCAATTTGTGTGATATTTGATATATAGATAGAAGTAGTTATCTCAAATACCTGATGGAAAATTCATTCTTCACTCTAGGTATATCTGTTGAGATAACGATTACTGGTTATTCAACTACGACATGTAGAAAATCCGATTCCGATGTTTTGCACAAAAAAAATGTGTCGTTGTAAGTCCAACTGATATACCAGAAGCTTGAGCTAAAAGCTGTATATTAGTAATAATGAGATGCCTACAATAATGGTTAAGTTAACTAATAATGTATTAAAATCGTGCAATTTACGAAATATAGATGTGTGTTTCAAAAATAAGATTAAAAAAAAAAAACAATTTGCTAACACTCATTATCTCGTACTAGATGAAGGCCGCTGAGTCCTGTTTGTGCAGAGTCTACTGCATCTCATGACGTGGACTCCTAACTGTCTTTCCATTTTGTGGAGGCGTCTTCCAGGTGAATTTCTCTCTTCTGGTTTCCCATGTGGATTGTATAGTCTTTTGGAGTCCACTCTATCTACACGCGTCTCTCTAATAATTTTCTTTTGCCTGAATTACTTTGATCCACCTTATTACCTAATCGCTCGTAAGTATTGTTAACTTTTTATAAAACGTATAATTTTTAACAATTTCCCGAGAAAGATGGCATATCTGGACATACTGACTGGCAAAGGTAATTATAACTTCCATGTCCATAGTATTTGAGAATGAAAAGTAATTATATGGATAAACACAATAAGCTGCAGACATAGTAGGGATATGGATGGAGTAATAATTATATGAAATTTTGATTGTTTGGTCTGTTTCGTGATCACTGACCGGAACTATGTAAATATCTTGAACCTCGCGGCGGTGAAGAAAAAACGCTCGCGATGCACTACCTAACTGACTTAACCAAACCTATACCTACCTACCTTAAGTAAGTTAATCAGTAGGTAGTATTATGTACATACGTATATTTTACTGTCTTGCATCTACCTACTCAATAATAATTCACTATCCACAAGTTGTTACATATTGGTGTCTTTTCAGAACTCCTACTATACAAAATTACTTCTCACAAATATAGTATTCAGGTTTTTATTTATTTATTCCTTAAAATAAAACGAGAAGGTATTGGCTAGCGCTTTTGGTTAGAGGGCACACTTTTAATCTTTAGAATGCCATATTTCCCAATGAAATTCATCATACACGCTCTGAGATTTCTTTTACATAAAATATTCTGTGTTTCAAGTTGTTTTCAGAGGATCTGGTTGACATACTCGAGGCAATTAGATCATTTATGGATGGCCAAGTTACTACTTTTTTCACCAAGAAAGGCGAAACATAGTCTAGAGTGAGTTTGTAAGAAGCCTACCTATATCCAGCAGTGCGGAGATCAGTCCTGAAGATGATGAGGTAATAGAAGAATGAACGGAGTAGAAGAAATGGAGGATAGATAAAAAATGAATGCTCTCCTTATGCCAAGAGACCCTAAGGGGTCATGTTAGTAAGATAAAATACTTTATCGATCAGTTCTGCGCCATTAAGGTCCTTGTATTTTACATAATACTTAGATATACCTATAATAGGTTCACTTCTCAAATTATATGGAAATATTTATGTATTACATAGCTAAAATAAGAGTACCTTCTACTTATTAAGAGTATCCATACCGACATTTCATAAATTTGTAAAAACAAGAGACTTTAGATATCGACAACCTTATTAAATATGCTTTGGAAAAATAGGGTAGATACATTGAACCTTTATCTAGGGAATAACCGTAAAAGATAGATTTCTCAGAAAAAATTGTGAAAAATACCTCTGATCTTTTTCCGAAAGACAGAAACTCGTTTCCCGAAAGTCGTTGAGATTTTTTTTGTATTGATAATATACGCATTTAAATCTAGGGAATAACCGTGAAAGTTTTTTGATTGAAGAAGAAATTAACCCCAAAAAATTGAAAAAAAAAACACTATTTTTACCATTTTATCATGCGATTGTTCATTTGAATGAGTCAAACAGTGTTTGACATTAGTTTGACCTTTGTGTAATAAGTGTACCATGGTCCTATACCTACTGCTGCAAGGTACCACTACCTACCAACCAACCATCCAATGTTACAATATCACGCACGTCCACCGTAAATTATGTCGCGGAAATTTTAATATTACAAATAATTCATTAACCTCTCCTGAGACACGTGAAGTTAGCTGCAAGTATGATACGAAACTTGAATAACGTCTTGGGGTAACTAAATGATAGTGAGTGTGCAAACCTTATCAAATGATGAATACATGACTCATGAATAATGCCCAATTTGTAGGTCTATTATACTTACATAAATCCAGAAATTTACTATTCATTCCGAAAATATTCAACCACTCTACACGCAGTAAGGAAACCCGAAGAACCACAACTAAGATATGGATTCTGGCTGAGAAGACCTACAAGATTATAGGTATATTGTATATCTTACCTGTAAGATGCGTATCGTGCATCCTTTCATAGTTTAAAATGCATATTAATTAATTTATTTATTATTTAAACGAATATTACATGAATAAAATATGCAATGAATTACATATAATAGACATCAACTATAATAAGTAATGCTCACTAGGGCGAGCTTATCGCTATAAAGCGATCTCTTACAGCTAATCCAAGACTCAGACACCTGTCTCTGGTTACGCCACATTGTAGAGATGGGTCTAAAAAAATGAAATAAAAAGTAGGTATAATTGAAGAAATAAGAAAACTGCGGTAATATTACCTTATTCATTTAAATTATGTGTTGTGTGTCATGGGTTTTCTCTTATTTTTTGAGTAATTTCAGAAGGATGTGATAGAATATTACTGATATTCAATATTTTGCTTGATTTTTCAAGACAAAAGTTTCGTCACAAAGGTTATTTTTCACACAGCTATACTGGAAATCTCGTGTCTCAAATCTGATCGTGTTTAAGATCTAAAATCAGTTCTCCCTGACGTCTTTCCCTAGCGACATCTTTAGGAAGAAATTAATAAAGTGGCTAAAGGAATATTTATTTGGGAAAATAATTGTCACGCATGGCGGGGTATACTAATACTTGCCAGTTGTACTTACCTAACATAGAAAATTCATTACGTTTTATATGAATTATTAAAAAGGTTGATATTGTTATAAGAGTAGGTACCCTCCATACAATATAATTACTTATAATACATATTAAGTATTCCCTTACAATAAAATCAAGTTCTTATTATTAACTTGGGAAAACCGACGCTCGTAAATTTTACGAGTTTCGTCATATTTTTGCCTAGATGTCTCTTAAACGCACACCTCGTTTTTAGTATGATCGAATCACCACCGGAGTTTGTTGTTGCAAAAAGTGTCAATGTGTTTTAAAATTGTCTTGACGCACTGAATGAGTGAATATTTAATGTTGTAAATCAAACATATATCAGTATTCGCTGCCTGTCGGATAACCACTAAAAAAGTTTTATTTTTACTTCCCACTGAGGATGAAACATTGAGTCCCGAAAGATCTATAGGTTTTTTACAATAAACTCTCCGTGGAAGTAACTAACATATTTTTTATAATGTACTTCCGCATTCTCACCATTACCATGATCAAAATAAATGTAAATTTTTCGTGATTTTCAATATAACTTGATTCCATCCATCAGTGGCGAAGGGTCCTAAGAACACGATTACCATCGAGTTACCTTTTGGAAGAAAATGATGGGTATAATAGTGTCTAATCTGTCGTAATCCCATAAGAAATGTTAGCCCCGGCTTCCCTTCTGCAGAAATCCACCCTTCGTCACTGCCATCCATTCTCCTAAATAATCGATGCTACATGTTATGAAATCATAATATCGTTATCGGAAAAATCAACATTCACTGTATGTTACGATGATTTGGAAAAAAAATGTTCGTGAAAAATACGAGAGATCGCAGCGTTGTCGTGCATTTAAAACCAGATTGTGTACAAGGGTTAACAGATTTACCTAAGTAAGTAGGTGTATTGTATTATTTTAAGATTGGGGCCATTGTTTTAAGCAACCAACGTAGGTAGCCATAATTTCCAGCTAATCTGATCTACAATCGAGGACTTTCCAAAATTATTATATGAAATATTAATCTAAGTAAAGTGTAAATATGTATCGCACGTTTATTATAAGAACTTGGTAATAGCGAGTTATTACCTATTGAAATGTTCTCAAAGTGTTCGGTTAGTAATTCTTTCTTTATAATATTAAGCAAGGTATGTGAAATGATATTCTTAGTTAGAACAACCGGCTTCCGTTCCCAAGGCAAAGCAAAAAATATATCAAGAGGACGACTCATTGATACGACGAGGACTCGACTGCATCATCTGGTTAATTTAGGATATCCATCAAGGAAAAGTAGTAGAGATGGAGTAAGTTGGTAGTAAAAGCTCTTCTTCTTCAGCCTACTCCCGTCCACTTCTGGACGAAGGCCTCCTACATCTGCTTCCACAGCGCTCTATTTTGGGTTCTCCAGTTGCCACCAACGTACTTGACTAGGTCGTCTCTCCATCGTAATGGTTGTCTTCCTACGCTCCTAATAGTCGTTCTAGGTTTCCAGGTTACGACTCTCTTCGACCACTTATCATCTGGACCTCTAGCCATGTGACCTGCCCACCGCCATTTGAGAGATGCGATACGCTGGGCAATATCTGTTTCTCCTGTTCTTTGCCGTATCGTTTGTTTGGCAAAGTTCTTAATAGTTATTATCAATATCCAGTGGCTGAAGGCGCTGGATGTCAGACTTTAACGATGTGACAATACTTCAACGTTGCCAAATGATAAATAAATAAATAAATAAATTATCAATTAAAAAGACAGCAACTCGTTTCCCGAAAGAAAGAAAAATAATACGAAAATTCTTTAGTTTGAGTACAAGTTCTCTAGAGTCAAATTATGATAGAATGTCGTGCGTACGATTGGTTATAAAATTATATAAACGTGATATAAAATGTATATAAAATAATACATAATGAGCAGTAATAATGGTGGGTACATTTTACATTATGTGCCATGCATTATATAATATAAGCAAGGTGCTTTTGTAATGTAGGTACGTACATTTGCTTTAATATTTTAGTATTCCAAAGGTAATAAGCCATGATTTACATACAATGTAATCCACCCTGTACGCAACACATGTTATAAAATGCTATGTGTTCAAATATGCTTGCTAAAAGAGACATATACAGATAATTAAATATTGAAAAAATGTTACGTTGTTCAAAAGAAATTCCAACGATATGTATTTCATATATTTCATTTTTTTAAATATCTATTTAATTTGACATTTTTGTATTAATTCGATAGAGCTTTACATCTATTGTGTAATTTTATATTTTTATTCGTGAATGTTTTTTTATTTAAATTGTTTGAATTTTTGCATTCACCAATTCGCTGGTTATTATCATATCGTTTCTATTCATTGAGTTTGTAATTATTTGTAGTATTTATATTGACCAAATTGATTCTGCGTATATGTCAAAGGCTTTAGGTTGTTTATGGTTCATTAAATAAATAAATGTAGTCGAAAGCTGTAGGTAGTTGCTACCTTAATCAAAAACGCTGAACTGCAAACTATCAGGAGGTTCAATAATCAAACATGGAGTTTATCACCATGCTCCTGCAAAAGGTTACAGGAATATTATTCAAGTCAAAAAGACGTATTGTATACTTTTTTTTATAAAAAGGATCTGGGCTTGCATACACAAACCCAAATACTTCCCTGCACACCTTGCACTAGGCTAAAAGCCTGTATCGCAAAGTGTGGAATACATCGCCAGCGCCGGGGTTTGAACCAGGCACCTCCCGCTTGAGAGACTCTAAGAGAGAATCTAAATGTTTAGTTTTTTTTATTTTTCCTTTATAATAGACTTCCACCATGTACCGACGGTCGAAAACATCGAGATTATCAATCTTTGAGTTTATCACCATGATCCTACAAAAGGTTACAGGAATATTCAAGTCAAAAAGACGTATTGTAAGTACTTATCTAGTTTACAATTTGGAAAGAGGTAAACTATACCTACGTATACAAAGAGAGTTAGTAGCTGCGCGGTCACGAATACGTTACAAAGTTCTATAGTCAGGTGTAATCATGGTTTGTTATTTTTCTGTCTATGTAGGTATCTATAAATTTCCCAACAAAATGGCAGCCATTAAGGAAAAAATGTAGAGGCGTCGCTTGGAAAACCCTCCGCTATGCTCGCGTATTGAAAACGAGCCGTTCCGGAGGATTAGCATAACTACTGAGTGTAGATAAGCGAGCATTGGTAGCGTGGCCTAGCCTGAGCTACCCGGGAGGCTAAGGTGGTTTGGGTAGTTGAGTAGCCTTTGTAACTCCATACTATACCAGACCTGATACAATATACGGACATTAGCATAACAATATAAATCGGGGTTAATGTCGTGTGCTTGGGCAAATCACTGTAAAACTTTTAGAAGTAAAACAAATTTAGTCCTGTTTATTCATTTTTTCCGAATAGTAATGTCTTTCTTGTTATTTCTATGTACATCCGACCTGAATTTCTATCTGTAATTTTCAGTCAACACTATCTCAATAAAAAACCACCGAGAAAACACTGCAATTAGTTTTAGTATCTCTACCCTCGACTCATTAGCTTGTGAAAATTAAGTCATAGATTTTCAAAAATGAATAGGAACTTATACACCATAAATTAGGTATAGTAACTTACTTATAGTAGTGAGCTTTTATTATACGAAAAATTAATTGGGTGACGATAAGGACATTTTTGTGGTAACCTACAACAAGCAAAAGGAGCGTATAGGAAGACCTCAGGCAAGATGGTCTGACGATGTGAGGCGATTTGGAGGAAGCAAGTGGATGCAGCATGTCCAGCATTGGAATTAAAACGACTGAGAAAGAAGAAGAGGAAGGACATTTTTCAGTCAAACTTATGGAATTTTTCTTTTAAGGCCACTATACCTACCGCCGCGCCATTAGCATAACCACCACCACCTAATGTTTTGTAGAGCAAGTAACCAACACACTCGGGGGAAATTGCTTTAGTTCATGTCAGCCAACTCCACCACACCGTGATTTTCAGCCATAATTCATCACCAACAAAAACTATTTAGTCTTGTATAGTTTCTGGACCTACTTTCCATAGAGAAACTTAACTACCGACACTTCTTTTTAATTTTGTAGGTAACTATTGTATACTGCTTAGCTATACTTATACCCGCCACAGCGCCGAACATTTTCTTTGTGTACAGGCATTGTGAGTATATTGAAATTGTTTATGCACGAAACGTGAATTTTGAAGGAAACATGCGAAATATATTTTTGAGAGTTTTTTTGTTTCAAGTTATAGATGTACCTTTGTTAGTTCACCAGCCTGTTAATAGTTATAAATAATATATAGATATCTCCCTTATTTTTCATAACCGTTTTTAAAAAAAAATATGGATCACTATGTAAGTATGTTATTGGTGTTATTATCTTCATTACGGAATGCAAACTGAGCCCTTTACACTATGTTTGCATTGATTCTACTTCTCTGGCACATTGCCATTGTTAATTGTTCAAAACTCTTTTTGATTGTTATAACTATGTAAATTTGACGAGTCCAAGTGCCCGAAATTAGGGCCTAGGGACGAAAATGAACAATAAACCATATGGAAAATAGGCAATCTCGTATTTTCCTCCAAATAAGTATATAGGTACATTTCGCAATAAGTATTTCGAAATATTTATATGACACGAGATGGGGTAGCAATATCATCTGATACGCGAAATGTTTCAGTTGATGACCAACCCTCACCAATCAAGCATTATAGAGGTCTTAACAATTTTCGAAAGTATGTGCTTTGACTTTTTACTTACTTACTTACTTTTCGTATGGCTTGGTGATTCACGCGTCTTCACCCATTTGGGCTGTGTCAGGAAGTGTTGTTATAATCTAGGGTCCAGCGCCGCCAACCAGTCCACCGCCTCCGGACTTTTTGACCTGATGGCTATATAAGCCACACCCATGATATAGTTTACCTATTATAATGCTAGAAAAAATTCACATAGAAATCCACACAAAAAGATTTGATGGGAACCTTGATAATGTTTATATACTTTTATGGGTATCTTCCTACATACCTATCTATAAGAATACATAAATAGATAAAGAATACTAAAATGTAAAATAAATATATTTATTCATATCCGGTTAATATTCTCTTAATTATTATTAACGTCCATATTAAACTGCCATACTTGCCATACCAACCTAATCGTTTTATATGCATTGTCTTTATGGAGTGAGAACAGAGGCGCTCACAGGCAACACCAGTATGTTTTTTGTCTTTTACGCCATCACGCCGCGCCGGCCGCATCGTGGTACATACCTAGACAGTGTCAATTATTGTCTTTGGTTGCTTGTTGACAATAAGTTTGCAGGAGTTCTTGAGGAAATCCATAAGGTGACGCCAGGGGCAATAGACTAGTTGCAGAATAGTGACGCGGAGCTAGGACTCCTAGATAACTTGTAGTACAATGGTTCTGTCCATACGAAAGAAGAAGACTCCACAATTTCTTTTACTCAAAACACCTCCATTCTGGTCAAGCCGGACCTTCTTGGACGGCCGAGTTTCCTTACACTTAATTTCGCTTCTATCAAAAAACTTTTACGGTTATTCCCTAGATTTTAATGCATAGTATTATCAATGCAAAAAAAATCTCCGCGACTTTCGGGAAACGATCGAGTTGCTATCTTTCGGAAAAAAGATCAAAGATATTTTTCACATTTTTTTTGGGAAATCTATACAAGATATAAAAATCTTTTACAGTCGTTTCGTAGATAAAGGTTCAATGTATCTACCCTATTATTTCCAAAGCATATTTAGCAAGGATGTCGAAATCAATGGTCCCCCGTTTTTAGAAGTTTTAACTTGCTTATCTCTTTTTTTCAGATATTATTCTCTTTAAGGGTCTCATCTCACCGTGAGCATTAAGTAAGTAAGTACATTACACTATTTTTAATATTTTTGAGTGGGTTATATTTTCTCATCAGAGAGTTCCTTCACTGGAAAATGTTGGACATGAGTGAATAATAATTACTACGGAGCTGACCTATACCTACCTATAGGTAAGTTAGTATAAAGCATTAAAACTGATTCGTTGTAATGATTGTATGTAAAATGTATGAAACAAAATGAATTAATTGTTTAGAATGTTTAATAATACATTCACCATTGTCTTTCCAGTTGTCTAAAAAACAATATTAATAAACCTACTTTCCACGAGAAATAAGTAAAATTAATCTGTTGTAATGAGAAATGCTCTGTCTTTGGCAGCATCACTCAAGTATCGAGTGATATGCCAGTTTATTCATTCTAGATTCATAGGTTTTCCAGAATAAAACTTCTAAATATACCTAGATTGTGCAGGCACAGTGAGTTTTATTTTGGATAATAATCAAATAGCTGAATTATTCAGGATTACGAATCAAAAATTAGAATCTTAGGATATTGAGTTTTGTGATCGTGGCGATAGAAAAACCGAACGAAGGTGTCGAATTTCACGAAAAACAAAAAAGTTCCGATATCTCGAGAACGAGCGATTTTTTAAAGCGACTTACGGGACATCCTATATAGTGACCCCTCAATCTCTTTTCCATGTTATACATCAATGATTGTAGGTTCCTAAAAGGTACCTAATATCGTTCATATGGGCAAGGCATACAACTAGGTGGACACCCAAAATAGGTATTAAATGGAAACAAAAAAGTTCCAGAAGGCCCAGAAGAGATGGGGTATTGGGTATTCGACGTAACCTCGGTAGCTGGGGGACAGTTGGACAGTGGGTGAAAGACAGAAAAGAACTGAAACGATTAAAAGCGGACTGTATTCAGCAATGGAGAAGCTAGGACTGAAAAAGAAGATGAAACATAGGTATGTATATGTATATATACGTTCTTTCACAATAGATGTTGTATCAATCTATATAACCATACAATACTTATTCCATAAAGTTATTCCATTTTAAAGTACGGGCATTCTTTTTCGATGACCCTGTATACTTATCTAACAATGTAGGTAGGTTAGGTACGTATATGATGTTGATGTATAAACGCTTCCGCCATTTTCAAGCAATTATCAAATGTATTCTTTGAACTTGTGGCCATATGAATATTCATGATAGAAATTTTATTATCTTGATTAAATATGGAAGAACCCAGAACCTCTATTGTTTTCCAGTATTAGGTAAATGTATCTACCTACCTACATAGATATGTTTCATAGATTAGTAAAGTTTCATGCGATACGCCCAGACTGTATGTAGGTACAACTAGGGGGAGAGGGTTGGAGGGAGGGGCGGGGAGGTAAAGTCCATTAAAAAACCATATAAAGTTACCAAGTGGGGGCCCGAGCATAGCAATAATTATACCTTTGCATGGAAAATGGATTCAAGATAATGTACTGTACGAACAAAATTTCTAGACTTTTGAAACCTAATACTGAGAACGACATGGACGTAGTTACATATTCTTGCTTGATTTTCTGGGTGAACCGTGTGTAGATTAACTTGATCGACGTTTTGACACTCCTACTGCTGTATTCCTCTTTTTCCTCGTCTTCCTTCAAAAAGGAAGACACCTGTAAGAGTGTCGAAACGTCGATCAAGTTTATAATCTACACAATATATGGTTCACAGTTATACATATAGGTTATAACAATGAAAAACCATGGCTACCACTGGAATAACATGACGTCACCTCGACAATCGTGGAACAACAAGTTAACAGTGGATTTTCCTTATTTAGCTTTCCATACTTTTTGACTCCATAAGTTTCTTATACTTACCATACTTTGTTGAGGTCTCTAAAAAAACGATCACAGATTCAATGTAATAGGAATTTGGTGAATTTTTAAAGTCATCAGTTCGTTCAAATCTCTTCTCCTCTAATCTGGTTACGCTGTGTTCTTGAGGGGTAGACGAAGAGAACACATCGGAGCCAGACGTTCCTATCCTTTGACATACGTCTTACTTTCGTCAAATTCGTGCAATTCGTCATAAAGTACGCTATGTACGATTAAATATTTTTATTCAAAGGCAGGTCCATTGTTAATAATCTGGTCCTGTCTCTCAATTTGTAAATTTGGTAATTCGGTGAGATGAATGAATTATGATTTAGTAGAAGTATGAGTACAAGTACAGCAGAAAACCAGCGGTCAGCTTGCGTTGGTCAACCTATAGCTGATATGAACTCTCAGTAATATAACATGGAATATTTATATACTTGTGTAGGTAAGTATAACTGGCTATATAGCTTGGGTAGTAATACATACCCAATAATTCATATACTCCTAGTATCTACCTACCCATGTGCCTATAGGTATATAAGGAAATAGAGTTTATTGTTACCTACTTACTTATTGCAGTCTGTTCATCGAAGCAATGACTCGTTTTTGACAAGATTGGTAACTATATAATCTTCTTCCTTTTCTTATCGTGTCAGTCGGCACTCACTACATCCCCATAGGTACGCTCCCAGAAAGCCGCAGCCTCTCCTTATCCAATGCTTATTTTTACGTTTATTGAGTTTTTCATTCGTTGAATGCTACGAAAATTTATGCTCTCTAAAAAGCTATGAAAAGTCGTAAGGCTGTTTAGAAGATAGGTATCACACCTACCTACCTACAATATTGACTGTGTCTGAAAACTCGTCTCTATAAACTTGACCCCCGTCAATTAAACCCAAAACTTGAGATTGTGTTTTTATTTTTATACTTTTACAACTTGATCCCATACTTATTAATTTGATTATACATACCATAAAGATATGTCAAAACACCTACCTAGCTATCCATGAAAGATAAAATAATCTGTTGGATTTGTAGATTTTCACGGTCCTTGTTAATCTCTTCTTCATTCTTGTCGGGTTTATATTGTCGATGTTGTCGAGCTTTCGACTCACTTCCTGGGGCCATATCTTCAGGACCAATGTAACATAATCTATACTCAGTCTCATATTCCATCTACCCGCTATCTATAAAGAGGAACATGACGTCATTCTATGTATTTGTGTTCTTTGAATCAGGTTTTTTTTACTGAATGTTGATTCACAAGTTTGTTGAATAAAGTCTATCTAGTCGTAATGGTAGAAGAAAAGCAAATGAGTACACCTAGAGTTGGATAGTTGGTGGGTAATATTCATGAATAAATTTATTTTATTTAGGAAGTGTGGAGTCCATGGGAACTAACCGTGGTGAACAATAACATTGAGTGAATTTTTAACTTAGATACATATACATAACTATCTAGCTACACCTATACCTAGCAAGACACAGACGTGAATTAATTATATATTACCTAGTAGATATAACTACCTATTTCTAGATAGGTTTAGTTTTCTACGTGTATCTAAGTACCTACAAGTTTGTGTTACAAAATAGTATGAGTTTTGAGTGTCGTTTCGTTAATATTAATACCTATCTTGGTTTTATTTGATTATTTATTTATTTATTTATTACATATGGAACAGATACAGTCACAAAAACAAACATTGACAGGTACATTAGCACAAAATACCAATACACAAGACCAATAACATCCGTTCACAATTAGCACACACGCAAAACAAGTACATTACATTACATAGTTAAAAATATATATCTTATATCTATAAAACATTTATGGTAGGGAAGGAGGAAGCATGGGAAGAGGAAGAAGAAGAGGAAGAAAGGAGGGGAAAATGAAGGAAGCAACGATAGAAGAGTTAAGAACTAAGTTCAGGAATAAGATAACTTGAACCTCAAGATAATTTGTTAAGAGTAATTATCAATCATTAATTATTAATCATTATTTTCTGGTAGTTACATCAATTAAGTTTCGTTTCTTTAAACATGGACTTCCTCTTTCAAGGCACCTACCGCTGGCGACGGTGGAAATAAATCTCAATTTGATATGAATTGATTTTTCATATAAGCGAGGTGAGGGTTGGGCTATCGGTGTTCTCTTACGCACCACTATACCTAATAATGATATCTACCTATATACTGGAATTGAGTATTCTGCGAAAACCGTTTTAGTACCTGCGAGTACCTATCCATCTACAGATATGGTAGTAATCTATAATCGGTTTCTGAAGTTGACTCTAGCAAAACAAAAGGTCAAAATCTCAACGAGATTTAAGTATACGCAAAGTATATGGATCATACCATCATGTTTATTAAAAATAAAATTCCCCAATAGTATCATGTTTACTATTGTTTTTATTGTTTTATTGTTTTCTATCGTCCGTAGGCCCATTCGGGCACCTGGACTCGTCAATTTTTACAATATCATTTCATCACAGCATATCATTAAACAAAGTATCGTAAACAATATCATTATCAGATCAATGCCAATCAGAGTGTAAAGGGCTCTGATTGACATTTCGTCATACATCAAATCAATTGTTCAACATATCGTCAACGGAATAAAATTCTTTGTCAACGAGGTACTTCTTCACCCCTTCACCCCTTCACACCTAAAATCTCAGATGTACCTACTTGATATATGTAACTATACGAACATTGAAAGCACGCCAATGCCAAGTACCTACAGGTATTTAGGTAAGGACAATAAAATTAGCTACCTCCCAATAAAGTACTATAGATTATAGGTAAGTAGTTATTATGAAGGTACCTACACTTACAAAAGTCTAAACATGAGAATCGTTACGCTTGCTTAGTGTCTGACGCTATTAAAATATTCATATTTCCACTGTACCTACTCGTACTATTACTACCAACAACTTAGTAAGTACATATACTTAGATAGTATAAAATATACATAGGTTACAATTTTTTCTTGGGTACATCGCACGTTCTTCAAGGTAACATTGGGAAGTCATTTTTTGGAAGACCTATTTTGGTCGCAGTGACGCAAGGAATAGTAGTGGTCCCCTGACCTTTCTTAAAAAAAAACATTGGAAAATCACAATTATTAAGGCTTTCCACAACTGCGCCCAAACTATATGTATGTGTCATCTGTCCAGAAGTTTTCGTATTAGGCACCTATACCTACCTGCTTATAAATTCTTCTCGTAAATAAAAAGTAAATCGTCACTCGATAATAACAAGATTCTCAAATTCAAGATCAAATTCTTGAGAAAAAATACCACAGAACTGCATATAAATATGAGTATAATTGAGTACACGGTTGGCGCAGTTAGTCGAGGCGGCAGTCTCTCAAGCGGGAGGTGCCAGGTTCAAACCCCATCGCTAGCTAGTATTCCACACTTTGAGATACAGGCTTTTACCCTAGTGCAAAGTGTGCAGGAAAGTATTTGGGTTTGTGTATGCAAGCCCAGATCCTTTTTATTAAAAAAAATGTAGTTTTTTTTTTATCTTTGAAACATTTTCACGAAAAAGTCATGCCTAATCTCAAAAACTCGCCAACCATGTTATTCTCATGCAGATGACGAAATATATTTCGGTGCTGGGGCTTATCTGCCAAACATTCGCACTAATAATTTAAATAAGTAGCCGACAACATGCTGTCTCCTAATCAGTGCAATTAATCTTATATAGCGCCCAATTTCTGACTCCCTTCTCTCCCATCATCAGAATTCAGAATCAGGCGCCCAGCAAGATATTAGATGACATTACAATGTAATTGATTTTCCAATCAACTCGGCGACAACCGCACACAATGATTATGGTAGCAATGAAATCAACCAATCAAACCATGGATTAACTAAACCACACCTATCACGCTCCTCCCCTCTATGTGACTAACCAATAGAGACACGCCTATCAAGTGCTCACCAAAGCTTACATTCAAATTTAGAAGCTTTTTCAAGGCACGCTACAAAAAGGGACAAAGAAAATGATTTGAAGATTTTTTATGCGATATTAATGCTTTGACCTTTTCGAAGGAAGCTCTCTAAATTTGAATATTTCATTGGTGGAACGTTGCGTGAAATATTTGAATATGGAATGGAACGTATTCTCATGTTTGAAAAGTGTTCTATTGGGTACATGATAAAATCATACAGAATGAAATATCACAGGAAAAATCTCTCAGAAAACATATCACAAGAAGAAATAACACATTTTAATTTTTATTCAAAATTTATTGTAAAATTCAGTTGTCATTATTACGTAGATATTTAAATTTAACTATAAAACATCAATTAAAGTATCTTACTTACTTACTGCTAGCCACTTGCTTTCCACTGCTGGATATAGGCCTCTTCTAAACTCTTCCACTGTCCTATCTTGGACTATATCTGCTGCCATCTTCAACCCGTAAGCTATGGACAGTGTCATCTGTCCACCTTTTCTGTGGTCTTCCTACCCCTCTTTTGTTCTCCCAAGGCCTCCACTTCAGGATTTTAGGTGCCCATCTGTCACCGTCCTGTCTTGCGTCTTATAGATCATAAAATTTAAACAAAAAAAATGTTTTTTTCTTGTTATATTTTTCCATGTGAGATTTTTTCCGTCACATTTTTTCTTGTGTGATTATTTCCCGAGACACCGTCCTATCGGGAGTTGTTCTTTGATAAAGAACGCATTGCTTATAGCGGCAAAGAATATCCCTTTTCATATGGAAATTCTTCATTATTGTTTGATGATTTTTTTAGAAATTTTTCATTTCATGGGTACCTACTTTTGGTTTTTATTATTCGGCGAGGCCGGCGCGTTGGGTGGTCTGTCAGACAAATGAATAACTATTTAAATAATATTTTTTTATTGTTTACATTGACTCACTTTTTGATACATTGTTTACATGAGTATTCAGAGACTAGTAGGTACCTACCTATTATAAGATGTCTGCGGTATCTATTTAGGTAGGTACTAGGTACACAGAGGTATCTACTCCATCTGTACCTGAAAGATGTAGGTACGTACTTAACCTATTCTATTTTAGATAAATACCTAAACATATATATGATGGTTGTTTACCGCCGTGGCATGTAGGTGCCTAAACAAAATTTATTTTGAAAATCGAAGAAAATAATTACTGAATCTCTGATTTTTTAATTATTTCCAGATCCATGAAGTTATTTTTGCTGTATCTGCGTGTTGTGATTATTGCACGCTGGAATGTATCTCGTTTTTTTTAAATAGGAAGTTGGTACTTAATGTATTTTTTGTACTAACTCCTGTGAGTGTAAAATTTACTAAATATTAAAAAAGTAAATGTAAAGTTTTGAAATTTTTTTTTCCTATGTATCTATGTTTGGTTGCTTTTGCAATAAGTCCGCCTTTTAGCACACTGCATTGTCTTGGTTTTGTAACTATGCATATTTTTCTTCGGCCAATAAATAGGTATCTATTTATTTATTATTTATTTATGTCAAATGGAATTACATAAATTTTCAAAATGTATGGTTGTACCTTTCGGCAAAGGTTCTTCTTCTTCACGAGCCCTGCACCTTTCATTTCTGGATATAGGCCTCCCTCATTCGTCTCCATCTCTCTCTGGTTTTTGTCTCGGATGTCCATTTGTTATTCCAAGGTTATTCGCTTCTGTACAGTGTACATATAATGAACATAAAACAATTGGAATAGGTGGTTTTTGGATCGTTGCTATAGAGATAGACGCGTAAAGTTGTAAAATGGGTGAGTTGAAAAATAGGTTGGTATAAAATATTTTTTACCAAATAGGTAAGTACATTATTTAAATTTACTCAAAGGATTTATATTATTTACCTATAATTAACTCTTGATTTTGCGGGCGATGTTGTATCTTGAATTTGTCACGAAATACAATATCGGAAAATAATAATGATTAGGATCTGGCGTATTTTTTATTGTAAGATTGTGGAGTGGGTGGTGGATATTGGTGTGGCGGTATATTTGTGTAGATATTGGTGTAGCGGTGTATTAGTGAACGTGATGTTTGTGTGTGTGTGTGTGTGTGTGTGTGTGTGTGTGTGTGTGTGTGTGTGTGTGTGTGTACGTATGTCTGTCTCTGTCTTCGCGCTTGATGGTTGATTATTTTTGTATTGCTTCTCTTACCCTGTTGTCATTATTTGTTTTTTTTCTTTTTCTTTCTAAAAGTTAATATTGTTTTGATACTATTCTTGTTTTAATTTTAATGCTATTGTTATTACTTGCATACTGTTACTATTGTCATTGCTTTTAATTTCAATACTTTACTTCTAATGCTATTATTTTTTATTTTTTTTCTTCTTTCTTATCTTATGGTCTTATCTTATTATTTTTTTCTTTCTAAATCAAATCAGATGTAACCAAAGGCTGAAACTGATTTACCTTAGTACGGGCTCTGCCTAGTTAGGTAAATCTAATTTTAATGCTTATGTATAAATGTTTCATTTACAATAAAGTTTATTATTTATTATTATTATTATTATTTATTATTATTTAGGTATACCTAATACGCTTTGCACTTATGTAGGTAGGTATACCCAATACCCAATGTATCGTTAGTTCCTTTATTTTATAGCGTCGGACTCGAACTAAGAAATTCAGCCGAGATTTTAGCTTTTTTGGTCTTCTATCTGTCATTTTGAACCTGATGGGTTTTGGTAGGTATAGGGTGTAAGAAAGAACAGCGCATTTACATTGTTGAGCAGTATTTTAAAAATAATGGTGGTTTCACAATTAGAGTTAGGTAGTAGGTAATTTTCGTTCAAAATTGATTAAAAAATTGATTAAAAAAGGAGACTGGATCATTAGTGATATTATAGGTATACACTCTGGCCCTCGAAGTAGTTCTTGACAGTGTACGTAGCTAAGAGACCATCAGGAACATCCATTCGTCACGTTGGTTGTCAAAAATTGGTCATTTCATATTAGCATGAGAATGCAGATCTTTCAAGCTGTCAATAAGCTGAAGAGAGCACCTTGAAATTATTATATATACTTAAAAATATTGGCCTACCGTGATAGATAGATAGTTGTAGAAGGTAGTAAAATTTACCTACTAACTATTTATATCATTTAATATATCTGGTCCAGATTATAATTTCGAGTTCGCTGTGTCGGAATGAGCAGATTCAATTTTCAAAAAAAACTATATTTTGATGGTGCTAAGGAAAAAAATGTACGATTTAGTGTGGCAGGTAGTTAGAACTTTAGGTAAAATCTCTTACATTATAGGTAAGTATATCAGTCACCGTATTAGGCACCTCTGTGATTCTTATTTATATTGTACTGTCCCAAACAGTAAGTACAAGTTTGTACTGAAAGCACTAAGTGTAAAATAATAATGCAGTCTGATATCAATACCTTACTATCTGAAGCAATAAACATAGCAGTGCGCCAAGTAGCTGGCCGGGAGTTCAGTCAATAGTAGGTGGGTATAAGTTAAGGGCTTGGCACCAAGAATGACGTCACAGCCATTTCCCACGGCACTAAAGTTCAAAATCGCGTGAACAATTGCATGATAAAATGGTTAAAATAGCGTTTTTTTTTTCCATTTTTTAGGGTTATTTTTGCGTCTATCAAAAAACTTTTGCGGTTATTCCCTAGATTTTAATGCATATTATCAGTACAAAAAAAAATAGTCCGCGACTTTCGCGAAACGAGTTTCCGTCTTTCGGAAAAAAGATCAGAGGTGTTTTTTAATTATTTTTTTTGAGAAATCTATACAAGATAGAAAAAATCTTTTACGGTTATTCCCTAGACAAAGGTTCATTATATCTACCCTATTTTGTTTCAAAGCATATTTAGTAACAGTTGTCGTGACATGAGGTCTCCCGTTTCTAGATTTTTTTGAAATGTCGGTATGCATACTCTTAAATACGCTGCTTACTATACAATATTATGCTTTTGTACCAGTTGTACGTGGTACAATATAATAAGCGGCCGCTACTGTGACATTTGAAAACAACTAATATAGTAGGTAACTTGTACTTAGAGTAATGTATGCATCCCATTACTACACCCACCGCTACCTACAAAAGAAAGGGACGACACAACATTCGTAAATTCCGTTATCGTTATAAAAGATCACCTGTGTTTACCACCGAAACCTAATGACTACCAAACCACCTGTCCCTTTCCGCTACGGTATGCTCAGCCGAGTGCGAACGAGAACGACCATTTCCCTTTTAAATTTAACAACGTCTGCATCCAGCTCACACACGCCACACGAGGCGGTGTGAACGAACGAGAGAGGAAACGAAAAACGGTTCGATTTAAAAAATACATAAAGAGTAGTGATCGAGTTACGGGTATAGAATTTACCCGCTTCTGTGCAAACGTAAGGTGAGCTTCTGAAGTCACCGTCTCTTTTACACTCACCATTCGAGCCGGATTATGGAGCGAGATGGGAGATGAGTGATTGATGAGTGCGCACGCGAGCAGGTCGTAGGAGGCTGCGAGGGCGCACTCGGTTTAGAGCGCGCCAGATCACTCGCACAGTAAGGTTGACCACTGGACGCGGCGATATTCATCGATTAAAATAACAATTTCAAATTAACTCACTTTTTTCATAGTAACGATCTCGTATCCGTTAGGTTAGAATACAAGTGTTGAACAAGATACCTAATTGAATTACTTCAGGTGTTACTAAAGTTTTATTAATTCATTATTGTGTTGTGTGATTATGACAATGTTCTATGTATTCAGTGATTTCCTCAGTGCAAAGGAAGTGATAAGAATAAACAATACAACTAACAGTCACCTATTTGCTTTAAAATTTGTTGATACAGTTGGAACTTCATAACAGATTAAAGTCTTCAGCCGCCGCCTGCTAAACGTTAATACACTAATTATTCAATCAAATATTGACATTATTATTTTCATGTGAAGTGCGCATCCGTTACTCTAATAAAAAGTGAACTTATTAAAAAAACATCCTAATAAGCGACTGTCTCAATTCTCTGAACATTCTCTCTTTAACATTTCAACTGTCAGTTCAGTGCATTATAGTGTTTTGAGAAAGATAACTGCACCAGGATAAAATGTCTTCTTGTGATAAGAAATGATCATCTCAAAATCACAAAATGAAACGTACAATTCATAGAAAACTATAGAGAGACTTGTGTGTTTGTGCCTTTTGGACATTTTGTGGAACTGTAGTGTGAAATTACTAAAATAATACTCGGTGTATCAGGAGTTGAAAAAGTGCAGGAGGTTTGAGATCTCCCTGCAGGATAACATGTTAATATCATCCAGTGCAAGCGCAGTGAGCGAGTTCTCCCCCTCATCTTGCTGCGCTCCGTGGAAGATGGAACCCACGGCTCCAGCTCCACAACAGACACATCCATCAGGCCTCTCCATTTCGCCAGCAAGTAAGACAACCAAATTCTTTCAATAAACCTGCATGCCCTTACTATTCCAGCACGATTCTGTCGATGAAAATCGTAATGTGATTTAAACTGCACAATAATAAAAAATTCGGTTGTAGTTACTTAAAAAATAATTTTAGTTAGGTCCACCTATGTATTTCAGAAATATATTTCAGGACACCTCTAGCCGAATCTACTGAATAAAAAATTATATTGTTTGGCAAAAGGTTAAAGACGTATTTTTTCGAAAAAATAAATGCACAGTTGACGAAATACTGAGCGGAGTCGTCAGATCAAACCCTGTGGTTCAGTTTTTTTTATTTATTCTGTATGAATCTGTCCCTTGTTTTGACGTTTTGCTTGTATTTTTGACGACTCCAAATGCATCGGGCAGGCCTAGGAATGATTAGAAATGTGCATTACAAAAATTGTCGATGACTTTTCTAAAAATATTTTCCGGGGATTGTAGTTTCTCAAAATTTAGGAAAGAGCAGTTTTCTTCCTAATGATTATATAAGTCCAACATCCATGGAAAATATGGTTGCTGAACAGTGAATGCTAAAAAATATTATTGTTTCTGTAGAAATCTGAAGTTTTCCGACGGACTTAAAACTATTAAAATCCCCCTTTCGCAATATGTTGTGTGACAGTAAATGCCGTTACCTAGGTATTAAGTAATGTTACGTATTTTAGAAAATGATTTGACACATGTACCTACTCTGATCATGACATAAAAATATTTTCTAAAACAGATGGCATAAATGCTCTTAGAGAGTAAATATATAAGTACTTACATAATGTGATTAACAATTCTTTTAACAAATTCCTAAGTACAAAATTATCCATATACAATAAAAAGGAAAACACATAGATATCCATAGAATTTACAACTATGGTGAGCATATATCGCGAACTCTGACAGCTACACTGATAAACCATTATTCCTTATATGCTATAAGTACCTAGTTATGTTATAAAAATCGTGGAGAAACATAATTAATAAATGATTCGTAGGTACTACATGTAATAAATATATTTACCTATAGGTTCCTACAGAAATATTGATCAGGCATATAGTATTGAATTAATAAAGGACGAAAAATTGAATTTAAATAGGCACTACACTAAGATGGGTTATAGGTATTTTGACGAACTCAAAAATGCTACTAACCTAAAGTATTATACATAGAATATTAATAAGAAAGAACCAAAACGTAACTTCTCTCCCTACAGAACCTACAAAAAAAATACGTGTGGTACCAAAATAGTAGATACCAAGAGCTTTTATCAGCTAGGGTGAAGAAGCTTCAAGTAGGTAATAGACATCAACGCACGGTCCACAATACGCAAGCTCTAAATGCATTAGGTACATCTTGGGATGTCCGACATGTCCGTACTGCGTGTATTATAAAATTACCCAAAATCAATGTACTTGTATTGATTGAGATAAGTATAGACAAAAATATACCTAGTTAATATTAAAATAGTGATATGAGTAGGTACATTAAACAATAGTAGGTACGTACTTAAACATAAGAACCGAAAAACAAATTCACAACTCTGAAAAACACATTCACAGAAACACAAAAATAATAAAATAAATAGGTAGGTAGGTATTTAAAGCAAATTTCACATTTGACACATAAAAGTTTATATAAATAAATATACTGCCAACAACAATCTTCGTTATTTAAAAAAAATAGTATTTTTTTAGGAAAAGTATCTGGGTATCTACCCAACTTGTTTGCACTTTCACAACGAGCTAAAAGTATAGACTATATTTTCAGACCTACAATAATCATACTATAATAGAAAAAAAATACAGATATTTTTACGAAAAGGAACTAGGCTCGATTAGTGTTTTAAAGGGGGGGGGGGGGGACTTATTGCGAAAGAATCATCTTGCAGTCACCTCGGAGAAATGCAAAAAAAGGAGCATTTAAAATTATAATATGTAAGAAAATAATCAATGGTAAAGGTAGTAAGCATATAGTGAATTATTATACAAGGATTTTATTTGAAAGGAAGCAATTATTTTATTAGTATCATGATAAGTAGTTGTATGTCGGGACAAAGTCTCCTAACAAAAAACTCTGTGAACTAAGTTCGATTCCCACGACAGATAAGAAGGCCGATACAGTAATAATTTATTGTCATACTTCATACAAGTAGTGGAGTAATAAAAATATGAAATGACAAATGGCACACTACGATTGAAATTATTATACCAGACCATTGATAGTTGTCAGGGAGCTGGAGACTTTGGAAGAAACAGGTTTCACAGTCAGGGAGTAAGCTATGCCGTTATAGGTTCATATGCTGGATTTTACCAACTTTTTAGATGAGGGATAGCGGAGATAGGAGCCTTCTTATTCTTCTTTCTCAGCCGTTTTAATTCCCCCCTTGACTTGCCACAGATCCCTATCCTGAGCATGCTTCATACACTTGCTTCCTGCAATTCGCCTCACATCGTCAGACCATCTTGCCTGAGGTATTCCTACGCTCCTTTTGCTTATTCTAGGTTGCCACTCGAGAATCTTTTTGGTCCATCTAGAATCTGAACGTCTGGCAACGTAGTGTCCTTCCCAACTCCATTTTTGATAGAAGCCACCTAGCACAAATTTTCTATGAAAAATATTGACAAGTGGCTGGCTTGGATCTGGGGCAATTGAAAAAAATAGCACCATTTTAATTTATTTATTAGGTATATAGGTATGATTTAATTTGTTCACTTGAAGAATACATAAAATAATAAAATAAAAAAAGACATTGGAGTTACACAAATTAAAATATCATCCTTCATGATATCCTGCCCACTTTTTTATTGTTGGTATATGCTTTGTTCACTTTAAGAATAAATAAAATAAGAAAAATTAAAATTTCCACATAACTACTACAATAGGTATATTAAAAACATTAAAAACATCATAAACCACTAATCAATTACTCGAGAAATTACCTATCGGCATGCAGCTACGCACGTTACTTTAATTGCAATCGTTAATTATAATTATTGCAATAAAAATTCATCAATAAATTCTTACTTAAAATTTCCAAGATATGTTGGATGATAATGTTCAAGAACACTTATTCCTAGAAATTGGAAAATAGGTAGGTACCTATTGCCTATACCATCATGGGTAATTAATACATCGATTTTATTCGCGAATTTTGAGGTTCTTACGCGAATAACGCGAATTTTGTATTTTTTCAGGTTAAACGCCATTTTTTCCGCTTTATACTTGAATCTCTACCCTTTTTTTGTAAAAAAATGTTACCTAGTTAAAATATTAAACGCAAACCTGCCTGGATTTGCGAATTACCTACTGTCGATAGAAAAAAAACCTTTAAAATAGCTATGAGAATATAGGTACAGAGTTATACGTAGGTACATTTGGAAATATCATTTTTTTAACAAGTATAGGTATCTCAACAGATATATGACAAAGGATAGACTTTCCATAAGGCTTATGACTGATCGTCTACGACATGTAGAAAATTCCGATGTTCTCATAAAATTTCAATAATAACATTTTTTCATTTATTTAATTACCTACAAAAAAAACATTACATTTCCGCAAATTACTCGTAACATCATATTTGCGGGTCTCTTTTTAGAAAAACGAATAACGGCACTTTTCCCGAAAAATAACATTGCTATTTTCCATCCTCAGTCCTTAATATTTTTATTACAGTACTTACGCTTGTCGCATATTATTGCTACCTAAGAACAAAATCCAGTAAGTAGGTAGATATAGAATGCAGTAAGTATATAAGTAGCTATAAAATGCAGTAAGTAAGTAAGTTAGGTATAGGTATAGTTAAGTAAAGTTACAACATTTTTCACTCTCAATACACAATCAATAGGCAATATTTCTCAATGTCTTTTTATTTCTTGACTTCCATAAGTGTATGACAACATTTATATTAATACATTCACGGTACCTTCACTGCACTGCAGTGGCGGAGAATATCAAACCGTTAAAAAGATAATAGTTGAAGATTTTTACGGTGAAAACTTCACTGCCACCTTTTCCTATCCCATCTCACTGTATCTTCCGTCTGACAGGTCTCTCTAATTTCTGTGTTCTTCACCCTGTCTCTGAGAGTTCTCCCTGCTATTGTTCTTTGTACTCTCATTTCAGACATTCGAAGCAGGTTCTTCGTCCTAACTTCGTTCCTCACCTTATTCTGAAAAACATAAATTTCGTTGATTCATTCATTTCAAAATGCTCGCGCGAGCCCTTCAAGCAGAATAACTTATTCGAACCCTAAATAAAGACGATTTTGTGGTAAACCGCTCTTTGACTTTAGTGGGTATTAATATAAGGTAGTTATCTCAACGGATATAGAGTAAACGATGGACTTTGCATCAGACTTATGATTGATCGTCGGCTGGTTTAATGTGATCTTCACTTCACCAATTCCAATCCATCCATCTGCAATGACCGAGAATCGTACCCAGACCTTCATCCTATCACACCGGTACTCTACCCGACTGTTAGAAAATCCGACATTTCTCACAAAAATAAAAATCGTGATAGGTATTCAATTTAATTTAATTTCCTTTGTGGATTTTATTATACCACATCAGATATATTTTTTCCCATACCCAATTCCTTCTCAATTCCCTTCCCCTCCTCCTCCCAGTATCATTTTCTTCCAATCCTTACATGTACATTTTATTTTCGCTTTTTATATATTAGTTTAAGTTGGTGTTTATTGTACTTTTTGTGATGTTGTTATTGTTTGTGTATAGATAAAAATTGGTCTGCTTCGATAATAATTTTACTTTTATCTTTATATTGTTGTATATGACTGTATCTCTACTTTAAAATAAATAAAATAAAAATAAAATAAATACGCCTCTGGTCAGCTTCCTTCACTCGAGTAGCAGCGTCACGCCCGTCAGATCGGACGGCAAGAAATAAAAATGATAACATGACAATTTACGATTTTATAATGAGATTACTGTAGAAAAAACTCTGTAATTCAACAAGAACGTAGTCGGTCGCTGGGCGCAGGCCGTGTTGTTTTAATTCCCTACACGCATTTCGCGCGCACCATACAATCTGCAATACCATATAGGGGCAGGCTATTACTGATATTCATAATATTATATTGCAAACATATTAATTGAGAAGTGTTTTGAATGAAGAATTGCCTCAGTTTTTCACGAAGTGTTATTGTATTAAAATATTTTTGGTCATACGATACAGCAACCAGTCTTCCACACGATGTTACGGACTAAAAAGCACTCCTTTTATGTGTCCAAACGTCCACGACGCGTTGACACTAATAAAGGCCTAATTACATTAAATTACTTATGGTTTTTTTCATACTTCAAAGCATGAAAAATACCTGTAGGTAGTACAGACGAAAGAGATTGATGGAAATTCGCGAATCATGTTATAAAAACTCAAACACAGTAATTTTCCACAAAACGTATCAAGTTAAGTTATTTTAATATCAATTTCCACTCGATTAATACATTTCTTTTCGATTCGATATAATACATTTCAAGATAGTTTACTTCTTTTTATGGCAATGCACCCTCCCTCAAGCAATATATAAACTTTCAAGATAGTCAATGAGCCATATAAACATCTTGATAATCTTATTTTTTAATTAGGTACTAGATATACCAACTAATACTTTTGAGTGGATTTTTAAGACTTAAATTATCATCAGGCTTCATAGTACTGTTTCGTTCATAAATCCGTGACCACGACAAGAGTAGGTTCACCGAAACGTCGAATGTGTACAAATCATCCAACGGCAAGTCAGAGCTCGGGAAACCTTCACTAAGCTTTTTTTTCAAGTTCCACAATATTCATCAATACATAAGTGATGCTACTGATGGTGTAGCATATTAGTAAATATAGGTGATGCACCCATCGGTTTAACATATTGCCGGGTTCGACTAAAAAACACACCGTGTGGAAAAAACTGACAAAACGTTCAACAACGAGAAATCACTAAAAATATTGAAAAGTATAATAAACCATACTTAGAATGGCAATAACTGGAATAATCTACTGCTTTATTAAGAATCTCGTACCATCCATCCACTACGGTTCTCTCTAAACCATTTATGGAGTAAACTACGATGGCATCAAACTCCTTATTTCGACTATATTGGATCACAGTTTGTGACGATGGTATAAACCCTGTCACAGTTATGACACTGCGCTGCAAAAACAGCAAGCTTTTACATTAACTTTATGACATATAATAGATTCAGAATATTGTTCAATGATAATAATTTTATAGCAGGGATGACCATATCAATTATTTGTTTATTTTTAAATTCACATGGGCATCTAGCGAGAATTTTCACTAAGTACATGTGGTCTCTTACATTTATATCTATATCATCGCATGCAATATTCATAGCAATCTATATATTTTGGAATAACTTTAAAATAAATTTTAATACGTAAAAACCAATAACAACTTTTTTTAATGAATCTGGGTTTGTCGAAAAAACCCAAATACATCTTTGTACACGTCACAGAAAGCTTAAAAGCTTGAATTAAGAAGTGGAGTAAGTCGGAAATTGAACCGGTGCCCACTGCATTAACAGTCGAGCGCGTAACCAACCAGACTACCGACCACCTCAAAACAAATTAACTTAGTTAAGAAAATTACAAATCACACACCGAAATTATCACAAGAAATCTGTAAAAATAGAAAAATTTACTTTTTGGCTTTCAAGAAGAGTTATACCTATTCATCATGAAACTAGAAAAAAAAATCTTATTCACAGAACTTACTCGCATTTTTTTTAGCCATTGAAAATAAGACAAAACAATATTCCACAATACAAGCTTTTATGCTTATTGTGAATTATGCACTGTGCAGAAATGTTTTTGGTTTTGCGTTCACCAGCATAGACTATTTTTTGTATAAAAAATATCCCTTCAATATTTTGTTCTTTGAGTAAGTACATATATTTGTTTTTGGGAAAAATTATCGATTAATTCAAATTTTTAAATCAATTAAATTACCTATTATTGCGGCAACCTTTAAATTTTATTATTATTGGTAGGTATGTTATTAAATCTCCTGTTGCATAATGCATTTGCCTCAGGTTCGCATTTCATTCCTTGCATCGAGTCGACTGCGCGCATCGCGACGTAAAAAGTAGCCTTCGATACATTTTTACAAATAGCTTGACGCATTTTTGATCCGGCCTCTTCCCAAAACAATGCCAATAACAATTTAAAATGTATGATATTTCACAGGGACGTAATTGGATATTTATTACAGGAGACGAAAAAATATATACAATGGTCATCACTATGCAGGACCGCATCGGTGCTGGATCAAATATTTTTTCGTTAACAGTAGTTATAATATCAAAACTTGAGTTCGACAAAACGAAATTACGTGACAAATGTCGAACACTGCGTCAAGCGTGTCCAAGTGAAAAATTAATATTAATGTATTTTATTGGTAGGAACTTATCTATTGATCGATTTTTCATCCCTTGCAGGGTAGATAGAGAGAACAGAAAGCTAAACTCTCTTCCCCTCTTACATATTTCTGGCCTTCGCCACATTCATGCTGCGCCACTACGATTCATTTTAATATTGTCGACATGGTCGAGCCGACCATGGTTCTTGAACGCCGCGTTTCTTAACACCTCTTCTTTCTTTTCCTTTCAATCTTTCATCCACCCTACAATACTAACAATCAATTTTAATTCAATAATTGGTAGGTATCTAGTTAATGAAGACGGTGGTATCCACAACCTATTTGCTAGTTAACTTGTGTACCTAAAATCAATGAAGTGAGTCTAAACATACGATAAATAATCAATAAACAAATAGGTGGCGGGCTCATTACCATAATATAATATAATAAATACTTACAAATCGTCATTTACAAACTTGGATGATTTTGTTTCTGATGCTAGTCCGTACTAGTATTCATACCAGGAGTGTTTCAGGTGAAAAATAGATAAACATATTATGCAAGGTACACTAGTTCCGAAAATCAACGACCGCTGATCAGATAAGATATTTAGGGGTTGGCACCAAGAATGACGTCACAGTCTTTTCCCACGGCATTAAGGTTCAAAATCGCGTGACAATCGTATGATAAAATGATAAAAATTGCGTTTTTTCCATTTTTTGGGGATAATTTTGCGTCTATCAAAAAACTTTTACGGTTATTTCCTAGATTTTAATGCATATTATCAGCACAAAAAAAATTTACTCCGCGACTTTCGGGAAACGAGTTTCCTTCCTTCGGAAAAAAGATCAGAGGTGTTTCAATTTTTTGTTTTGAAAAATCTATAGAAGATATAAAAAATATTTTACGGTTATTCCCTCGATAAAAGTTCAATGCATCTACCCTATTTTGTTCCAAAGCATATTTAGTAACGGTTGTCGAGATAGAAGGTCTCCCGTTTTTAGAATATTTTGAAATGTCGGCATGCACATTCTTAATATAAATTGGACTAGACAGCATATTATATATAATATGTACTATTCTTCCTCTGCCGGTGTCATGTTAGGTCCCCCCAACATTGACTATCACTCGAGAGAAAGTGTTGCTGTCCTGGGCAGCTCGAAACAGCTCTTCAGCACTCCTTATTCCAGTCCAGTCTCGTATATTGCGGAGCCATGAAATTTGCATTCTTACAACCCCTCTACGACCCTCAATATTCCCATATAATGATCAGGTGGAGTAATTTCGTATTTTTATCTCAATAGGTATCTTTTTACATAGTACCTAGTCCTAGCACCTACCAGTGGCGAAGAGTGGATTTCTGCAGAAGGGAAGCCGGGGCTAACATTTCTTATGGGATTACGTCAGATTAGACACTATTGTAACTATCATTTTATCCAAAAGGTAACTCGATGGGAATCGTATTCTTAGGTAGGTTCGCGCCTGGTACCTACTCACAGTTAGGGTTGACTATATTTTGCGAGCTTTTAATTAAAAAAAATATATTAAATTAACAGATCTATGAAATTTCAAGTCAAATTGGGAAGTTATTAAAAAAAAGAGGAAAATGTTGATGCAGACAACAACAGACAAAGTTAGTAAAAGCGTTGTGAAAAATTACCTATAAAGATATACCTATACAATTTACATACTTAGGAAAATAAAGAAAGGCGAGGGGGAGCCACACTCATTTGCATTCTACAAGGTGTTCTGTGTCTCCCATATAATAATAAGACGTGCTGTCTCATATTACCTACATATGAGTAGATTAGGTAGGGTAGCAGATAGTTGGAATATTGATGTAGGTAATTTGTTACACATTATGATAATACCTTTGCTAACTTCACTGCTACCCTCTTCAAAATTCCTCATGGGAATATCGTGAGGACACCAGTTGTTCTATTCTATATTCTATCCCCTCACGCCGCATCCGTTGCGGGGTAGGCAGAGAAAACGGTAAATTGAAGAAGTGTTAGAGATTAAGTGATGATTTGGGGTGAAAAAAGAGTGTTGTGACAGTTGTGATAGTTTTTGAGAATGGCCTAACAAGCCGAAACATGTAAAACGATAACACAAATATGTAAGTAGAACTCAGACACGTACTATAGTGTTAACATTAAATTAATAATGGAGTTCTACAAAATAAATATCCAGTCAATTAATAGATCACCAGACTTTCCTACAAACACTTCTTGTTTCGTCACATTCATGCAATTTGTCGTACACACTCTACGATTTCTTTAACTCAATACATATTCGTCCTTGACAATCTGGTCGACATGGTCAAGCCACTTCTCGGACGGCCACGCTTTTTTACAGCTTTTCTTTCACCCAGGTATATTTTCTTCGTTATCCTGTCATCATTCATTTCCCAACCATCTTATCTTAAACAAATGAGGGCTGATGATGAGTGGTCAATACGTTTTGATAATAAAGTTGTGAATGTCATAAAGGGAGGCTTATATCCAGCAATGGACCAGTGAGGGTTGATCGGAGTGGTAAGCATGTGTTTGAAATAATTCAGAAAACATTGTGAAGGCCTACCTACTTACCTTTCTCTCCATACTTTGAAATCCAAATGTAGAAGACAGGTTAAGTTGTCTTTTTATACTCTTAGTAATTCTGACTCGAATTTGTGACCGGTCGTGAAAGCTTGTGGATATAGCTTTTTGTGTTTTCTAGCAAAACCGATTTAGGCTTCATAATTGAATATATCTACATACCCCACTCTTTTTTAATAGTAGTAGGTACCTGGTATGTACTTACCTATTGCACATATCCAGTTGTATTAAGGCTCCCGACCCAACTATGACGTCACGGTCATTTCCCACGGCATTAAGGTTCACAATCGATTGAACGATCGCATGATAAAATGATAAAAACAGCGCTTTTTCCGTATTTGGGGTAAATTTCGCGTCATTCAAAAAACTTTTACGGTTATTCCTTAGATAAATGTTCAACGCATCTACCCTATTTTGTTCCAATACATTTTAGTACTAACGGTTGTCGAGATATAGGGTCTCCCGTTTTAGAAATTTTTGAAATTTCGGTGTGCATACTTTTAACAAAAACATGTAGACATTTTATAATATGTATGTTTTAATATTAAAATTATAATGAATTATAATGTTAAACACGTGAATGTGTGTAGGCACAATGTACATAGAATAAAATTACATGTTGTAAGTAATATCAAATTCATAACTAATGATTACTTATGTTTATTAACACCTTACATACATATTACAAGGTACGGTTTATTTATTTATTTATTCACTCATTATCTCTTTATACAAAGCGATTACCATCTTATTACAAACCCGCGCTGCTCATCACTCTCGCTTATCAATCAATTATGCATTCCTAAAAGGACGGACCGTGTATATTCAAACTATTTACAGTGAGAGACAACCTTTTCTTCATATTTAGTTTTTCTTTATGAAGCGTTTTATTTATTGGGTTATGAATTGGCAAACTAAACCGCTAGACTTCGCCTCCAGGCACCTAACAGAAAAGTTATTAGTATTTTAATGTACAGCAAAGTGTCTTGTGGGATAAAAATAATCTGTCAATGTACGTGTAAAGCATCCTCTTTTAATTTTTGTAACTTTTCTCAATGTCCCAGCATCTTTCAATATTGCACACATAAATAGCTACGTTTGAAATCGTAAATTTTAATTGAATTAAGTTTTTGTATGGAGAAATACCTATACGTGTGATTTTTTGGATTCTTCTTCTTCTTCTTCTTCTTCCTCAGCCTTCCTCCCTCCACTGCTGGACGTAGGCCTCTTCCATTTTCTTCCACTCATCTCTGTTTCTCCCCCTCCGCATCCAGGTTCCTCCGGCTTGTTGGACTATTGTGATTTTTTGGATTAGGTAATTTATTATTTTTAAATGCCGATATCTTTCTTCTACCTACTTGACACAACATCCTTAGGTATATTCTGAACAGTAATACCTATATAACTCAACACCACAAAAATCATTTCAATTTTTAAAAATATATTTACTTCTTTCAAAACAAAATAGGTAGGCACTGGGTCATAGTCATTACTTTTTCAACCAGAAATTTGAATAACGTTGACTGTAGTGTGCAACAGAAAAAAAATGGAAAAGGGTCAGCACGTCCCTCGTATGTTGTCGACTCCTGCATCATAAATTTCCATCTATACAACCTGTAACTATAATGAAACATATTTCTTACATTTAAAGACCACCCATACAAATTGTTAGTTACACTTACTACACTAATTATTCACCTAAAGCTCACTGAAGCTCACAATTAGTGGGTAGTGGAGAGCTTTTTAACATTCTTTTCCTTTTTATCGTACGCGATCAAAGGCCTATATAATTGTTTAACAGGGTGTTTAACATTTTAATTAAGTGTGTGTTAATTAATAGCTTCTTGTTTTTATTTACTGCCTATAATCGGAAATTAATAGATATGTTTATTTTTGAATACCCAGTAGTTTTTAACACATATTTTATTTTTTTCTCTATGTTTAATTCTTGGGTGGGCTAAGTTTTTCATAATTACTTAATGTCCCCACCATTATAATTAACGTGTTTCATTAAAAAATACATAAAACTTTTTTAAGATCCTCGCTTGTATAAAAAATAAATCAATTATAATTTACCAATTAAAACGTGTTTATGGTGAAACAGTATCTATCTACTACAATTTTAAAGTGTCGCCAAATGTGTGTGAAACTTTTCAAAGTGCTGAGGTATTTGATGGAAAGGTATTAAAATTTGAAGAGGAAAATCTAGACGAAACAGTTAGATGAAGTTAAAGCTTGGAAAATAATACAAACCTTTCGATAATCTCAATAAATGAGTAACCAGCGCATTATTTGTGGGTGATGCACCAAAATATACAAAAGTCTCAATGTGCTATCATTTAGGTATAATATGATATTCATAATGGGTGGCGAGCTTCATTACTG
The DNA here is from genome assembly GCA_963576895.1 of Ceraclea dissimilis. Classification (NCBI taxonomy): domain Eukaryota; kingdom Metazoa; phylum Arthropoda; class Insecta; order Trichoptera; family Leptoceridae; genus Ceraclea; species Ceraclea dissimilis. The sequence goes on from OY756360.1 coordinate 23,417,512, forward strand.
AAAAATACGTGAAATGAAATGTCAAATGTCCCCGGTACATGTGTACGTACTATGATGGTCGTTCACATAGAAAATAATAAAAAATAGTGAGATACATAATTTATCTTTATATCTAATAATTATAGGAAATCATCTCTCTGCGTTTGTTTAATTACAAAGGTAGGTAATTCGCATTATGACGAATTAATGTAATTGTTGAAACATGTAATTGCAGTGCATAGCTACCTAGGCAACTCACTATGATTAGTCCAAATTGATTACAGTTCAGTATAGGCAGTCGCATACAAGTAAAGTCAAAGATGCATACATTGTTTCAAGAATGTTCAAGGATGTGGTGTATTACAGGCAAATCCTGAAATTGCTAGGTATAGTTTGTTATAAAAAAACGTTTGCAATCGGTACGAAGTTGTCAACTTTCACTTATCATGTTAGTGTGTTGGATATTATGTATAATCTTTAATATTTCCGCAAAATATCTATCACATAATTATTTTTATTACGCGGAGGCAAGACTTCCCAACACACTTCTCAGTATTATCAGCTAGAAGGGTCTACATATTATCATCCATTATTGACATATAAACTCATCAGCCTAATAGAACAGATAAATTTAATAATTTTATTGCCTTGTGGGGCAATAAAATCCAGTACTTGTTATTTTCTAATATTATATATCACGTTAAATTTTTGGATTATTAATAAATGAAATGAAATGAAAAATAATAGGGAAAATTCACCTATCCAGATATCACGGATATCACAGGATTAGGCTCAACGTGGGGCCTAAAATACAAGCGTTGTGCCTATAATATCAGTATTTAAAAATCGTGTAATTCGACTTATTATTTTAGTTACTATTTGAGTGTATTTTTTTTAAGACAATCTACAAAATGCCTGTTTTCTATACATTACTGGTGGTAGCTAGATAATTGATAACCTAGTTGCTTTTTGATTTGAGTGCACACAACAGCGCATTGGTATATAATGAGTAACATGACTAATATTAACCGTATGATCATGTGATTATCATGACTCTGTAGTCTGTATAATGATAGGCAGCAACAATGCAACTCGCGTGATAATGTGACAATACACATGACATTGATCGCGGAATGCAGAGGCGATTCAAGAAATCAAAGTTAAAGTGGGCATTTCACCAATTTACAGATTAATAATTTTGTAGGCAACCTTCTGGGCTCGCAATCTAAATGTTCTCTATTATGTCTCAACTCGATCGTTTTAATGGTATTGTATTGTTTGTGTTTTTTTTTGTAAATGGCTTACGCCGTGTATTAAATAAATAAATAAATAAATTATACGCCCGCCAGACAGCGAGCCGAGCGGGTGTTCATGAGTAAAAAGGCGTGAGCGGTCGGATACCTACACGAACCAAGACAAAAGCCCCATCCACGCGCCTTTTTACTCATGAACACTCGCTTTTACTGTTGGTACAATGTTGATTAAGAAATCTAAAACAACACTTTATAAGCTGCTCATTTCATAATATTGCGCTTCGAAGTTTTGCGCCACGCAATTATAACACTCTGACTGTCTTTCCTATGGTCTGCCTCTGTTGAACAGAAACAGTCGAGTATAGAAGAAGTAACGTTATTGCTACTGAATTATTAGAAGATTCTTAGAAAGAAGTCAATTTGTTCAGACAGACTACTGGCTTGGTAATCGGTTATTGCCGGTACATCCCTAATTTGACTACCTACGTTCTACAAACTACATAATATGTATGTAGGAGAATATTGCAAGCTTCTAATAGCAGACTGAATGGATTATAATAGAATTCTAAGAAAGATTCATACTATGCGATTTTCTATTTCACCGTTTTCCACAAACCGCAAATACGTAATCTTCTTCTCTCTCAGCCGTTTTAATTACAATGCTAGATATAGGCCTCCCATTTGACTTTCCGCAGATCCCCATATATACTGGGCATGCTGCATCCACTTGTTTTCTGCGATTCGCCTCACATCGTCAGACCATCTTGCCTGATGAGGTCTTCCTACATACATACTTTTTCATAATTTTATCAAAGTATGTATCTACATATATAGGGTCATAGAAAATGAATGACCCCTTTTTCTTCTTCTCAGGTTTCAATCCAATGGATTTGTTTGCAGCAAAGAACACCTCGCTTTTCACTCCCCCCGGTCCTCCGCACAACGCTTCAGCTCCAAGTATGAGGAGCAGCTCATATCCTGGAGAACCTGCTCCATATATTCCTGTCGGGGTCGCCCTCTGTGAGTTGTCCCCTCGGTCATTCCCTCCATTACGGTGTGGAGGAGGTTTTCGTGTCGTATTGTGTGGCCTATCCACTTGGCCCGTCTCTCTGAGATTGTTTTGAGAAGGTGCCTTCCTTCTTCGATTCTGTATATATTTAAAAAGGTATAACTTTGGAACCATGTACGTTAAATAAGTAATTCTTTGATTATGTGGTAAAAATGTAAGTTTTGTTTGGTGTATGACAGAATGCATTAACTCATGCGCTATTGAATTACATTGGGCATCAAACAAAACTTACATTCATCAGTTACCATACAGTGAAAGAATCACTCATTTTACATGATTGGTTCCAAAGTTATACCTTATTAAAATAGGGTCCATCTTTTTCGATGATCATGCACCTTCACACCGCTTCTCTTGCAAGGTAGGTGGAGAGGACAGAACGCTAATCACTACCCACAAACACTTAACATCCGTCACATTCATACAGTTTATCATACCTGTTATATGGTCTCGTTTTCCATTTTGAAAAACCTTTCCACTTACCTATTATACCTTCTTCATATTAGTGTGAGCTTTTTCCGGGCTATGACGCCATGGTCTATTGTGATCTTGTTTACTCAACGTTTCCACGTATTGATTTGTAGAAATTTCGTGAATTAGAAAGTATTGACTTTGTATACATTATAATACACTATGGATGAGCGTGTCTCTAATTATAGGCTCACACTAAACTGTTAAAGTGAAGCCTGCTTCTTGACTACCCTTCATATGCGAGAAGCCAATTTATATACCTACCTTCTAAAAATAGTATTTTCTATGTGTCGTGTTAGTGGAAAAGGTAACACGTCATAGTATGGGTGTAGGAAATATTGGTAAATATATCCCTGTATTTGATTCTCCAAATAACTTCTAGCTCGGTCATTCTAAAAATCAATGTATGGGGAACTCGGCAAAATTAATTGCAGATTGGACTTTATGCGGTGATAAATTGATAAATTGGGGAAAATCAAGTAGGAGGACCTATTCGGAGAGGCAGGGGGGGGTGGGTGACTTGATATTCTGAAACACCCCATCCTAAGGTATCATACTGCATAGAATCCAATCTGCTATCATTTTGGCAACTTACGATTGCAACTTGACTTAGCTATTCTAATCTATCAGATCCATACGCTAGTAAGACAAGATATTAGTGAGAGCATGAGCGTCTCTGCTAAAATAAGAAGGATTATATTGGTATTGCTACAATGATAGCATTAAAATTCGTAATTATTTCAACAGATATGTATATCGCGGAAAATGATCTTTCATCATCTTCCTTCCATGATCGAACTATGGAAGCCATATATTTCGCCCGATATCTATTATCTGTAGTGTATGAGTATTAGGTCCAGTGTAATCTACAATTCGTAATACTGGAGCTTATGTCATATATAGGTCTAGGTAATAGGGAGAGGAGCACTTGGATATTATTGTGTATAGAGTGGACTTGGATATAGAGTGATTATAGGTCTGGTGACCTTTCTGTGTTCCACAGATGAAAGTTTAAGGGCCAAAAAACATTACAAAAAATATTTGCAATAGCTCCTTGGAGTCAATATTTTTTTTCAAGTCAATAAAATGTTGCAATAGTTTTCACATTGTGTTTTTAATTTGGAATGTGAAAAATCCTAACAGAACTTACTAACATATTAAATTTTGTCTTTTTTCACAGTATCCGTCTCATCATCCTCAGGCCCCGGCGGTGCCCCTGGCCTGTACACAGGAGGCCCTCTTGGCACCCTCCCCCCTCTGGCTGCTGGACTCCTCTCCCACCACCGGCTCCTGGAGTTGTCCAGATTAGGATTAAGGCACTATGATCTTGCTCAACATATGCTGACACAGCAAGGTGCAGTGACCAAATTATTAGGTGAGTCTGAATAAATTAATTTCGTGTTGCACTTACGATCTAATGCTTCATCCACATGCTCGTGTAGGGTCGTGAAGGCTCGGTGTTCATGAGTAGAAAGGCGTCAACGGTCGGTTACGTACACGTCAAGACAAACATTTTCAACCACACGCCTTTTCACTCATTCACGGCGAGGTCGTCAAGGGTCGGCGAGCGTCTGGCGCCAACATCAGAGATTTTCTATTGATTTCAAGATTGTTGATTAAAAAAAATAGATGGTCCATGATTTATGTTTATTCGGTTCCTCTCGTGCGTGGATGTGACATCAGCCGACTTTTCGACGTTTCATCACAAATCCATGACCAAGGCGACAGTATGATCGCCGAAACTTCGGAAGACATATTTGATATAATAATTATGTTTTTTCACACAACTCAATTGCCTCATCGTAACCTAAATAGTGACATTCAGAATGGGTGGTGAAACTTATCTTGGTACTTATATTTTTATTCACTTACTAATTTATTGATGGGCTTATTCGATATGAGCTAAGCTTATAAGGCGGGACACTAAAAATCAATACTTAAAATAATGTGATAATAAAAAACCTCGGCAACGGGTGCGAAAAGTGAGCAACAAAAAGAAGTGGAAACGTTTGGATGAGGCCTATATCCAGCAGTGGATAGATCTGGGCTGAAGAAGAAGAAGTAGTAAAAAAAGTACATAAATATTACATAAAAAAGTCATGTTCCCAAAAAACTACGTTTTAATTTTCTTTGAGTTAATCGACGTTTCCAAACATGTGGTACATACGAACAACACCAATAATTACAATTATTATAATAATAATTCATAATTTATGATGGTTGGTAGATACATTAAAAATAACAATATAAATGATATATGGAATATAACAAGGCGACGAGCGACTCTTGGATTCCAACTGATGGTAATCGCTTCTCGTAGGGGCTACTTACTAACTGCCTTCTAAATATTCTAATTGCTACCTTCCTGTTAGATATTTCCCATAAAACATATCGCCCCGAGACATTTTACTAAGCAACCGAAATATCCTCAATTGATAGTCTTATAAAATATGCATATCTACCTAAGTATGTACATTAGAAATAGTTGATATATAGGTACATTATGTATGAGACAGCTGTCTTCAATTCATATTCGGGTAACTTTGTTTTATTTGTGTAAATTCATATTTTACGAAAATCTGGGGTCCAGTTATCTCTGTCTACGCCGTAAGGGGTACATAGTAAATGGATAGAATATAATGGAAGAGAAAAACTTCAAATATTTTTGTATGGATATGGATTTTTCTTTCTGTAACTCGGCATTCCGAAACGGTGAGTAATTTCCAGTCGGGAATTTTAAACAATTCAGCACGAAATTATATTATTGGCTGCATTACAAGTGCAGTTGGATTCAAATTTAAGTTTTCTTTTGTAACTTAAGGTAAACGTCAGGAAACCCACTCTAAGTCCTCCCCAAGGGAGTTTACACATTGATGCATTGTGCGTATGTGGATAATTCTGCGCTATATTGACGAAAACTGTAATTACTGTATTATTGTCAATCAGGTGACTTTCACATCTTGTTTGGCAATGGGGTATCCAGTTCCGATTGTCATATAAATGTTTACGCAAAATGACAAGGAAATATCCATGTCCAATATGCTATTCGAAAAAAGCTACATAAAATGCTGAACTACTCGTGAAATAAAATAAGAAATCACAAAACTACGAAGTTACCATAGGATACGCTGGTTTAGATTTGGATCATATATATTGGAATTGGTTATGAAAAAAAAACAAAGACCACAGCACTAACTTTTAGATGAATGGTGTGATATGGAAACAAGAAATCGTAGAGACAAATTATTAATGGATGTTGTTTTAATCACAGCCAGTAATTATAATATTAATTGTATTTTATATTAAAGAGTTTAATAAGGCCCAGTGACTCGGCCGCTACCAAGATTTCGGTACTAAAATAATTATCACCTGCGGCGTAATCGACTGAAATAATATCAAAACTCGGTTTACACGAAAATTTATTTAGGATTTCACGGTTATTGCGCAGACCAATTTGACTTTTTGTTATGAGACATCGTGTCAGAATAACACATTTTTAACAACATTTTTATTTACCTTTATCAATAGTTATTTTTATTGTTATCTGCGTCTACATTTTCTTCTGTAAAATTTATTGACTAATATAGATTTCGCCTGTTTAAAATACAAGAAAATGTTTAGTTTTGTCTCATTAAGAGAGCTTACCACCAATTTAGAATGTGTCTATATAGGGCTGACGATAGCTTCTAATCCATATTTAGCGAAAATATGTGGGTGTGGTAATTGAATAAATTTTCATATCATTGTAGAGTGACAATGTCCATTTTCTTTCAAAAGGGAAAGCCTGATGTTATTAATTTTGTTTAAAGTCAATAATTGTTTTTGGTAAGAATCGTGGAGCAAAGAACCTACATATATACTCGTAACAATGTATTCATAGAAGATTCAAAATCGCATATAACATAACGAAATCGCATATGATATGAGATCGTTTATAACGAAGGAAATAGTCAAACTCCAATATGCCACCGGCACATTAATAATTCGATTAACATTTGAACTGATTTATTTGAATAAACACTGCCTCCGTTGGACCGCATATTATTTTTATATCATTTGATGCCTTCTGGTCATAACACAATCAAAATAATTTTATTCCAATGCTAGATTTTATATCTCATGTCTCAAGCCATATTGTAAAGGTCCACTATTAGATTATTTATTAATATATCTCATGTAAGATCTACTGTTTCTTGACCACAGAAACGTACATTTCCCGTGTGACTATTTTACAAAATAATATGTTACAATTTTTTTATTCGATGTGTTTGATCGTACCTACATTTTGTAACCACCATGTTATTAAAATCGAGAGGGACGCTCTATTGGTTTGCATAATCTATTAGTTATAATAAAAAGCAAATGTCTGTTCTCTCCGGTTCTTGATTCCTATAGAATTACAAAGTATTATTAAAGTTCAAATTTCATGTTTTAATAATTTATGACTATGGAAAAGTCCTTACGCCACATTTTTGGTCACTATTTAGTTTAACAAAGTATGTGGATTTAATTACGTGAAAATACTACCGTATGGATGGTGAGTAAAAAATAATTGGATACAATTTTACGTTGTACGACAAAGTTTTATTAAATTTGATAGATTTCATAATTACAATGAAAGATAAAAAATTTTAGGGAACAGAGAAATTTGAAAAAAAAAACATTTTTTTTTACAATTTCTTCAGGAATCTAAACAAGATATGAAAGATCTGTTGCACAAATTAACTAGAAATAGGTTCGATAAAATATCTTTTTTTTTTTACAAGGCGTACCTATTTAGTAAGGTTGTTGAGTTATTTGTTCTGAAAAATATCAGAAAACACCATGAAAATTACCTAAATGAAAAAAATACCCCTTTCAGATTCCTCAGGGTCTCAAACTCGTGTAATTAATTATATTTATTTCTATTTTTAAATTATTATAACTAATTACTAACTACCGTGCTCTATCGTTGAATAGTTTGACATTAGTTAAACATTAATATGAATACAGATAAATAAACAAATAAATAATTTCACATTCGTGCCTCACATTCATAATACATTTCGCATGAATTAATTAACAAAATCATTGATATTATTTCTCAATACTATGTTATTACCTACGCTAGCTCTATAATTAAATATTGTTAATTTAGCTTCATTATAACATGCTTTAGCATTTATTTTTATTTGTTCGTATCTACGTATATATGTAATTTTTCTAAATGGCAAATGAAATAATTTGATAAAATCAATTAATTTACTTACTAGTTATTCATAGGTGTATTGAATATCTATTCTAATACCAATGTTAATTAGGGACCATAACACCAATGTGAGGAAACCAGGGACAGTTGTGCTGGCGTGATTTACTATAGCTGCCAAATATACGATACACCTGAAATAATAACGAACTTCGCCTCAAGACGCGTCAACAAAATCTATCAACTCTAGGTTAGAAAAAAATATTATCTAAGTATTTTGAGTTATGTACTTCAATATTCACGAAGTGCATTGGTATGTGTAGGTATATTGGTGTGAAATCTCGAAGTATTATAAATGTTAGAAAACATTAAGATATAATTTTTTTGTGAAAACTATGTGAAATTTTTGATAGACACATACCTAGAAATTTTAAAATTGTTGAATTGAAACATAACAAAAAATACAGTAAGCATTTATACGTAGCTACGCGATTCAAACTAAATAGATAGATTTTGATGACAAGTAGACTTTCGCATCTTAGGTAAATAAATAAAAAAAAAACCTTCAGAATGGGCAGCGAATATCATAGCGGAGATAAATGTGACAAAATTAAAGTGAAATCAATAACTACGTATAATAGGGATATGAAAAATACGGAATTAAATTCAGACCGATACATTCCCCAACAGCATTCGATTCGATTAATTCGAGTTGTACTGTATTAGTGTCATTAGTTATAATATAATTGTGTCTTGTATTGTAGGTATTGTATTGTGGCAGGCAACACATGTTTCCGCACTGCTCCCTGGCACTCCTCATTATGCCAATGCCAATGTGCCAGACCCCCTGCACTCTGCACCGGCACGGCACTGCCTGTCCTCCCGCATAATATTTACACTGCCATTGTTCTCCAACGTATTTTATCAAAAAACCAGCGACGGATCACTCTATTGAGGATAGCACTGCAGGACCGAATCGGATTTAACAATATTTTTTTATGCGGTGGCAAGACTTGCCACCGCTTCTGGCTGATAATACACTTCTCAGTATTATCAGCCAGAAGAGTATAAATATTATCATTCATGATTCACATATAAACTCATCAGCCTAATACTGAGAAAAAATCACCTATCCAGATATCACGGATATCAAAAGATTAGGCTCAACGCGGGGCCTAAAATACAAGCATTGTGCCTGAAATATCAGTATTTAGAAATCATCTTACAATATTGCAAGTATTTATAATTATCGATTTTGCATTTTTTAAGCGAAATTAACCCCAAAAAAATGGAAAAAAACACTATTTTTACCATTTTATCATGCTATTTTGAAACTTAATGCCGTGGTAAATTAGTGTGACGTCATAGTTGGGTCGGGAGCCTTGACGCACACTTGTTGCAATTCGTCATACACACTCTACGATTCCTTTTACTCGAAACACGGTATACCTAGTTACAGTTAGTTATAGTTATACCCACTTGACTACTAAAAGAATATAAATGCAACATTTTACTCGTAAGCTTGGGATCGAATGCGACCCTCTGATCAAGATGTCATTGATACGTAAGCGATTGAGACGTCGCGTTGTATCCTCAGTGAATCGATTCCACCAGCTGGTGGAAATACCTATAGGTAGGGCTTGTCTATATACCTACAAACATACACCCATACCTAAGTCATACAACATACCTACCATACTAGTCTGTCAAAGTTATCCTATAGTATATCGACTCCTTGAAAAAAGATAGGTAGATTCATTCGGTAGCTGGTAGTTTATGAATGTGTTCCTTAGTATCTAAAACGAAGTTTGTAGGTACATTAATGGTGGATTTCAGCAACTTTTTAGGTGAGGAATAGCGGAGATAGGAGCCACCTAGCACAAATTTTGTATGAAAAATAAAGAAGAATGATACGTGGCTCCTATCCTTCTTCTTCTGCGTCGATGTCCTCACTGCTGAGGGTCGTGACCATCCTCTCTCTTTGTCCGTATCACGTTCTGGATTGTTGTCCTCCACCTCTCCCGACACACCGCCGTACACAACATAAGACTACTATTTTTACTAACTCCACCTTGAACGTTCCTCGAGGGAACACAGGGAGGTTTCCAAGTGTCATGTATTGGTCAAATATTTGCAAAACTTTCATACCTATTAAAATATTTCACATTTGTTTCTAGTTAATTACTCGTAACTGAAATGTTTAGTATAAGAAAACACAAATAAAGAATTATCTGTAGATTATTTAAAAATATTAAGACTTAAAATTTTGAATTTAAAATGGATGAAATCTATTATTTATCATTTCAATATATGTATATTCATGCAAAATCCGAACCACCACACAAACGTCTTGCGAAAAATCACAAATGAAGCACGTAAGTACCCTATGCAATTCATGATACGAGTATCAAGAAAGACTTATTTAAAATTTTATTTTGTAGATTCCACTGTTAGACCGGTGTTTTAACGTTAAAAAAGGGGGTATAGCGTAGATAATTGTCGGAAAGCTGGAAACTGTTTTAACCTCTTCATTAACAAGCAAAGAAGGTTTCCTGAAGTTTGCACCAATTTTACGCTTGTGCTAAGTACAGGGTGTCCCAAAAACAAAAAAAAAGTTGAACTTTTTTCAGTTTTTCATTAATAACTCCTAAAGGAAGCATTCTAGACAAATTGTGTTCTCCTGTGAATTAAAGTAAATGAAATTCTTCGTCTACTGATCATAAATACTACTCTCTACTTTGAAAAATAACTCAGAAACAGCGATTTAAAATTGTAATGTTTTTCTCAACATATGACAATTTTCTTATTTTTCTTGAATCGTTGTTGAATATCTTCTAATCCAAGCTACTTACAGCAAATTTTAGTACATATGATTCAATGGCCGGTTAATTTTCTATAAAATTTCATTAAAATTTTACCTCTATATTAAATTGTTTAGGATGTAGAGGTATTTAAAGAGAGACGAGTGAAATAGAGAAATTTATTAAATGATAGATTACAATATGTGAAAGGTAAGGAAGACTTAATTTTGCGGCTCTCTCTTATTAACGTACATTTTTTTTAGTTAAAAACCCAAATTTCGCTATTGATACGCCACTGTGTAACAACTTATATCGAAAAGACTATTTTTTTTACCTTCATCAGTTTTACTAATATAACTCCTGAACAGTTGATGTTAGGGAAAAGATATTTTACTCAAAATATAACTAAAATTAATTTACTATAACTTGATTTCAAAATTAACTCTGTAACTTAAATAATAACTGAGTTACAGTGTTTGAAAAAAAGCGTTACTAAAAAAATTAAATTGCCTCGGCTATTTTTGTTGAATAACTCCTGAACCGTGATATAGAGAAAAAGTTCAAGAGATTTAAATATAAGGTAAATAAATTTTCTATAACACAAGCGTAATAAAATAACTTTAAAAGTTATAGTAAGAAAGTTATGGATGTTCAAAGTCAATATTTTGTGTAGCCATTCGACGCTTGTTTAGATATATTTCATACTATATGGCAAGCAGGTACTTTATTAGGCAGACATATTTCATACTACACCGGCTCGGAGGTGCTTACTAGGCAAATAGAATTCATAAGCAAACGTCGAATTGTTACACAAAATATTGACTTTGAACATCCATAACTTTCTTACTATAACTTTTAAAGTTATTTTATTACGCTTGTGTTATAGAAAATTTATTTACCTTATATTTAAATCTCTTGAACTTTTTCTCTATATCACGGTTCAGGAGTTATTCAACAAAAATAGCCGAGGCAATTTAATTTTTTTAGTAACGCTTTTTTTCAAACACTGTAACTCAGTTATTATTTAAGTTACAGAGTTAATTTTGAAATCAAGTTATAGTAAATTAATTTTAGTTATATTTTGAGTAAAATATCTTTTCCCTAACATCAACTGTTCAGGAGTTATATTAGTAAAACTGATGAAGGTAAAAAAAATAGTCTTTTCGATATAAGTTGTTACACAGTGGCGTATCAATAGCGAAATTTCGGTTTTTAACTAAAAAAATTGTACATTATTAAGAAAGAGCCGCAAAATTAAGTCTATCTTACCTTTCACATACCGAAATCTATCGTTTAAAAAATTTCTCTATTTCACTCGTCTGTCTTTAAATACCTCTACATCCTAAACAATTTAATATAGAGGTAAAATTTTAATTCCAGTTTATAGAGAATTAACCGGCCATTGAATCATATGTAATAAAATTTGCTGTAAGTAGCATAGATTAAAAGATATTCAACAACGAATCAAGAAAATTAAGAGATTTTGTCATTTGTTGACAAAAACTTGACAATTTTAAATCGCCGTTTCTCAGTTATTTTTCAAAGCAGAGAGTAGTATTTATGATCAGTGGACGAAGAATTTTATCTACTTTAATTCACAGGAGAACACAATTTGTCTAGAATGCTTCCTTTAGGAGTTATTAATGAAAAACTGAAAAAAGTTCAACTTTTTTTTTGTTTTTGGGACACCCTGTACTTAGCACAAGCGTAAAATTGGTGCAAACTTCAGGAAACCTTCTTTGCTTGTTAATGAAGAGATTAAAACAGTTTCCAGCTTTCCGACAATTATCTACGCTACAAAGCTAAATTTCCTGGGCTATGTGTGCCGTCTTTAATTACTAGGTACACTACACATGTATGATGATACATGTAGTTGGTATTTAAATTATCTGTATAATAAATGCACTTATTATCATTGAGTAACGGCACATTCGAATGAAATCATTTTTCATTGTTTTTCCGCATACCTGATTATCACAATACATCTAGAGATGTAAAACCGTTTCGCATTTACATCGAAATGTTAAAAAGAAAAGTTAAAATAACATCGATGCAAATTTAATGGTATTCTATAATAATAATTTAACATATTTTTCCTTTCGACTTTTTATCAATACCAAATTTACAAGGTTGACTGTTAGTCCTCCTATTCCAAATGAAGTAATAAAATATTTGAGATAAAGAAATATCTACACAAAAATAACTATGTCTTGGTTTGACTTCCTTTCAACTACAAGCTGTAGAAGGACACATTTTTCCAAGCGGAACATGTGGCTAAAGTATACGGCCCTTACATCTTTAGACAGTGGACTCTTGGAGATCCCATCACTTACCTCTACCTCTAACTACATAATGCCTACTCAATAAAATGCCTTAGGTTCTTATGTACCTAAGCACGTTACAAAATTTTATCGATGTATTCGTAAAATATCGATGTGACGGAATATGTGGCTAAAGTATACGGCCCTTACATCTATAGACAGTGGACTCTTGGAGATCCCATCACTTACCTCTACCTCTAACTACATAGTGCCTACTCAATAAAATGCCTTAGGTTCTTATGTACCTAAGCACGTTACAAAATTTTATCGATGTATTCGTAAAATATCGATGTGACGCTTTGACTCCGTATGACGTACATATTACAAAACATATTATTATAATTTGATATGATTTGCATAATAATAGCATGATGAATATAGCTGCGGATTATCTGTTGCATTAAATCAATACGTCATTATACCCATTCTTTACTTTGTTTTCTTCATTATAGTTTTCGTTAGGTTAATTAGTAAGTACGTTTAAATACTTATTCTTTATCTTGTGTGACTTGCTTGATGAAATCAATCCGTAGGTAGGTACCCATACTACCTGTGATGCGTCGTGTATATTTCGAGATTCTGTATAATTTCTTAAATCGTTTTTTTTTTTTTAACTTCACTTAACGTTTATGTTTCCAAATTATACAATCAAATTTTGACTCGTTTCCAGAGTAACTTAGACTTAGCTAAAGCTCTGACCAATTGTATAAACTACGGATATTGCGATTTTGGATGATTGCATATTGCATCAGTCTTCTAGAAAAAATACGCAAAGCGTTTGAGGTGATCATTTAGATCATATAGTGGGGTCGTATGAAAAGATGATTGAAAATAATATATTCTCCATTCTTCTCGGGAGTACCGTGTGTGGATTGTCGATGTTGTCAAGCTTTCGGCGTACTTGCTGAGGCCATCTACGGGACTGATGTAGTTAGTCCTGAAGGTGGCCTCAGCAAGTAGGCCGAAAGCTCGACAACATCGACAATTCACACATGGTACACCCGAGAAGAATGGAGAAGAGATTGACAAGGACCGTGAAAATCCACAAAGCTATCTGATGGAAAATAAATTCGGATCGAAAGTCAGATTGTGTCCAGCATATCGCCGTGTCTAGTGTCTTATAAAAGTGCTTCGCTTATAGTAGGACTAAAAAATCGTGTATTTTTTTTAATATACTCATTTACAACTTCATTTAGTTATCCTGTCTAGAGCAGTTACTGATTATTTGATATGCAAAAGCGCTTCCCACGATGTTGGTACAGAACACAGACACCTTGGCCTCCATCACTTCGTTAGAAATAACTGTTAACATCTATTGTTGTCTCCGTGTGATAATATATCACCTCCACACAGACTGTCCGCTCCATACATCCATACATCCATCACACATCACAATACTATTTTACTATCGTCTGCATCAGAGGCGTCCTCAGGTATAGTGAGAATCGAATCATTTCTGAGGGGTGAATTAGATAGTGTTAATTGTGAATTTTGTTTCTGATGATAAATAGAGAACAAAGGATTATTTCGGTTAAGCTGGTTGCGGTTGAAGCATTGCGATGATTTCGCCCTAGTGAACACATTTAAGTATATGATTTGTCTCCTTGTGTACTTATATCACTGTAACATTCTGTTTTGATTACTTGAACTTAAACGAATAAATAAATTTAGTTATACGAACTGAAAAAAAAAGCATTTTACCACTTTTTGCGGATATTTGAAATGATGATTACTACTTTTTGAACTTTTTATTTTGGAACTACCTATGCACATGGAACCGACATAAGCACAACTAAATTTTAAGCGATTTGAATTAAATTAGATATTGTAGGTAAGGCACCATATACAGCTGGAATCATTTCCAACTCTTGACCCCGTCCAAGTGCTGGATTTCGTAAGACGTCTGTGATTAGGGGGCTGTTTTAACTGGGTAGTTACCGGATGTGCAGAGTGAGGGGAATACGACAGATCTTATAGGTCGCAGTACTTACATATTATTTCATCCAATTTTTAAAATAAAGCAAACCTGTTTAATTTTTTTGGGTGCTCACTTCCCTCACCTCGACTCTGATAGATATTCTGAGATAGGTATAGACGTGTGGTACCTATCTGATATAGATTGATACTTATCTGTTAATTGAAATGAAGAGGGAATTTATAGATGAGGATGAATCTTAAATCAATTTACCAACAGAGTTCTCAGAACTATATGGAGAAATACTACATGTCGCTATTTACATAGAGGTGAGATCATGACTATACAAGATGTTGTCTTCCGTACAGAAGATATTCTAGGTGGCGTTGAAGATATGGAGAAAAAGAAAACAAATAGTGTTAAAACATAGGCATAGGTGCTATACTACTATGTTCATTCCGGTCATCTCATATACCTATACGCAGTCTCGCTCACACACTCATTCTTCGCAGATGCACACTTAGAGTACACTTACCTAAAATAAAATTATAGATTATTTAGCAATAAAGCAATGATATATGGAAGAGGGAAGAGGGAAGGCGTAGGGGAAGAGGAAGGACGAGAGTAGCAATATTCGTAGAGATTATGAAGAATGCTGTTTCATTCGATAAATAAGTAAATCTTTAATTTTGTAGGCTTTCGCAGCGTGATGAATCCATATCTTCGTTGTTGGTTTGCAGGGTTTCCTTGCTGCGTGTAGAATGGTGGAATGACTCCTGAAGATGGCAGTAATATCGCTGCCGAAATCTCGGTCATTCAACCATTCTACAGTCTACAAGCAGTATGGAAACCCGAAGAACCAACAACGAAGATATGGAAATAAATAATTGTTTTTTACACTTTGACATAACGAATGTCTACAAGCAGTATGGAAACCCGAAGAACCAACAACGAAGATATGGAAATAAATCATTGTTTTTTACACTTTGACATAACGAATGTTATATGATATAGGAGTGATGTTGGTCATACGATAAATAAATATATTGTTTTTCTAACTTGTGATGGCGGTTTAAAGGGATTTTCGGAGTATCTTTTTCTTCATCCAACTAGCAAAACTATCTTGCCTTTAAAATGATTTCTCTAGCGCCGCTCTGTAATATTTTCGGCATTGTAAGTTTCTTGTAAAAGATACGATGTGAGAATATTGCGAATCTTTGACAGCTCTTATGACAATAAGGGCTACCAACAATACAATCTTGAACACTGGTTGAAGCTAACCTCCGCCGGTGGCCATGTTAGAAAAAATGATCTGCACCTACAACTTTTTCTAAATGAATTCTATGGAGTAGCGTTTACACTGCACAGTGCACACACGTAGAATATATACTATAGTACTAGGCATAATAGTGTAGTGTGTGAAAGTATGTATTGCAAGTCCGGAGGCGAGTTGCGTTGCGAGTGTTCACCGCAAGCCAAGTCGTGGTCGCTTCTACATATTATAATAAGGAGTACGGAGTCACGCAATACAATTAGGTAGACGTAACTTGCAGAATATTATTATTATCTATACAGATACTTACAATAAAATAAATAATTATAATATTACTAGTCATTACCCGTCAGATATGATGGACTTCTTCATTATCTCCGTGTAAAAATAACTCAGCAGAGACTAAACCCCCCACCCGTCCGAATCCAGGGTTGTAGAATGGCCCCCAAGGTTTATTTGTTTTTTCAGAGACAAGTAATTTTTTATTGCAGTCTTAATTTTTGTTAACACTTAAATTGCGCAAAATTGCGAATAAAAAATAAAATAGAGTTTTCCACGACCTTTTCGAGGCAACACGAGGCAATAAACTGCTCCACTACCGCCAATTTCGCGTCACAATGATGTCACAACATCAAGTACCTACTACCTGCACTGCGTATTGCCTCATTGTGACGTGAAGTTGCCGTGAGTGGAGCAATTTCGTTCCTCGTCTAAGCGAACCTTTATGTGCTTACACACTAAAATATTTTGTTTTGCTTGCGGCGCTAGTTACATCTTCGAAAGTGGAACGTGTTCATCAACGACATCAACTAACCCATTTTTTCTAAAAAAAAAACATTTTGGTTGCTCCACCATATCTACTACGTATTCGTAAACTGTTACGAAGTGTGAGGTTTACTATGTAGGTTCCTATAAATTTACCCATAGGTACTTTTGGGTTGACATTTTCGTATCTAAGTATTTGCCTTAGGGCGGCATTATATCTAGGGACGGCCCTGCCTTAAATCATTCCTCGATAATGGTTTCAAAGAGCATCAGTACCTAACGTTATGGCCTAGAAACTCTGAATTCAGTTCATGATTCTTGATGAAGTCTATAACAATATGACTTCACAAAGTCTAGCCCCTGTAGGACTTGGATTCAGCGTAACGTAAGTAAATTTAATCCTTTGTGAATGACATCGGATCCTCGGTGAAGTGAGGATATTATTACAACACTTGAACTTATAACACGCAAGACAACATTCCTAGGTTAATCAATAACCTATCATTCACTGCATCAACACTGATCTAGACTTATGTGATCTAAGAGAAGTGCATAATCTATAGAAAGCCTCATCAGCATCATCATCAGCCCTCGCTAGGCCACTGTTGGAAATAGGCCTTCCTTCCCGATGTCTACAATTACGTGTTTGTTACCATTCTATGCCACTGCAATTGTATTGTACTCTGGCTACCACATTATAGAACCAACTTGACCGTGGTCAACCTGGGTTTCTATGTCCGGTTCTGAGTAGTCACTCCAAGGACCTTTTGGTCCATTGATTGTCCTAATTAAGTATGGCCACCCCAATTCCACTTCAGTGTTGCTTTTTTATGGTCCACATATTTTTGTCCTTATTAATCTATATAATGACTTGGTATGACCTAGCTATGTATCTATCCTTTATTGTTGATCTTTAAACCGAAACTACATTAATTTTACTCATGTTTTGAAAACTTCTGTAAAACAGAAAAAACCCAGTACTCAAATTTCAACAACCAATTTTTTTTTTATATTATTGATAGATTTTGTTTACATGCTACGTCGATTACTTAATACAACCGTATTGAAGGTAGCAGGTATTGTACATATATGTATTAATTTATATTTCAGTACATACGAGTACTTAGAATTGTTTATTTGTATATCTAAATGTATTGTATACACCAGGGGAGTTTTCCATATCAATAATTCGCTCTCTAATAGTAGGTACCTAATATTAACTATGCACTGCACATCCAGTAAGACTCCTGACCCAACTATGACGTCACGGTAATTTCCCACGGCATTTTAAGGTTCGAAAATTATCAATACAAAAAAGTACTTTTTCTTCGCGTCTTTCGGGAAACAAGTTTCTGCCTTTCGGAAAAAAGATCAGAGGTGTTTTTCACAATTTTTTTTTGAGAAATCGGAACAAGATATAAAAAATCTTTTACGGTTGTTCCTTATTAAATAAAGGTTCAATGTAACTACTCTTATTTTTTTCCACATCATATTTAGTAACGGTTGTCGAGATCTAAGGTCTCCCGTTTTTAGAATTTTTAGAAATGTCAATATGCGTACTCTTAATACCTACTTCTCGTAAGACAGTAAGATACGTATTACGTAAACACCACGTGAACACCGCGACATATGCATTTAAATAATTTGTATGCCTACACTTACATATTATCTTTATGCCTCCACCACGTAAACGTAGATACGTAATAATACATAATTAGTTTCTAATGTACGTACATAGGTAACCTATAGGTTACAGAGATGCATGTGTCTATAGATTTACTAATATTTACTTAAGTAAATTAGATACAAATATTGACTGATAATAAAAACGAGCGCAGTAGGTACATACCATAGAATAATAATATAGTGGTACATAATGCATCCCTTGGAAGCCAAAATGCATGCTTGCTCATACAAACAAATTCACCAGCGGCCATGTGTTCCTGTGTACTTTTGTTAACTTTAAGCCATCAATTTTTTTTTTCTTTTATAAAAAAGGATCTGGGCTTGCATACACAAACCCAATTTACTTTCCTGCACACTTTGCACTAGGCTAAAAGCCTGTATCGCAAATTGTGGAACACATCGCCAGCGCCGGGGTTTGAACCTGGCACCTCCCGTTTGAGAGACTGCCGCCTCAACCAACTGCGCCAACCATGTACTCGTCATTCGTATTTCGTAGGTATAAGTATTTATAATTTGTGAAGAAATAAAATAAAAATCTTATGTAGGACCGTCTTCTACACAATTAGTAGGTACCTATAATATTTTTTTCAAACTTAGGAACGGACGTTACAATTTACAAATCGGAAGCAAGGAGTGTGTTTAAGGATGGGGCAGTGTGTTTACAGTTATCTATGCCTAACCCGCAAGGGACGTAACTTGACAAATAATAAAAAAAAATGTTAATTGTATTTCATTTTACCTTTAAATTTAACTCGTCATTTCCGTGTCGTTCCATTTTTTATAATTTATAAAAGAAACTACATAAATAATGAATATTTATTATAAATGTTTGTAGAATTATAATTGCATATGAAACTCATGCATGTTTACCTCCACATGTGTCATATTATTTAATGGGGTAACCACAATTCGCCATAATTTCACGAGACCCTGACACGCCTCTCGTGACGATATAATTAGTGCAAAGCCAACCAGGTAATGTCAACGTATAGTCGCCATTTTTGCTCCATAATAATAATAAAAAAAAATATATTGAGATATTGACATGTATTACGCAAATGGCGGGTTTATTGCCACGGGCAATATCTGCCAACCAACCGTTTCAGATACCTTACAAATACATAATGTGCGTACAAAAGTGAACCTAAAGTGACTAAAAATTAAATAAATACAAAAACACATCAAACAATAATACATCCATCCATCATGTTACGAAATTTGAATTCTATTTTTGCTTCCTCTTCCAAACTTACTTCCACTTTGTCAATCTTAAGGAAACTTACCATATAATTAGAGGGTTTCTGAAAAACTGAGGCTTGAAGCTTTGATGGTTTAGTCTTCTTCTTTGTGAAGTCTTTGAGAAATGTGTATTCTCGGGTAGGTACTCACTTATTTATAAAAAGAACATGGTGTCAAACAGAAAGCATAATTCATAAACTAATGTCTTTATTATTGTTAACCTGTTGACAGTCCATGTACTGAAAAAAAAAAAAAACTTAAAATAAAAAAAGGATCTAGATTTGTAGAGATAAGTCAAAAACCTAAAATGCTTCTCTGCGTACTGCACAGTAAGCTGAAAGATATTTTAATCAACTCTTAATACAGCACCCATCTTCACATACACTTTAACAACTACAACATGTATTTCAATTAGATAAAAAATGGCGACGATGTGAGACAAAAATGGCAGAGAGTTCATAATTTTAATCATCTGTCTTCCTTACGATTTGTTCATACTTGGCTTAAGGGTCGATCATGTCACAAAAATACTTAATAATTACCTATTCACAATTAAAAAAAAATAAAGTAAGTAGTGGGTGAGCACCTACCCATTTGCAATTATGTAAAATTATTTCCCTTCTTTAAAAGCTCTTCCTATGGAAAGTTTTGCGGAGCTTATTATTTTCAATACTTACGCAAATTTTGAGCAGATGGCGTAATAATTGTTACGTAGTTTGAGACCGACCTGATTGACTAGTGAAATTATTTCGTCAAACATACACGCACTTTTGTTATGTAGGTATAGGTATATAATAATATATTACGTTAGAATCCGTTATTTTTTACTGTTACTAGTATTCAATGGTCTGTTGAAACAGGCGAAAATATTGGGGCAATTACTGAGCCTGACGTGTTTCATTTTTTTTTAAATGAATCTGGGTTTATCGCAACAAACCCAAATACACCTTAGTCCTACACTTCACAGTAGGCTTGAAAAGCTTGTGTCGTGAAGTGGAGTAGGTCGGCATCGGGGGTCGAACCCGCTCCCACTGGATTACCAGTCGAGCGCGTTACCAACCAAGCTACCGATCACCTCACCCAATTGCTTGTAGACTGTAGGGGTATTCAAGTTTTCTTTAGAAAATATGGTCTTCATAGTCCCGCATATTTATTCAACAGGCTCCTAAGGCAAAATTAAAAGTAAATAACCATCGCTGCGCTCGTGTAAGTTAAAAACTCTTCGTTCTACCTTGGTACGGGCTCATGTTCAGTCGAGTAGGTAGACGCCGCGTTTCCTTACACCTCTTCGCTCACCCAAACATATTATCTTTTTTTGTCATCCTGTCGTCATTCATTCCTTTAACATGTCCAAACCATCTTAGTTTATTCACTTTCATTCTATACCCCCCGTCTTGCAATCGCTCATTTCTCTAATGACTCTTCTTCTGACTTCAAAAATAGCCATTAATTAAACGATTACTCTTCTTTTTCTTCTCTAGGTGTGCTATTTGTAAATGGGTGCCTACCCGCATGCCTAAGTAGGCATGTTATAATAATTATTATGGTGGGTATACCTACTCGTACCTCAGCCTATCCACCGCCATGCTTTGGGTCGTGAAGTCGTGAAGTCCGTCATGAAAATAATATTATTTAGAATTTGCTCCTATCTCACAAACTACTTACGTAAGTCTTATGATTATATTATAAGCCTGTCTAGAATTCACCCACATGTGATTTTTCACAGATTCACAGAATGTGGTCCTGTTTTCACAGGTGCCTGATCTAACTGGAGTTTTTAACGCATTAAAAATAATATACCCACTCAAGTCGAAAACGAATGAACATTTCATTTATAACTCTGCTTATTAATTATAATGACTGTATTTTGATGATCACTTCGCCTCAATTTAACATCTTTTTCTTGATTCTATATATTATTCCTTTCGAAATAGGCAGATAAAACAAAATGTCAGACATCCCCATCTTTGCACACACTTTTTGTTTCTGCTACTTCTAATCCAATATTTTATTAACCCTCCGACGGAACATCGGAGTCCTTTGAACCCTAGTCTTTTTTTATTTTGCTTGCCATTTTGTGCTTGTAAACATTTTGTAATTTGTAATTTATTGTTTACTGTTTTTTTTTAATACGAAGTATCAAAAGTGCATTAAACCGTTCAAAGGTTTGATAAAAAAAATAAAAATCTCCTCGGTGGTCTTTCAGGCCGACGTTGTCCAGATCTTTGGCTGTAGAAAAGTAAGTATGTACTACCAAACGCGGCATAATATTATCTTCGTCTGGACCTGCTCCTTGGCACGATATCCTATCATTCACACATTCAAAATCACAGTCACATATCACAATCCTCCCCTATGCGAGGAGATACCAGTTGATATTATTATACGGAATACTTTGCGATAGTAATTGGCCTCGGTCATGCGATTACAACTATTAAGTTCAGTTTAATTATTGAGCGATGATTGGGCGAGCAATTTACCTATCAATCAAAACGGATTCCATAGAGGAAACTTGAGCACGTTTGTTTCTCAATGTACAAAAAGCAACTCAGGTACTAACTTGAGTTATATAAAATCACTCATATCTTAGCTGATAATGTGAGATGTTTTTTTTTGTGAACATACTATCTCTACCGATTCAAGGCATTCCATACAAAATGTACACAATTGTTATAACTAGAAAAATGTCTAAAAGTGTGCAGTTTTCAGTGACAAATAGTTGATATCTGCAGCAGAAAAGCTAGGGCTAAAATTTTATTATTGCATATACTTATGTCAGATTAGAAATTTTACCAATTATTTTATATTTAATCCCGAATCAATTAATAGCTTATCGTTTTCTTAATTAACTTTAAGGGTTGCGCCCTCCCACTAACCCTTGTATGGTAAAGGAACGCCAGTTTCCTATGCCGTCCAGGGCTTAAAAAAACCCTCCCCGATTTAATGAAATAGTCAACGTTAACGTACGCTTCTTCTTTTCCAGTTCCAATCGTTACGATTGGTTTGCAGCAAAGCCCCATGTCTCCTTCTCCACTCATCCCTGTCCTGTGCGGTTCTTTTTTAACTCTTTTATTGAGTCGAAGCCCATATCCTGGCACAGTTATTCTTTCCTCGGTTGTCCTCTGTAGTTTGGTCCTTCGTTCATTCCTTCAATAATTCAAATAGGAGACCCTCTTGATGCACTATGTGGCCGATCCATCTGGCACGTCTTTCTGCTATTGCATCCAGCAGGTGTCTTTCGCCTTTGATTTTGTTATCATTTATATATTTACCAAAATAACGAAATGATTGTCCTAAAAATAGCCAACCTAACTCTGAATAAGTATAAAAAATCTATAAAACATACGTCAAATGGTTTACGAAAAATTACGATGCAAATGTAGCAATTCCGATTGATTTTAAATGAATACCTCATAGGTATTGATCACACAATATTTAAATACATCTTTGACTTCTATGAATTATAATGATAATTATGTAGTAACATCACTTATAACTTATAATAATCATAGATTATATCCTTAATCATTATTAGTCATAATATTTATCATTTATCATTATCATTACTGATGTTTATTATAGTGTGTGATCTACCTGATTATACGAATAGAGTTCTATTACGGTTAACTGACGTGGTCGGTCCATCGAAATATTTTTAGAGAATAAGGTGAATGAGATTTGGTTACTCCATTCTATGCTTCACAACACCAATGGTGTTTACTCTGATGATAAGTATTTTATAAAAATATGTTGTTTTTTATGTTTTTTTTACGGAATTTAGGGGATCGAATACTTATGAAAAATCTGTATTTTTCTACATCCAAAAATCAGTTGGAGAAATTTTTTGACGGTGTATCATGGATATTTTTGGAACAAAATTTTATCGTGCGAATTTCCTAAAATCACGTTTCTATTAAGGTAGATAATCCAAGAGTAAATATCCCCATTATAACCGTATTTAATTTTGAGATATTAGCATATCAATGTTGGCTGAGAAAACGCTCATTTCTTGATGTCTAAAAAGAAGGCGGAGAGACAATCCCTCGTAACAGACCCGTTATTACCAATCATCATTGTATCACCAATCATCATTGGATGAATATCTGCATACATACAAACATACATAATCTATTATTTTATTATGTAGGTAGGTATATGTTTACTTCCCAGAACATTGCTAATCTGTTTTGTTGCAAATCGATTCTAATTATCTTCAACACCACTCATAATCTGATTACCTATAATTTATTTGTTACGAGATTTTCTGCCCAGCGTAATTCAGTATCTCACCCGATCTGAAATAACTTTTTTGAAAAACCCCGCTCAATATGTATTAACTATTTTTTGGTATATTTTGATAGTTATCTGCAATAATAATTTTTATTCCATTCATTTACTTACTGTATGTAGACTTTTCGTAATATATACATATATGTAGGCATGACTTGCTAAGATGTTTTTCAGTATTATCAGCCAGAAAAGTCTACATATATATTATCATTCATGATTGATTATTGATAAAATGTATAAAGTCATCAGCCTAATACTGGGAAACATTCACCTATCCAGATATCATGGATTCCAAAGAATTAGGCACATATGTATATATGCTGCTCTAGGTATACGTGCCTGAAATATAATTATTTAAAAATTAAATCTCCTAGCAGTTTGCATGTTTTTGATTACTTTAAATTACCTACTGATTTTTGCATTTTTGCACAGATTTGCCGGCAAATCTAATTTGTATTAATTTCCATTAATTATTTCTTATTATTATATTATTTAAATAATTGTGTTTAATTGATTAATTATAATTAACATTTACACCGTTTTGTAAATGGTTTAATACCTTTATTGCATTATTTGTATGTACCTATGTACATAACTAGTATTAGGTAGCCACTAATACCACTAATACACCATCAAAGAATAATACCTATACCAATGATGGGGTAACCAGTGATTGTTGTTTGTTGGAATTAAGAGGACGAGTATCCAGAAAACATTTTCCTCTTCTGTGTGATTCAAAATCGCGTGCAAAAACGCATGATCTAATGTTATAAATTGCGTTTTTTTTGGGAGGATAATTTTGCTATATTAAAAAAAAATTAAGGTCATTCACTTAACAGTTTTTAGTGCCTTTCATACTATCAATACGAAAAGCATATTTTCTTTGGGACTTTAAGGAAAAGAGTTGCTATCTTTGAAAACAAAATTTTCAGAGGTATTTTTTTTGAAACCTGTAAGATATTAAGAAAGATCTGTTAGGTCAATTCTTATATTTTTTTTACAAGGCATATTTTGATTTTCATTTTCCAAAAATCCATTTTTATTCAATTTGGCAACCTATTTCCTCTCTTAAAAGTGGAAAAAACATGGACTGAAACCTTAGAAAAGACATATTTATTTTATTAATTAACAATCAAAGCATTCATAAGAAAACTTACAGATTGTAATGCATAAAACCAGATGCAACAATAAATCTTATTAAATTATGAAACCGATGACAAATTGAAATGCATCATTAAAATTAATTTACTGCGTTGAGTATACGTTGAGATGTTATCGTGCACATTGTGGAAAACGGAAGGCTGTTAATAATAAGTCATCATGTGTTTTATAACCATTAATTCTTAAAACGTTTGCGAAAAATGGTCCTTAAGAGTTGGAACTACTTGTCTTAATTTTTATATAAAAAATATTCGTGATAAACAGAGTAGGGTGAGTTCATAAAAAAAATTAAATACTTAGCTCCTTGACTAAAATAATGTTTATAAATAGCCTACATTATTTTGGAAGTAAAAATATTGTGTCAATCAATTTGCTAATACACCCGAAATAATAATATCTTAAAAACACTATAATTATGGTTCACGGTAGTGGCGTAACTAGCTGAGCTTTGGGACTGTCGGAATTACAAGATTTCCTATATTTCGAAATTAATAAGCGCCGCGGGTGAAAAACTTTTCATAAAACCTACGAAAAATATATTTTTCGTTTAAATGAAATACTTATCCTGGAGTTCGCCAACTTTTTAGGTGAGGATTAACGGAAATAGGAATCACCTGGCACAATTTTTTTATGAAAAATAATGATAAGAGTGGCTCCTATCTCCGCTATTCCTCACTTAAGAAGTTGGTGAAATCCAGCATTATAGTCACCTAAATAAAATTGTGTGAAGATATGCAACAATTAAAAGAATAAAAAAAATAGATAATCCATGCACTTTTATAAATGTGTCAAGTGTGTAGAGAATCACTAATTTTAGTGATAGCCACCGTCTTCCTATTCAGAATTAGATCACATTCGTTGGAAAATAGTAATTCTGGCTCTTAGGAATAATTTAGGGATGTTCCTTCCACGCGTTTGATATCATAAAATTTTATTTTATAAAAATAACCATAAGAGTGTCGAAAGATCGGGACTTATCTGAAATCTCTTATGGTGAATTCGGAATCGTAATTATAAGGGATCCTTGTAATGTTGGGTACGTGTGGATGTTGTCCAGCCCATCCCTAAGGCAATTAGGAACGCAGGTCCTCCAATAAAGTGTGTAACCCTTAAATAATTACAAGGTACCCTTTTCAATAACACTCTCATGCTGATGTGATGATTTATGTAATCAAATTTTATTAATTTGAGATACCTATACCAAATTATTTTAGGTATTGAACTGGATTTATCTGCATTGCGCAAACGGAAACACATTAGATATAGTTTTTTCCTCAATGTAGGACAACGCTTTCAAGTCGGATTTGGCTGGCTTAAGTGATCACTTTATGCCCAGGGCAACGTTCACCCATTCCACTACATCCTGCTGTCAATCGTGTATTTTTGGGAAGTTATATTTCACATTGACCAAATGTTTCAGATGCTAACGCCATCTGCTTAGGAGTGGATGCAACAAAAACTGTAACAAATTTTATTAATCGTCATCCGAGAATAACAAGGTTATAAATAACAAGACCAAAAGTTAAGAAAGATGAGATGAAATTTCATGGGATAGGATAGTTGAGTAATGATTTGATGAATTTAATCGGTACTAGGACGAATGCGGAACTTGAACCTATTTTTGAAAGGTTTCTACTAAGGTAAAGCTTCTAGAAAAACCTCAGGCAAGATGGTCTGACGATGTGAGGCGAATTGCAGGAAGCAAGTGGATGTAGCGTGCTCAGGATAGGGATCTGTGGAAAGTCAAAGGTGAGGCCTAGGTACGTCCAGCATTGGAATTTAAACGGCTGAGAAAGAAGAAGAAGAAAGCTTCTGGTGCACAATGACGTCCTGGCACCGACGCTGATGTATGCTAGCGAGACATATGGACGTTGCTGAAGAAGGACGAATCAAAGTGAATGCTGTTGAGATGAAATATGTAACTATGAAGTGTGTGGAAAAACGTCGAGAGATATAATAGGATTGTTACATTAAAGATATGAGTGACTGTAAAACAGATAGTCTATTAAAATTAAACTCAACAAGCTGAGATGGTTGGGACATGCAAAAGGGATAAATGATGAAAGGATAATAAATATACATGGGTGATATGATAGAAGATGTGAATGTCCATGTGGACAAGATGCTCAATGACGGATGTGTTTTGCAGAGTGCGTACATATGACTTGAATTGCATGAATGTGGCGGAAGCAAGAAATGTGCGTAAGGATAGTGAAGTGAAAAGTCTATAGGAGCCTATTTTCTGTGCCTCCCCCACCAAGAACGAGGCGCGAAGGGTAAAATATAATACAAATAGTCAATCGAAATATCTACCAAACTATTTTTATTAAATTTATAAATACGAGTTTATAGACTACATTTTTTTATGGATTTGCCTCGTGGCTAATAAGACCAAATAATTCTCATCGCCACGTCCAAGTGAGGCGTGTCATTCTGAATGTTTCCAGGCTATTGTTACTTATATTATTACTATACCGTACAGTAGTGAGCATATGTCCTGTCTACTGATGATAAAGCATTCAGTGATTTAATCATATCAGATCTCTGAGAATTATTGTGGCTAATTAGTGGTTGAGTTGAAAGACTTTACCGTATGATTTATTCAAATAAACCCTTTATCGATAATTTATTGATCTTTTTGAAAGTGATATTCATATTGAAGGTACATATCTTGCAGTGCGGTGTCTTCTTCATTAGCCTTCTTCCCTTTACTGCTGGATATAGGCGTCTTTCAAATGTTTGCACTCGTCTCTGCTCTGACCCTTCCGCATCCAGGTTCCCCCCAGCGATTTGGACAATGTCGTCGGTCATTCTCTTTGGTGGCCTTCCGACGTTACTTCTATCTGTCCAAGGACTCCACTTCAATATTCGTGGCGCCCATCTAGTGTCACACTAATGTACACCGCAGTGCGTTCTACCTTTGTACAATTATTACACATCAGTAAAAAAAAATAGAGCCAGTGGGATCCCCAGGTTGTAGAATACCCATATTACTACAGTAGTGGGGTCGAGTCCTCTAATAACATTGTCGAGAAATGTCGTTTCACGGGGTTCACAACTTGTTTCCTGATGCACTTCAATACCTAAGCTCTCACGATCTATGGTTCTGATTCTGGTTTCTCCAATCCCATACGGTATGCATAGATAGATAGAATATTGCTTGTATTTTTTTTAAACACAAACGGCATTTATTGGTTCCCCCATTATTGAGATAACTTTTTTGTGTGCGAGTGCGGCACAATTACAGAGGATGTGGATAAGTGTTTCGCTATTCTATGAGCAAAATCTGCAGACTGATCACCGTCCAATCTTGAACATGTGCTTCAACAGTCGGCATTGTCCTGTCAAGATCCATATTTGTTTCTTGGAACTTCGAACTTCAGTGGTGGATTTCTGTAATTAATTATGCCTAGTTCCTACGCATTTTTAACCCTATGCCATTGGACCAAATTCCATAACTCTCTGATCTGTTGCCCAACTCTTTAGGATGCATTTGAAAATGATGGGCATAAAATCAGTTAAACCCTTTACGCCACTGTCTTAATATCTCATAAGCGAGAACTTTTAATTTCTTGTAATAAACTTTTGGTAACTGATTTACATATCAAAGTAACAATTTTCTGATATCATTTTGATAATTTATATCGACACGTTCATTGTAGTATTGTGCGATACGATCTCCGAAATATTCAACGGAAATGAATAATATTATATTTGGTTCTTTATCTGATCTCATGTGAACCAGACTCGCTTATAGCAGACAATGAACTACTTCTCAACGCCCTGTAATGTTCTTCATCAGAACATAAGGAAGTAAGTAGCAATGCATTTATACCTACTTCTGCCAGCTACCTTAAGGGCTGCTCCCTCCCACTTACCCTGGATGATGAAGGAACGCTAGTTCCTATGTCATCCAATATTTGTGCAAAAACAGTTCTAGGGAGGGCTCAGGGTTCGCCAGAAGGGCTCCCTAACCAGCTACTATCCAGGCTACGCCAGCTACCTAACGTTTTAAATAAAATAAAATAATCTTTATTGTATATAGAAACATACAAAGGGCGGGCTTATTGCCATATGGCAATTTCTGCCAGCAATCCCACATTTTCTACCTTAAGATATCATATACTGTGTTGCTCCGAATGCTCCGGGTCTCGAATCGAATACTTGCTTAAGTCGGACAACATTTTTGCTTGTTTTGCTCGCTCGTGCATTTTGGCTCGACCATGTAGACCAGATTCTTAAGGACGGGCGTGTTCTGAGTAAAAGGAATAGAAAAGTGCGCATAACAAATTGTATGAATTTGACGGAAGCCCGAAGTGTGTGTAAGGATAGGAAAATCTGACGATCTGTTTTTTCTGCCTACCCCGCAAGGAACGTGGCGTTAGAAGGTAGAATAGAATAGTTAAGAAAAAAATGAACCTATTAACTTTTTACCTTAAAAAATTAGGTAAATAAAACTTACAATTAGTAGGTAAAGACATATGATTTTTTCCTTCAATAGATCCCTAATTAATAGGTAGATGCAATGATCATGCAACATTAATCAATTCAATATTATTTGATCAAGTTCATATGCAAACTGTTTATTAGACCCCAGGCTACTAGTGTGAACAGTGCAACAAGTTGATGAAGAGAATTGCATGTTGCATCAACACTTGACGGCCTCCGGGCATTTATTCAAGACGGTAGTGTTGGAAGCAATAATCATAATCTTAAGGCTCGTAACCCAACTATAATGTCACGGTCATTTCCCACGGCATTAAGGTTTAAAATCACATGAACTATCGCATGAAAAAATTTTTGGGGTTAATTTTGCGTCTATCAAACAAACTTTTACGGTTATTACCTAGATTTTTATGCATATTATGACTACAAAAAAAAATTTAACTCCGCAACTGTCGGGAAACGAGTTTCTGTCTTTCGGGCAGAGGTGTTTTTCAAAATTTATTTTGAGAAATTCGTACATGATAAGAAAATCTTTTACGGTTATTCCCTAGAGGTTTAATGCAACTACTCTATTTTGTACTAAAGCATATTATTGTTAAGTAACGGTTGTCGAGATATAGGGTCTCCCGTTTTTACAAATTTTTGAAATGTAAATATGCCTACTCTTAATACCTGTGTGTAAAGTATAGCGCTTCTGTTGGTGTAACACAGAGGGAGGGGTGTGATTGTTTATATTAATTTCATTTATTAGCATTTCTGCATATTGCTGTACTAAATGTTTCATTTTAATTAAATGTTTTCATTGCACATCATTACTCAAATCAAACGTGTGTGAATAGTGAAAGGAAATTAAATTATGTATTAGTAAGAGGGAGTCCAGGTCCTTAAACTTACGAAAAACAATATTTCAGTTTTTTGTTAGTTAAAAAGAGATATGAATGAAGTGGGTTTGTTAGAATATTTTTTTCATCCTTTCCATTATTGTTTTTAATGAGCAATTTTTCAGTATTTGTACCGGTTTTTAATCATATTACGAATCAAGTAATTGGGGGCAGTTAAAGGGCAACGAAAAATACATAAGCTTTTTAAAAATTGACACATTTTGTTTATTCGCCTGAACAATTTTATCAAACACATTTCATAAATTTTGAGATGTACCTACCTACAATTTTATAAACCTATAATTTCTTCATTTCAAAATTATAGCAATTGAAATATCAGTCAAAAATTTAATGATAAAAGTTATTTGAAAACGCATGTAAATTTCTACTTTTGAGCATTTTTAGATCTAGATAAATTGCCCCCTCATCTCCTCCCGCTTTATACAGCTATGAAGTCCCGTAGTTTGAGAAACTCGAAATAGCAGCAAATTGTTCCAAAATAGTATGTTTCGATTGAAAAACCCAATTTATTTTGCCCGGCCTTATTTTCATGACGAAACATCCAGACATTTTACCGGATGACGTCGGGTTTAAAACATGATCTCGAATAATGAAATCTTGACTCAGAACGACATTACAGACTATAAAAGCTAAACTATCAAATTGAATGTTTAAATAATTAATTATAAAACAATCATAAACGTAATGGAAAAAGGGCGATCCATTTAACATTTAAAAGATTTACGCAAGTTGGTGATGGACGCAACAAACAACAAACAGGAGTAGAACGCCGCGATTGCGTAATTCAGTAGAATACAGTATTACAAAGAACGATTGACGCCGCTATGGTTATTCTCATTGCCCGCCTAGTGGGCGGAGTGCGGTCGAATGAGCGCCGTGGTAATTGCGTTAGGGATGGGCAATGTCCGCCTTGAGAGCAACATAATGATATTAAACCATACAACGTTACCTTGTAACTCGTAATGGTGTAATATAACGCAATGATTGTACTTGTATAGATACACTATGAAGTATACTGCAATGTTCTCTCGTACTACTAAATGTAAGAGTATATTGAATCTGAACAATTAATTGTTGAGCCGCAGGCCATGTGTATTGAGAATATTGAGATTCAGATCTTGTACGAAGTTTGCAATAGATCTAGTTTATTTAGGTATTCAATGCAAGGTGGTACAAATCAAATACCTCTACCTACTTACATCGATCTTTGTTGAAGTAATTCCTTATTGTAAGTATTTTTTTGCTAAATAAGGCTGAATACTATAAAGTGCTAATTAGCAGTTTATACATAAATAAATATTAAGCCATACTCTGCCGTCGGAAACACTGTGCGATTATAAATCTTCGTACAGCAGTTTTCTTTGATAATTGCTATGGGACATGAGTCAATATATGTGGGATAAATTATGCAAAACTATCATTGGGCATTCTCAATCCATCAGCCCTAAATCATGGAAAAAAACGATAAGTATAGCAATGAAACAGAAAGATGCAATTGTGCAGAAATTTTCGAAGTACTAAATCTTGGAAACATTCCTATACGAGTATTCCGACAATGCGTACCTACACATAGTTATGGACCTTCTACTATATTGTATATTGAGAGTCTTATTTGACTATCTTGATACTTGGTCAATGTTTAAAAAGCAAGATTCTTTCGCGTACGTTGCTAGTCGTAGAAACAACTAAATTAGAAGAATGTTCACTGCGTCGACAGCCTCAGCAAAATTAGATTTTCATTGTCACTTGAGATAGGCGGCTGTCCTAACTGGTCTATGCATAGGTCTACCTATATTCCATGGTTTTTCTTCAACTTGCATTTTAGTAACATGTTTTCATTTTCTCTTCCAGGAACCCTACGCCCTCCAGGACTCATTGGCGGCAGTAAACCTAAGGTTGCAACTCCAGCAGTAGTCTCCAAGATAGAACAATACAAACGAGAGAATCCTACCATCTTCGCCTGGGAAATCAGAGAAAGACTTATTTCAGAAGGTAAGTAATTCAAAACCCATTAAAAGTTCAATAATTGACTCACATCATCAGAGAGGGTAAAGTTTGAGATACTACATTATTCAGTGACACTACATTAAGATGTCGGTAATTACATCAAGTATTTTGTGGGTAATCGAATCATTAAATGTCCATAATTATTCTTACTAGAAACTTCAGCTGGTAAAAGTCATAATCATACACTTCTTGATAAATTAATAGGCAATAGGTATCTTATGTTTGGCTCTATTTTTAGAACTATTACTGAAAAGAAATCTAAGCCAACAATATAGGTACAAAACAATATCAGTCAAATTGTGACGGTATTATTATCACGGCGGATCGATTTCCTCCATAACAATTAGGTACAATATACTACTATATTAGGTATAATAATTGTATCTGAATCGTTTCTGCAGAATTGCCTACGTAGTTCTTTAATACCTCCAATGGCTTCCAATCCAATTTGACTAAAAGTTACACAACTATTAATAAAGTATATTAGAGTTACTATATTGGTAACTTTAATCCACACTAATGAGAATAAATCCCATCCAATCGGTGGCTTATTTTAGTTACTATGTAACAAAATATCAACAACTTATACAGGCCGTCTAGTAGCCTAAGATCCGGCTGCTCAAAATACGACCTATCTGTGTTTTGTCGAAATGTGTTTTTAATAAATGTATACTGTATACACAACACACTATTTGGGTTATCTGTTAAAAAATTACCTTACCCATTAATTATTAATATGCGAAAATCCGTTTAAGATGACCTTTTCGAGGACCTTGCGGCGAGGTTTTGATAGACAACCTTATGCCGATATTCAACGCTTTCATTTAAATCACATTTCGATTAAAAAACAGATAGGTCGCATTTTGAGCGGCCGGCACTTAGGTCTACTTCATGAGGCGTGAATTTCCATAGTAATTTATTTTGTATACATATCCACAAGTACCGGTGTAATTAGATATTCGAATCTATTGTAAGTCGATTTGGTGGGGACGAAAGTTTGCGTAGTCAGTCATTATTGGGTAAAGCCAAAAAACATCCACTGAACATTATTAGTTTGCGTTAAGGCTGCCACCTTTCAAAGAGGGTAGGCCCGGAGATTTCGGATTTTTTTATATTTTTTATTGTACTACAAATGTGGACGAAAACTGGTAAATAGCGCCACAGGCGGAGAATTTTTCGTGTTATTGAGCAAAAAAGGTCGTGGTGTAAACAGATTTATTTTCTATAAAAATGAAATAATAATATAAGAGCCATCGAAAAGGTAGCGCCGCAGGCGAATTTTTGGATGAAACAATTTACTTTTACATAATAAGTATCTATATAGGTCTGGAGGGGACTCCCCGGTGATAGTTAAGCCATTGCCTCACCACCCAGTCTGACCCGGAGATATACGATGCTAACCCGGAGCCCGGAGAACACCAAAACCCGTAGACTCCGGGTCAAACCCGGAGAGGTGGTAACCCTAGTTTGCGTGCGTAAGTTGATACCTTCTGAGCTATTATTAGATTAGACTACTGAGTATAGTCTGGTGGAGGATATCGCTGTCTCCAAGTGTTAAGAAGGTCGCTGAACACTTTGGGGAGTGTAAATATAATAAGATTAGTGAGTGTTACTTGGGTCCTACTTACATACACTCACCCCGATCGTAGAATATTCTATGATTCTATCCTCTCTAAGACTACAGGAAGAGTAGATAGAAAATATAAGACTAGATTTAACGTAGGTATGTCTGGAACTGTCTCATTCTAAACCTACGATTTTGCGTATGATTCGATGACTTCCTATACCTGAATGAGCCAACGACTGAATAGAGAACGTTCAATTTAATTTCTGATGACCAAGCTAGCTTGCGAAATTTACCCAATGTTCAACCTTCAAACTTTTTCCATTCCGCTCGTAATTCTTTTGACCATGCGATAAATTTGAGGTGGTCGGTAGTCTGGTTGGTAACGCGCTCGACTGTTAATCCAGTGGGTGCGGGTTCAATCCCCGACCTATTCCACTTCACAACACAAGCTTTTAAGCTTTCTGTGAAGTGTGCGAAGATGTATTTGGGTTTATTTCGATGAACCCAGATTCATTTTTTTTATAAAAATAAAAAAATAAAAATAAAATAAATAAATACGATTTTACGAAACGTTTTTCAGTAAGACTTATTCTGAGTGTCTCATTTACAAAGAAATGCGGTGTATGTCTTTGTGTTCTCCTGGTTTTTTTTTTCAATCCACAGCTGGATTAGGTCTCTTGTAAACTTTTCCATTCTTCTCTTTCACTGGCTTTTCTGATTCTTATGATCCATTTCTGATGCTATATCGTAAGGCCATCTTTATTGTAGCCTTCCAACACCTCTTTCTTTTCCCCCGTGGTCTCCATTTCAACAATCTGGTTGCCCATCTATGCCTATAGCTGTCCAATTGATGCCGATGAAGCAACAACACACGATGACAGATTTTTTTTTACATTTATGTCGACAGAGCCTACGTTGGAGTCGACTATACCTACTTATGTTTTATATCAGCGAGTATACTTATGTATGTAGTTTTGTATGTGCATACATAGAAATGTGTGCTTGCTTTTGTAAAAACATTGTTGTAATATTAAACCAATCAACTTAATCATCGAAGGTGTTCAAAGAAATTGTATTGGATTACATTTATGAGGAAAGCTGAGGATTATAATTTTCTATGCAACAACAATACGAGTAACACCTTCCATAGAAAATCCTCTTATAAGGTATCATATGAACCTACTGATTTACATACAGTCCATTTTTTTTCCTGAAGTCTCACGGAGCAAACTTGATTTAAGCTGCTTGATCTGATAATAAGATACATTTTATTTAAAAAAATACTTAAAAAAATAAAACGAAATTATCGATAAATTTTTCTTGTCAATCAGGAAAAATCCCCTGCAGATACTGAAATATTGAAATCTTTTCTGTTTCAATTTGGAAGAATCCTCATTGTCACAGGCATTTGAAATTATCGATTCATTTGTAGTGTCAATCAGAAAAAATCCACTACGTCACGAAATCTCAACAAGGGAATACAAAATGACCGATACATAATACTAAGTAGATGCAA
The DNA here is from genome assembly GCA_963576895.1 of Ceraclea dissimilis. Classification (NCBI taxonomy): domain Eukaryota; kingdom Metazoa; phylum Arthropoda; class Insecta; order Trichoptera; family Leptoceridae; genus Ceraclea; species Ceraclea dissimilis. Next base: position 23,453,355 of record OY756360.1, read on the forward strand.
CTAATTATAGGTAGATATTACCTATTACTCATAGGACGTAGGTATGGTTAGTAGAATAACAGAAATTAATTTAATAGTATTAGCTAATCCATTATGCATTATACCTGCCGGTGCACTTATTAAATATTGCTTCCTATTAGCGACACGTGATTCCTGTGTCGTGCTTTGGAACAAAAACACACACGTTGATCATTTCACAGATAAACACTACAGGTAATAATATTCATTTTACTAATGTATGCCTGACTTCATCAGTTCTCGTAGTCATTGCATTTTTTTTTAATGAACTCATGCATTGCGCGTTCAAGTTGCTCAAGGCAAACCGAGAGGTTCAAGTGCTTCGCCACTGTAAAATTTTGAGCAATATACGTATTTTCTACATCACAATCACCTCTAACAAATTCCTATCTGTCATTGTAAATTTCTTGCAAAATTTTTAGTCAAATTATTTTTTTTATTTAATTATCCACACTTTTAAGAAGGCAGTTAAAATGTCACAAATAACAAATACAAAACAAGTATTTAAAAAAATAACAGAATATGAATTCTCCTGTTTCGGGAGGATTAAAACGACAATGGAACAAAAAATACCTATACAATCAATTATGATCAATTAGTAGGGTCCGTTTTCAATTGAACTTTGCTGCAAACCAATCCCCACAATCGAAATTGCAAAGTAAGTAGTAGTAGAAAAATAAAAAATGATGGTCGCATATCTAAAAAGACTAAAAGAAGGCTCCTGATTTCATTGTTATATGAACGATTTATTGAAGGCTATCGTGAAACATCAGATACACTTTTTTATTATAAAGCTTTTTTGTGTTGTGAAAAAAGTTGCATGCGGTAGTACGTACGCAGTCACTCACTGCCAGATATTCATCTTTGTTGGTTTCAGGTTCATATTCCCATCATAATTCGAGTATTACCTGTAAGTAGTCTGATTATTTGTGTGATTGTATGTGAGCAATTGCTTGCCCAAGCACCTATACCACATATTATCTATAGAAAGATATCAACATTATGTTCAGGATAGGTAGTGTTCGATGTTCGTGTTTCATGATAATTTGTAGTAGGTAAGCAAACTTATTAAAAACAACAGAGATTAAAGTAGCAACATACAACATAAGAACCATGAGACAGGAGGAAGATAGAATCAAACTCGAGACAGAACTGGACAACATAAATTGGGATATACTGGGAATCTGCGAAACAAGACTTAAAGGAGAAGAAGCCAATACCCTACCATCAGGACATCTATTATACCGAAACAATACACAATCATCAATTGGAGGCATTGCTATACTAGTGCATAGAAATCTGAAAGACAAAGTCATAAAAAAGAAAAGCATATCTCAAAGAGTCATTTACATAGTACTAGAAATAAACAAAAGATTCAAGATACAGATCATACAAGCATATGCCCCAACGAGTACAGCTGAGGATGACGAAATTGAAAGGTTCTATGAAGACATCACGAAAGCAAAGAAAATGGAAAAAACACAATTGGTTATTCTAAGTGGAGACTTAAATGCAAAGATAGGAGAAAGAGAACTTGGAGATCCAGAGAATATTGGAAAATTCGGTCTCGGAAAGAGAAATGAAAGGGGAGAAACACTGCTGGAATATTTACAGTCCGAAAAATTATACTGTGCAAATACATTTTTTGAAAAGAAGAAACAAAGGAAATGGACTTGGAAAAGTCCTGACGGAAAAACGAAAAACGAAATAGACTTCATAATTACTAATAAATTAAAATATTGCAAAGACGTATCGGTACTAAACAAATTTGACACAGGAAGCGATCACAGATTAGTGAGAGCTTCCTTTAAAATAAACACCAAAGCAGTAAGACGCAATATGGCGCATAGAAAAACTAAAACCCCCACACATGAAATAATTTCTCAACATCGCCTTAAATTTCAAAAAGAAATAAAACAAAAACTAGAACCCAGAACAAACCTCCATAACATGCAGATAGAAGAACTTAATGATAAAATCATAACGAGTGTCCAAACAGCAGTGAAAACAATATCCTTCAGACAAAACGACAAACATCAAAAACTATCCCCAGATACATTAAAAATGATAGAAGAAAAAAGACTTATGAACAGAGATTCAGACGAGTATAAAACTCTAACCAAAACAATAAAAAAAGAAGTCAGAAAGGATATTCGGAAATACAATACATCTCTTATTATGAACACAATAGAGGCAAATAAAAATATGAAAGTTCTTAAATCAAACAATATTGGTAAATCACATATAATTAAAATCAAAGATAAAAAGGGACAAGTTCAAAACGAAAAACTTACGATAGTAAAAACAGTTCAAGAATTCTACACAGATCTATATAAACCTATGACACCAAATCAAGAAAACAATAGTGTTACAACAATAATAAACGTCGGTTCGGAAGAGATGCCAGAGGTGGAGTACCATGAGTTACAAAACGCCCTCAAATATATGAAAAACAACAAGAGTCCTGGAGAAGATCAAGTGACGAGCGACATGTTAAAATTAGGAGGAGAGGAACTCATGGAGGCAGTACTGGTACTTCTAAATAAATGCCTAGAACAAGAAATTATACCAGAGAAATGGCAAAACGCAGAGGTTATATTATTGCATAAGAAAGGAGACCCCGAAAATTTAGAAAACTACAGGCCAATCAGTCTATTATCACACTTATATAAAATACTGACAAAAATCCTTACAAACAGACTAACACCTAAACTAGACTTCTATCAACCTATAGAACAAGCAGGATTTAGAAAAAGTTTTGGAACAACCGATCACTTACAAGCATTACGCCTAATCATTGAAAAGGGTGCTGAATACAACATTGAGATCCACTTGGCTTTTATTGACTATAAAAAAGCCTTCGATTCAATAGACCAATGGGAAATAATAAAGGCACTAAACGATGCCAGAGTGGACTCAAGGTACTCCAAATTAATAAAATTTATATATGATCATGCCACACTAGATGTGAGAATAGACGAAGATACAAAAACAAACAAAATAGGAGTGGGCAGAGGGGTCAGACAGGGCGACACTATCTCGCCCAAACTATTCACACTTGTTTTGGAAAATGTGTTCAAAACATTAAACTGGGAACACAAAGGATTAAAGATCGACGGAATGTACTTGAACAACTTACGCTTTGCTGACGACATAGTACTTTTCAGTGGCGATTTAGAAGAACTTCACTGTATGATAAAAGAGCTCCATGACGCTTCCCTAAAGATCGGTCTGGAGATGAACATTAATAAGACCAAAATCATGAGTCCATCCAACAGAAACATCATTATGGACGGTAAAACTATAGAAGCTGTAGAAGACTACATTTACCTCGGACACAAGATCAAACTGGGAAAAGAAAACCAAATAGCAGAAATCCCCAGGAGAATAGGACTGGGATGGGGAGCCTTTGGGAAATTAAATCATGTGCTTAAAAACAAAGACATACCCATGAACCTAAAAAGAAAAGTCTATGAATCGTGTATCCTACCTGTGATGACATACGGCCTGGAGACTACCACGCTCACTGCCAATACAGTACATAAATTGAAATGTGCACAAAGGTCCATGGAACGACAAATGTTAGGCGTGAGTCTGAGAGACAAAATAAGAAATGAAGAAATCAGACGCCGGACAAAAGTCGTAGATATCATGGACCGTGTTGCTCGACAAAAATGGCAGTGGGCGGGCCATGTTGCCAGACAAGGAACAGAGCGATGGGCACCCAGAATTCTCAGATGGAGGCCGTGGGATAAGAAAAGAGGAGTAGGTCGGCCACAGAAAAGATGGGCCGACGACATTATCCCAGTCGCGGGTAGAGGATGGATAAGGAAGGCTCAAGATAGAGAGAAGTGGAAGAAACTGGAAGAGGCCTACATCCAGCAGTGGAGAGATGGCTGAAGAAAGAAGAAGAAGCAAACTTATTGCAGTTCGTAGATATATGAGATGTACCTAATATTTTTAAATCGTAGATATATGCGTATTATCTATCAACTACATTTAATAATTATTGAGAACGCAGATGGGTCATAAGGTTTTGCAATTTCGAGCAGTTTTTAGCAGTGCGTGTTGCCTCGTCCGGCACAGAGGCACAATTGGTTGGAGCACCGTTTTTCCAAGTGTAAGGTGCCAGAATCAAAGTTTACTAGCTGAGATACTTTGTATGGGTTGGTACAAAATATCCGCACAATACGATGACATTGTAAAGAAATTTGTAGGTTTTTCTGAAACTTAGTAAATGAAGATAATAAACGAATTCGTCAAGTGATCAATTGACTCCTGATATACAAAACCAATGGAACATACAGAAAGACTATATGTAGGTATCTATACGTTGGTAATGTTTACTCATAGAAATTATATTGGTGTCCGGTAAGTTCGTCTACAATCAATTCGTCTAAAATCGACGAATTCATCGTTAGGGAAATTGATTTTGGCCGAATTGATTTTAGACGAATTGAAAATTAGACGAATTGATAATTAGACGAATTGATTTTAGACGAATTGATTTTAGACGAACTTACCGTAAACCATGATATTCCACCAGTGCATAACAATTAGGTTCATTATCAGATCCTAGCTTGGAGGTAAAAGATTGCGCACTGACTGAGTGCATTTATGCTTTGCTTGTAGGTACCTTACAGTAAGTACACAAATCACTGCACTAACACATATGTAGGTACATAATTCATTACATTAAAAAGTTAAACTTTGTTCACATTGCTGCATGTTTGCCATGGAAATAAAAATACTATAATGAAATGAGAGGTATGGTATGGTCCCTAGGTTGGTAGTATGAAAAAATATGGGGACCTACGTTATAGTCCGAGAGCCCGCTGCTTAATTTATGACGTATCTGTTTTTTTATCGAAATGTGGTATAAATGATAGCTTACCAATGGGGTATTACATCGCACTAGGGTTGCCTATCAAAATCCTGCCGCAAACCCCCCTGCGCCCCCCGAAAAGGTCCCTCTTCGCGGTTTACGTCATAAATTAAGCAGCGGGCTCTTGGACTATAAGCTGGCAGAGATCGGAGCACTGGGATAAGCTAGCCCTAATGAACAAATGCTGTGATTTATACTTGAAACGTTTTCATACCTTATATCATATATTATTTCGGATCACTAGAACGAGTTTATCGCATGGTGCTCGAATTTTTTCTTTAAAAATGATCTGGGCTTGCCATCACAAACCCAAAATACTTTCCTGCATACCTTGCACTAGGCTAAAAGCCTGTATCGCAAAGTGTGGAATACATCGCCTGTGCCGGGGTTTGAACCTGGCACCTCCCGCTTGAGAGACTGCCGCCTCAACCAACTGCGCCAACCATGTACTCTTTTGAATGGTCTATAATGATTAATGGGTCCAATTCTGTAACTTTACGAAACAAAATAAGTTTGTAAGCATTAGATTTATTTAAGTAGGTCTTATTTTAGTCAGTGTGTACTTGATTAGTTATAAAATTTGACATGACATGTTACTAAAGGAGAATGGGCAAATTTGTATGGAGCTTGGCTCATCCGCGGCCAGGGATAATTTTGATATTTACTAGTATGTTTTATACCTACAATTACTGTGTAGAAGTTTTATCGCCGTGGTTCACATAGAAAGTGAGTAAAACGTATTTATGTTTTAGAGCATTTTGCATCGTTTTACTGAGTAGTCTGGCTTATTAAAAGTGCAAAAATAAAAAAGTAAAATAGAATAACACAAGTATAGAATATATTTAATTCAATAAGGACGTTTTACTACTACTACTATCACTACCCCAACACGGTATAACCCAATTGTCTATTGTTTGTTGTTTATTTTCGTCCTAGACCTCACATTAGGCACCTGGCATATCAGACACATCACAGATATAAAATATGGTAAATGTACCAACAATGTATGAATGTGTCCATTCTCCTTTATACTTTTACGTGATTTTCCATGATCCAGCGAGTCTTAGACACTTATAAAATAATTTATAATTATTTAATATCTAATGTGAGTTGTACCTATAAGTAGTAATATTGTACCTATTAGTACACACTACACATAGAGTCAGGTATAGTTGAGCGATATAATTACTATGAAATTATTTTAAGACTGGTTTGTGCAGTCCTCTACCTAATAATTATATGTAATTGGAATAACACATGAAAGCGGTTGGAACGAACACACTATACTTCTATACCTACATACTGTAATAATTATGTTATTGTATAAAAATAGCTTTAATTTTTTCAATATACCATAGTCCATATGGTCAACATCAACCAGCCAACCAAACTATCACACGAGTTGAGAAAAACCTAGAATAAGACTAGAGAATTATGTACGATAACACGATAAAACGATTTTATTCGCGATTTTTTTGTTTTTTACGCGAACACCGAGAATTTCCTACTTTTTACTATAAAAAAGGAAATTTTAGCATTTTTTGCAATAATAACGTGAATTTTGCACATTTAACGCGAATTTAGGCTACGTGAAAAAATATAGGTAGTACCTAATTAAAACATTATCAAAAGACATGCGGTTTTGAGAGTAAGAAGAATCACACTGTAAAAAAATTAGAGGCATTTTTTTTAACATTTTTGTTTAATTTTACTGTCTTAGGGATTTTGTACATATATGTAAAATATTGTTCCGGTACATTTTTTTATGCCTATTCTTGTATTAAAAGCTGTAAAACTGTCTGCTTTAACATTTAAGTTTTTCATTTAAATTAAAAAATATATATATTTATCTAACAATATGGAAACGTTTTCGGGGTATACTTGTCCCCCTATCTATAGTCTCTCCCTTTGGTTGATATTACAGCAATCTGCTAAATTATAATATATACCTACTACTTATGCTAGTAGGAACATTACAAATATCTTGGCTTGGAGCACATCACGCTCGCACCATTTCCCCATCGCGATTAGATACTTTGATGGATCAGCATCACATGTTAAAATATTATACTTACATACATGTATCACCTCTATTATAATACCTAATATATTACAGGTAATATTTTATAGTACATGTCTTGTGATTGATCTAAGACAATTTACCGATACTTTGCCTAACTAAAGTTAGATATTCCATTCACGTCTTTAGAATAACTTTATGATACCTATAGGTATTATAACAGTAAGATTCCGTTCTCGTTTTATTTTTAAGATTTTCACACTTCGAGCTCAAAGTAGCCCTCAAATTTAAGCTCCGTTTAAAACATACCGAATAGATAAGAGCTTAAAATTTTGCGTGTAGGTAATCGTGCATCCTATTTATTTCTTGTCTATGTTCCCTTATTTGTCCTTCTGTTTTTCTTTAATTAAGTAGGCACCAGTGCGAAGAGTGGATTTCTGTAAGAGTAAATAAAATAAAAACGTAGGTAAATCGATGGGAATCGTATTCTTAGAACCCTTCGCCACTGGTAGGTACTTTGCAAACTGAAGTTTCGTCGACTTCCAACTGATCGGAGATTTGATATTACTACTTTAGTTATACCTATGTGAAAACAAAACAAAAGAAATAAATAAACTTGAATCAAAATTTAAATCCAGTGTATAAACTAGTGTTTATTTTGAGATTGTATAACATTTTTTCATTAGGTATAAGATGGAAAAATAATAATCCAGTTCATAAAAATTATCTATGATAATTTTAATTTAACTTCTCAACAACATAATAAAGTGATAATTTGATACATGGATGAAATTATGCCACTTACCTAAACTTAATTCAACACTAGGTAAAACACCAACCTAATAATCTGATGTATGCTGTGTAACTATTATAAACTTATTGAAAAACTTCGTAAAGCACGAAGAGAATTCAAAGTGAATCTCATTATAATTTGATGAAATCACGACAATAATTTAACAAAATAATAATGTTCAACATCTTGTCAATAATTGTGCAGTAATTTATGATAAGTTTAGAATGCATGGTTTTAGTTTTAGTTAGATAAGTTATAGTAATTTATTTGATATATTTTTTGACTCAAAGAATAGATTTTTTTTGACTAGTTTTGTGTAGGCATTTTTGTGTATCTATGATGTGTGAGCCTGTTGTTTTGAAGAGTTTTCCATGCGTGAATTTGAAGTATTACCTATTGTTAAGATTTGGTTTAAACAGGACAAACGAAAAACTGACTTGAGTCGAGATTTGAAACTTTGACCCTCAGATAGATACCTACTTAATTTCGTCTAATCAGATTTGAAAATGATTGCTGATCGCAGTGTAAATGGCTTCAATCAGTATTTCGTCGTTTGGTCAAATTAATTGACAAAATGCTGAATGGAGATATTAACGATCTGATCAGCAATCGTCTTGAATCACTATGCAAAACGTAATCATGGTCATCGCGTTTTAGTTCTCTGCATATGTGCCTCTTCTTCTTTACTTATTACGGCTCTGCACCCGATTTACGGGTGACGCTGCCGCGAAAGCAAAGATATGTGCTAATAAATCAAACAACAAACAAAAAAAAAAATAACAAAACAAAACTGTCCCTACAGCGAAAGTAATTCGATTATAAAGAAAAAATATAATGGTTTCAGAAACCAGTGGGTCATATATGAAGATATCCATAAACAAGTGTACACAGAATATTCAATAGAAAATAATATTAATTCAAAACAAACGCAGTGTTTACTACTGTACATATACTGACGATTTCAAGTGCCCAGACGGACTTACAGATGAAATGGGATATATTTATTTATTCATCGTATTGTCAATCAAGTACATAACATCCTTTGGAGGATAAAGTTAGATGATTGAACATTGGGTAAAGCTTGGTCGTCAGAAATAATAAACAACAGATAGTTAGTCGAGTCATAGAAGTCAATATTTAATCAAAATAGGTTACCACGGTGGGGAAGTAGGTAGGTTCCCTTGTGATTTTGAAATTTGAGAACTCTGTACCCCATGTCCCACTTGTCTGCCATCACTAGTCCCAACCCAAAGACCAGAAGGCGGATGCGGTTTGAGTTAGAACGATGGTCGCTATATACCATAATCAAAATAGTACCCTCCACTCCATTTGTATATAGGTACGTATATAGTATAAAATATATAATAGTATCCACCATTATTGTCACAAAAACCACTGTTTCAGACCAAGTATGAAGGTACCTATAGGTATAGCAGTAGTGCAAAACTTTTTGATCATCGACTCGAAACTTTCGGAATGTCTTATCGGTCGACCCAAGTTTTTGGTTCATTTCATTATAGTTTTTTACGGGATTGCGGAAATATTTTTGGAATGTGTTGAGGGTAATAAGAGTCCTCCAATCTCTGATTATCTTATTCAAAAATGTATGAATCCAGTTTATGCAGAAGAATATTTAACTGTGGGAGAAAGAATTACGACCATCAGTTTTGAGGAAAAATGACGCTATTACAGCGTATTACTTACATTTTATTGCAGAAAAAATAATATTATTGTTAACAATTAATACAAAAGGTTTGCCTTTAAAAAAAATGAAATTATGTATTATAATTTCTCTGTATTCTTCTAGACGTCGTTCCTACCTATATTTGCACAGAACTCAATTATTGATCCCCTATGGACGCCACCAATAAAACCAAGGATTTTAATTATATTTTCCAATTTGCCGACCTCTGCCTATTGCCTACTTATAATATTACACTCACACAGTCACTGTGCTCTATCTACGTAATAAGTTCGTCTACTTATCTATCTATATAATATAAGTATTATACCTAACTAATCACAATACCTACATTATTATATAATAGGTTGCCCTACTGTCTTGTCACCATACCTTATCCGGTAGATGGATTAACCATAATAGTAATGTAACCACGCCTATTTATCACACCTCACTATACTTACATAGCTAGTTATATTATACAAGTATATACCTAGCCAATTGTTATAAGTATGTAGTTGTATAATATAGTTCGTCATCCGATAGATAGATACTTTATTCAGTCATTTTTAGTGCACATTATAGCAAATTTGCAGGAGAGCCAAATAATGTTTTGCCGACCTATTCTACTTCACGACACAAGATTTTAAAGCTTACTGTGAAGTCTATAAAGGTGTAGGTATTTGGGCTTATTTTGATAAACCCAGATTCATTAAAAAAACATCATACAATGAATAGTCCTTGTAAATAATCTGTAGTCTGGGAATGCTTGTGCTAATTCCTTTAGTAATCTCGATGTTTATGACCGTCGGTACTTGGTGGAAGACCATTTTTAAGGAAAATATGAAAAACTGAATATTTAGATTAAGATCCATAAAAAAATAAGTTTGATTACGCGACTAGTATTCGAGGATAAAAAGAGGAGAAATACCATTTTATTTAAAAAAAAAAGTGGCACCAAAATATAACAACTGCTCGATAAAAAAAATATAGGTCTAATGAAGGAACCTTAAAATTTTACCGTAGAAAAACATTCTATGCCAACTCAATATTTTTTATATTACAAAATGTAAGGTGCTTTCTTTCTACTAAAGTTTGATATCTCTGCTAACCTCCAAAGAAAAGCGGCCAGAAAACATTGTAATTTAAAAAAATCGTATTGGATTATCAAAAAAGCTATTGAAGCGATATTGTTACTTTGCAGAATACTATATTTAGTAGTCGACTACATACAGAGAGAATCCTTTGGGTTTTTTAATACATTTTAATCACTCTTTTATTTCCTATTTATTAAAAAAAAAAGAGTGAAATGGGATACTCATCATTACAAGAGATAGACCATAGATCACGTCAACAGTAGGTACAGGTGATCTATTCAAAAGGAGATTAGAAAAAGATCTGGTTGACTAAATACAATGGACCGTTGTACCTGTCATCGTAAGGTAAATGAGTTAGTTACCAAAAATGTTTTTGTGTTATCTCCGTCCTATTGTTATCTTATTAGGACTTTGTAAAGAACGGTAAAAAATTGAGCTTTACACTTTTTTTATTACCTATCAAGAGACGTATTAAATTTAGTAAAGGTACTAGTATAAGTTTTTTTATTACTCACTACATTTTTATTTTAACAAAAACATAATCGGGCCTAACACAGTTCCTTGGGCTATTCCAAATTCTGATGCCGATACGTCACAACTTACAAGTAAATGAGTCTATTCATATCATCTGCTGTTTCCGAGAGATTTATTGACTGTATCCATCTGAGTAAATTATAAACGATTTAATTACTCAATGTCATCGGGCCTAGCACCGTACCTTGGGGTACTCCAAATTTAGATGTCGATATGCGTCACAAGTAAAGGAGTCCGTCCTTATCCTTTGAGCTGTCTTTGATGGAGATAATGGTTGGAACCATGGTGTAACTTCAAACAAGCGCTGTACGCAAATATAGGGTAGCTTGACTTTGTCTTCTGTGGGGTTCCTCAGGGACCTATATTAATACCTTGTCATTGTAAACAGAAAAGTCACTCAATTGTACCTATGGAAACCTACCTGTGCTGTACTTAGTTAACTATAACACTAGGAACAGTAGTTATACATAGTGCAACAAGGTTCTATGTTGGTAATACGATATCGCATACGGCCATTGTTAGAATAGTTATATGTACTACATAGTATTAGTATTATACAAGATAGAACAATGCGTGAAAAACAATATCTCGTATCAAAAAGTCAATCATTTTGATGATGTGTTTTTTTTCGGGGACCGCACAGAGAGGTTGGGCTATAATATAGAGTAGTTGACGTTAGTTTTTTGTGTGCACTATAATACATGTCGATATCAAATGATGCAGAAATAATAGATCAATTAATATGATTGTTTAAAATAGAAACGGATTATATTTTGAGCCTTTTAGAAGACATTTTAAATATTTAGGTATTTATTCTTTACTTAAAAAATTGAAAATATACACATTACACACGAGATAACAGGTTCAATTCGGTAGGTACTTTTCTATTTTTAAAGTAGTTATCGATATTGGAGATACCCAAAATTCCAGTGCACGAAATCCTTAATTTTCAAGTACGTGGGATTTGAATCTGCAATCTCAAAATTCTTGAGGTAAGTACCTAAACCAGCTCTATCTATGCTTCTTGATTTCGTATACTTTAAGGGAGCTTACATAATGTGTGCCTCTTGTAAATGATAGTCCTCTGTCGTCTAATATTCATACAACACTAATTAGATACAGGGTAATTATGATTTTCTTTGCTGCAAGCCCAACAGTCAGGAAAACTATTGAGAAGTTATCAGGTAGATACTACAGATTAATTAGTACCTACTTAATTACAATGAATACCTATTAATTGTTGGTATAAGACTCGATGTTCATAGATCAATAATTCTCTTATTTAGATAGTAGAAGAACTTAGGCACGTTATTGTCTTTGCAACTGTTCATTGAACCAAGCAAGAAGAAGTGTCAATCTAGACTCTAGAGACAGGCGAATAAAAGAATGGAAAACAACAGTGATTACTTCCGACATTATGCCCGCTGAGACCAATGAAAATTATTTGCTTTTCAAGTAAATTGCGCGACCATGACCAAGCATTCTACCGGAACTTTACAAAGAAATAATATCTAACTATTGGATTGAAGTGAACTATTGATGAAAAGGTCTATGAATTAAAGAAACGTGTCAAAAAAAGATCATCTAGTCTAATTTAAAAAGATACAGCAGTGATTCGGTCTGGATTATGAATTAATAAATCGGCTGGAAGAGATCGCAGCATTGCGTTAAGCTCTCCCTAGTGAAAAGATGTTATGGTACCTACCTAATTTATTGCGTATAATGTTAACGTAATTAAAGTGTAAATAAATACATAAATACATTATTTTATGTACTTACACCTTTATTTAGCTGTTTTCGTGGTTGTTGGTGTCTTCTGCGTCTACATTTTCCTCTTCAAATTTTTGTAGCTTCTCAATTTCCCAGACCTTGTAATTTTGCATATATACCTACAAAATAGTTATATTTTATCATAAGGACGTTTCAACTGGTAATTTTTTATATGAAGTAAAACAAGTGTCAAAGTTTAAAAAAAACAGTCGTTAGAATTTTTTTTACAATAACTTGTCTTAATTTTATCCTGTTCGAATATTTTTATATTTTCATGCTAAACAATTTGAGAAATGAGTTCGGCACCATTTTAAATCCGACGATTCTCGATGACTGTCGAAACATTGTTTAGATCGAGTTTTAGATACCGAAATTTCGGTATCAATTTGACCGAACGTGATATTTATTTGTCTGTACAAATTAAATGGAACGATTTACGTGAAAATATTAACTAAATTATACTTTAAAGTTAACACCATCTGATCAGTCGTGTGATTCTGTGGTAGATACGACTCTTATAATATTGTAAACACAGCGGGTGAGACTCAAACAATAAACAATCAGTCACGAAGTTCAGAATCAGAATCAATGATACTGAGTAATAAGTTCATGTAACCCGGTAATCTGATTGTCCGATTCGCCTCTCGGATTAGATGTTCCCATCAGCTGCTGTGATCCATGCGTCTATATAATCTCCTACATATAGACCAAAACGGAATGATGTTAACATTACGAATAGATATTATAGCATTTTTTCACTAGGGCGAGGTTATCGCAAAGCTGCGATCTCTGCCAGCTAACCCTAACTTCTTATCTATGTGTCCTGTCGGGTCCCCCGTCGTCAATATTAGAATAATCAAAACTTGGCTAGGGTAAAGGCACAATTATTGGATCAGTGCATTTATTGAACTAATGAAGTTTTTAGAAAACTAAGGTAGGTAATAGGTATAAGGAAAAAAATAATCTCTTTGGATCTAGTTTTATACTAAGTACCTACATCGATGATTTCCTCTCTCTCCCGCACCCTGAAAAGGTCTAGTGTATGTTTTTTTCGTTTTTTTTAATCTTTGCGATTTTTTTTACAAAATTTTACATAGTAACACATAACCGTAGAAAATAGTTTTTCGAAGTATAATTTCAACCAACAAACGACAATCATTAACACAATATGTAAATGGTTGGCATTGTGTTGTGAACTCATAATTACTTATAACATGTAGGTAAGAATATAAACTTTCTACGTTCTAGAAAACCGAGGAATCGCGTAAAAAAATGACAACTGAAGGGGGGGTATTTGCTAAAATTTGACTTTTGACTTCATGAAATAAATTATAGTTTAAACAATATATATGCCTAGTGTAAATTATTGTCGTCAGTTTTATAATTTAATTTCGGGTTTGTAGGACCTTTTAACACGGAAGTCTACCTAGGTAAATGTCTACAATGTGTATTAGGTAACTACCTATATCAACATTGTGATTCTAATTTCAGAGCATTGTTTCAACTTCCTGCTCAGTACCTTGTTAGTATGTCTTGTATTGCATTGTGTCTTTTATTGAGATTAGGTAGGTATGTATTGTTGTAAGTTGATTGTGGATGGTGTCTAATTAAGTCTTTCGTTTCGGCAATGATAGCTTCTAATTAAAGGGGATATAGCCTCTTATACTATTATGTCTGTATATATCTATCTATATATTTATATCTGTATCTATCTATTATATTTATTTACTTTATTATTATTTATGTTATGTAAGTTATCTCTTTCTTTTCTCGGGTTCACTGTAAGATATTGCGTTAGCAATAAGTCCGCCTTTTGGCACACTATCGTATTTTGGTAATTAGGTATGCAAATTTTGTTTGGCCAATAAAGATTTATTTATTTATTTATTTATGTCATTCAGAGATAAAAATATATATTTGCGCGAACAAATGTTGCCATTGCCATAAAACAGGTCATAACCAATAGCAATGAAGTGTAATCGTATTTGCTGGAAATAATAATATTCACATTATTCACCTATGTGTCTACTGCCCCAGAACAGACTCTGGTCTAGTGGGGCAGTACAATTTCCCATGTATCTTGTTGTCTTATGTATGTTTATTTTGTATTTTTTTTTTGTATTTATATATTATGAGTGTGTATATGTATATGTATATATGGGAAATACATCTTCATTCATTCATTCATTCATTCATTCTCATAATCAAAACCGAGACTATACGACTATTTAAAGGCCTATAAGCACTGGGGAAAAAACGTTCTATTAGACCTTCAACTTTTTCAAATTTCGTACGTATTGGTTTATTGGTTTTAAATCATCCGTAGGCCTTATTTAATTTAAGGCACTTGGAATCGTTAGGTTTACATATTGCATTTGGTAGGTAACAAGCAAACGCCCTAAACGCCTGGTGTTGAGCAAGCAATATTGACATTTAATAACACAATAATTACAATAACCTAGCGAAAACGCCCTTTAGTAAATTATTGTTTTTTTTTTTAATCATGGCTTTCCACTCTTTTTATGCAAAGACAATAGAATACTGACAAGCAGTTATCTCAACAGATACACAGCAAAGGATGGACCTTCCATCAGGCTTATGACTGATGGTCGGCTGGCTTAATGTGACCACATTTTTTTGCGTGTGATCACATTAATCCAGCCGACCATCAGTCATAAGCCTGATGGAAGGTCCATCCTTCGCTGTGTATCTGTTGAGATAACTGCTTGTTATGTTCAACTACGACATGTAGAAAAATTGGGATGTTCACACAAAACATAAATTGTGATTTTCAAAATAATTTGAATACTGAATCTTTATTGTTTTTATTATACCTTCAACTTCAACAAAGTATAACTGTCAGTGTACCCACATCACTCGTTCAATCTTGTGAGAGGAAGTCTTCTTAAGCAGGTATAATAAGCGAGATGACACGATATTGTGATGGGTCGTCGGGTCGCCTGGTAGCTGACGGTTTATGGTTTGTGTCCCGGTGGCACCCGATGCAATATGCAAGACAGCCGCGGCGGTGGTGCCTCATTATTCCGCATGGAAGGGTTGCGATGCTCCCGACCGGCTACTGTGTTCAGCAACTCTACTCAATCCACACAGGGGTACCGACATGAAAAATTCGTTATTATTGTATTTTTTCGAATAAAAGGTTAGTTATTCTTCGAGTACTGACGAATATTTTTCTGTTGATTCAAATGATATCTAATTTTTATGTTAAATTTACTTTTACTATGACCGACACTATTTTCATACAATTATTGTATATACATACATACATGTTTAGTACTGTGAATAAATTTATCTGGTATAGCAACTATTTATAGGTAATATTTTTAAATTACATAATTTATATTACATCTACTAACTACGTACTATTTCTAAGCCATCATGGAATATACCTATCCCAAAAATTATGGGAAACCGGCGATGCTGGTGGATATAAAAACACAACATCCTATATCTGCGCACATTACATTCAAAATGGGAGGCGAAACTCTTTGCTGCATGAAAAATAATATGTGAAATATCTTATGACAATTTTAAAAACACCCGACTTTTACAAACAACCGAAAAAATATCGGGAAATTGTGGGGAGAAGAGTTTAATTATATAATCCGGGGATACTGCGGGGATATACGAGTACTTATGAATTATGATAAATAGAATAAAAACTACCCAACTGGGAATCGATGCCGAAGCCACTGGGCTACGTTGCCACTTTTCCTAGCCACTGTGCCATCAAGTTGTTAGTTATTTGTACAACCCTGATATTCTTCTCATTTTTGTTATTAGTTATTTGTGTGGAAGATATTATTTCATTTTAAAAAACCTGTCATAATCGTTTCGTCCCTTTGAACCACTTAGCTACATGTATAATAGCTACACTTAGCTACATATAATAGCTGCATATAATTCCTGTTATGTTATAGTATTCCTACTGAGGTTGGTTTATTTATAAATTATCTTGAGGTTAATCAAAAAGAAATTAGTAAATCTGCCGATTTTATCTTTTCATTCTCAAAGTGAACCACTGATACTAAAATTATTATACAGTCACGATTTATCCCCTCAATGGGGTAGCTAGTGAATGTTGTGTGCGCAAAAAACTTGACATTCACTTTGGGTAAAAAAACTTTATATTATGTCATTCGAAACGTACGACAAAAAAAAATGAAGGTATTTTTGGAAGTAGTTATTTCAACAGTTCTAACTAGTCCTTAACCATTACACCATAATCAGTCTACAACGTTCTATAATCATTTACTTGTTCTTCAGTATTTTTGTTATTATTTTGTCCATACATGTAGCCTTGAACTATAGTTAGTAACTGTAGTTAGTATTGCCCCAGAACAGGCTTTCGCCTAGTGGGGCAATAAAATCCAATACTTGTTTCTTACTTATATTTTTTTACTTTGTTATATTGTGTGGATATTAAATAATTGAAATTATACATATTAGTGACTAGGTAGGTACCTTCAAAGTTAAGCAGGTATAGTAGGTACCTGCTAATGTGAACTACCAAGTGATGCGGCGGCGGCGGTACCCAGCTGGGTTCACATGTTGGATATAATTAATCTTCATGACTATTAACAAATTGAATGGTTCCAATTTGATTCCAACAACACAACATTGTAACTACTCGTATGAGAAGCAGGTATCTATGTATATCTACCATAATTATAGGTAGGTACCTGCATGTCATACATAATACCTAATATGTACCTACCTAGACACGTTAACATATGTGTACTAGGTATGTGTAACAATATAAGCACCTACAGTTTATTTATTATTTATTTATTATGACATAAACGGCCATACGGCCTTTGAAAAATACAAAATATAATCAAAAACAATAAAAATTTCTCACAATTGGTAGTATAAGCGAATGTAGTACATGTAGTAAATGGAACATTTAAATTTATATTATGAAGAATCTATAACAATCGTAAAAAAAAATATCACTTAATATGGACAAAACTACAAAAACAAAATATGAAAACAAAAACAAAATATGACTGTAAAATATTCATATGAAAATCAAAAAGAAAAAAGTCAAGAAAGAAATAAATATAAACAAAAAAAAAACGTATAAAACATAAAAAAAACAATACCAGAAAAAATAATAATAAAGATCTTGAAAAAAAAATGTGACAAAAACAAATCAGACATGATTGTCAGATATCAATACAAAATCATTGAGTCAATCAGGAAATTTTAATAAAAAAACATTACAGGCACATAACAAAAAAAAAAAAAGAATGTGAAAAAAAAGTTTTCCAATCCCCAATCCACAATATTCATTCTTATTTTTTTATTTATTTGTTTTTCCTACAATTTTGGTGAACCAAATATAGAGTTATGTTCACATAATCTAACTTAAATGTAGGTAAGTATATTAAAATAGTAAGCAGTTAAGTCACCGTATTTTTTCATGCCAAATAGTAGTGACCCCGTCTGTCCGTACCGCCGTCCTCTTATCGAAATGACATTGTCAGTAGTTTTCTTTGGTTGGAGTATAAACTTCTAATCAGGAGGTGCCGGGTTCGAATCCCTGAAATAGTCTGGAGAAATAGCAAACAAATGCAAAATAAATAAATAAATGTTCATTAGCCAAAAAAAAAACATGACAAAACAAGACAATGGTAGTGTGCCAAAGGCGGACTTATTGCAGAAGCAATATCTTAAAGTCAACCCGAAATATATTAAGAGGTAAAAGTAATCTATAGATAATAGTTATCTATCTATCAAAATTCTAGGAATTTTCTTAAGTGAGAGTAAAAAGCATTCAAGATAAACCATGCCTACTCAAAAAATAATTGATTTCCTATTGTATCTACATTAATTTTAAAAGCTTTCTATTGAATGTGGAGTAGGTCAATATACGTACGTTACCAGGAAGATCACTTCATCTTTAGAGGAAGTGTTGATTATTTGTGTTCAAGTTCATGTCTTATTTGACAGATAGTTGCCAGGTTGCCCTATTAAGGATATACCTAACTTATTATTTAAAATAGATTCTGTTGGTATTATGAAAGGCGCTTGTTGAATAAATTATAGACCAGTAACTTTAAAGGACCGTTAAATTCTCGGAAAATATTTCACTTTTGATGCCGTAATACCACCCTTCAATCTTAATAAGGTGGGTCGAATTTGTGTTGTAACTTTTTATTTTTGAGTTATTTAAATTTAGTGCAATTTTGTGAATGTTGAACACAGAGCTTTGAATTATCTAGGATTTTTTTCGTTGAAATCCATGTTTTCTGAAACTATTTTGTGTACTTAATGTGTACTGTACAAGTACCTACCTCACTACCTATTTTCTGCTAATTAGAATACTCTCAAACGGATGAAGGTATTTCTTTTGTTCCATAAAGCAACTTCCCACAACGAAAAAATAATACTTACATAGTTATCTAGTTGCAAAGATTGAATATCTTTCGATATACCTAAGATTAAATCTTCTTAAACTGCTATGGGTAGTTGTAAAATTTTAATGTTTTAACAATGCCAACTGTTTAGAAATATTAGTTCAAATTTACTATTAATATTTTCAAGAAAAGTTGCCGCAATAACGTCACAAAAATAATTATTTTGTGTTCCGAAATCAGGTTCTCATTTTCGACTCACTCTATTAAATCAATTAAAATAATGAAATCAAACTTTCATAGTTCCGAATCAATTAATATGATTTCAAATATTTTCACATCGTCGTCAAAACCTACGCCTTTTAAATACTTCGGTATTATAAGGCACTTCATCAATATTATCCTCACGAATCATAAAGAAAGAGCTTCCTGGAACTCCCGCCGGAGCGCCACTTTCTTCACGTCAAAATAACTTCTCAAATATTCGACTCCAATACATACTTACCTCTCGGCCTGTTGGACTTGTACCTATCTAATCTGCGAAAGATGATAGTCAACTATACCAAAGGCACAATGAAAGAAATAAAGTCCGGAATCTTTTATCCCACAGGGTCTCCCTCGCAGGTCGGAAACACCCTCTTTTACGGGACATCGTTCCTGTGGGCTGTGACAATTATATCAGAGAGCACGTTAGAAATGACGAGTAAAAAGAGAAGCCTTGTGACTTTCCTGTGTTCCCTCGATGAATTTGAAGGACAATGTGTGTAGGACTTATTGATGGTTATTTAATAAAAACACCAAATCCTTCATAAATTTTCACGGAGTTCCAACAACCAATCCAAAGTAGCTATACCTAAGTGCACTCGTCTACATAGGAATGTACTTACCTACTCGTAATATGTGATTGATGTAGTATACCGTTTTCTTGTGGGATAATCCCAATGTTAATTTAGTATCTTTTGTTACATTTTTCCCACACATGTGTTACGATTTATACATTCAAAAGAATTAATTCTAATTCCGTTTTACAATGAGTGCTTTCTATCAGAGCGAATCTATTTAAAATCAACGGTTTCCCAAATCCCAACTTGGTACAATATGCCTCAAATTGACAAGAAATTAGATATATTGATAGCAGCTATTTTACGTTTTGTATGGATGAACTTCAATCAGACTCAAATAACTATACGTCGGGTAGGTTAATGTGTAGCCTACACCAATGAGGCAGTAACGCATGTCTGAAATGTGCTTTCAAAATATACTAGAAAAATCAAAAAAAAAATTACGATTACCAGACTTTTTGAATTTTTCAAAAATATGGAGTAGTTCCGGAGATATTAGGCGTCAAAGTTGGGGTTGCTGAAAAACGCTCGGTTTTATCAAATTCACCTCGTGACGTCACATTACCGTATGTATCTCAGCCTCTATGTGGGGCTAGTATGCGCTCCATACGTTAACATTAAAAATAGTTATAATTGATTGTAATTAGTAGGATGTTAGTCCTTAAATTCAGATTGGATGTGATTTTGTTTTGTTTTCTGTGTTTTTTTTTTATTGTTTAATGATAATAAAGCATAATAAAGTAAAGATTTGTAAGATGACAATCTCCCAAAAGCAGATTAGTATGTAGCATAAGTAGAAACGGATTTTGTTATGAATTTCAGTTTCATGAGTGCCGAAATTCGTAGCGTGAAATTCGCAAAGTGATTATAGTACTTACTTCTATAGTACCTATTACTAAATCTTCAAATATTTTTGCTAACTTTCGCTGTTTAACAACGCTTCTCAAACTTTATTGAGATTTCACAACCTAGAGTGACGCTCAGAAATCTTAACTTGGTTGATAGTAAAAAAGTGGGAGTAAAATTACTTAGAGCAAGTATTTTTTTTTATACTTAGTGAAAAAGGTCGTGATTGATTTATTATTTAATGAACACAAAAATACGTTTCGCAATAATGAGTATGAAAACTGTTTTCTTATAGGTAGGTACATCATGTAGCAATATTTTTTAATGAATAAAATAAAATAAAATAAAAAAATAAAAAAGATAGCGCCGCAGGCGAAAACTAAGACATACAAAGCCTACATAAAAGAAGTAGTAATGCAGAATTAGTTTATTTTTTTGTAAAATAAAAAAATATTACATTCAGAGTAACATGGATAACTAGCACCGCAGGCAAAATTTAGCTTTATAGTAAAAATTGTTTTTTTTTTGCCTGGGCGTCCTCTCCGTTGTGCTTTTTGTGTTCATATATATCTTTTCAATATAAAACAAAAGTCAAAACGAATACTAAATAGGTAGTTATAGTAAAAGTTTGAGAACTACCGTTTTTTGCTAGTGACAAACTACCATTTTTTTTTAGATATTGATGCTGAATGTAAAATACAATACATTTTAAATGACGGTACAATATTCGTCCTTCCACACTGCGGGGGAGAGACATACATAATACAATGCTATTGTATTATTAAAATATAAACAATGCAATAAAAACAACAAAAAAATAGACAATGTTTTACAACAATACTACCTAGAGTTAAGCATATGTTCATTCATTATATTTATATTATAAGACATGGTTATAATATTAAGAACTCTATTCTATTCTATACCTTCACGCCACGTCGCGTCCCTTGCAGGGTAGGCAGGGAGGACAGAGCGCCAGACAGCCCTATCCTTACACACACTCCTAGCTTCCGTCACATTCATGCAATTTGTCATACACGCTCTCCGATTCCTTTTACTCAAAACGCGTCCATCCTTGAGGATCTGGTCGACATGATCGGACCAGGTTAGTCTCGGGCGGTCGCGCTTCCTCACCCCTCATCGCTCACTCAAATATATCTTTTTTGTCATCCTGTCATCATTCATTCTCTCAACATGCCCAAACCATCTTAGTTTGTTTACTTTCATTTTTGTCACAACACCAGTCTTGCAGCCACTCATTTCCCTATTAATTCCCTTTCCCATTCCCTATTCCTAATATTAAGAACACCTATGTAATAAGCAGAAACAGCTTCAAGGATAAAAATCTCCCTAGAAACAATAGGTACTTAAGTGTACCTACCATATTTTTACTATTTATGGTTTTATTATTAGTAGATATTTTATACCAGTTTTTTACAAAGCACATTTTTGTATTGTACCTATCGAAAATCGTGACGATAACGTATGTCCAAGTCATCTCGTGGACAAAATACTTCATAATACTATACTGGCCCGTTGTATGGAGAACAGTACGACAGATAATGTGACGTCATGCGCTATTTAGGTATAATCCGACCGTTTTTAAAACAGTCAACTTTGAGCCTCTGTAACTCTGCTGTTTTTCAAGATATGGAAAAAATTCCTTCAGTTTTGTAAATGTGATTTTTAGGAGAATTTTATTGAATGTTAAAAAAAAAATGCGTTACTAGCTCATTATTCCTGTTCATCATTTTTTCATTACATGGATTCGAACCGCAGTTCGAGCTCAAAACATTAGCATTCTACCCCTATGCTCCGCAAGCTGGCTTGCGGATTTTCAAGTTGAAACGTCTTTTTTATAGTGTACTTGTCATCGCCTGAGAAAACAAGATTCTAACATGCAAAATTTGGACCTTTTGGCTTCTTGCTTTAGTCTGGGACTTTCTAGCCAAGAGTACCTACAATTAACAAAAGCATCCTAAAGTTGGGTAGTTTTATTAATGACGAGATTTAGAAGGTTCCATCTATGTGTAAAAACTGATGCTAGATTTCACTAACAAAAAGTTTGTGAAATCCAGCATGAGTGTTAGAAACTTGGATTTTATAATTTCCAACATTTTGGTAATTTTCTTTATTCCAGGTGTTTGCACCAACGCGACAGCTCCGAGCGTATCCTCAATAAACCGCATCCTACGTAACCGTGCTGCTGAAAGAGCTGCGGCAGAATTCGCAAGAGCTGCTGGATATGCACTCTACGCTCCCCCACCCCCACCTTACGCAGCTTTTCCATGGGCAGGACCGCCTGGCTCAGGTCCTGGTTTGGGTCCTCATTGGCCAGGAGCGGCACTGTGTGGGCCAGATGGTCGTCCCAGGACTGGGTCTCCGCTCGGTCAAGATATGGCAGCTGTTTTGAGAGCAGAAGCGTCGAGAGGATTAATCGGTAAGTACTCGTAAATCATAACCTAAATATTTGTCACCCCCTTAGAGGCGGAATTCCCAGAAATCCCTATTTAGTGAAAGGCTTTGAATTAAAACTTATCTGTCTTCAAAATTTCAATTCTTTAAGATTAGCCACTGGGGCTGTGTGTTGATGAGTGAGTAGGTAGCAGGCGCGAAGCTACCTAAGAACACGATTCCCATTGAGTTACCTTTTGGAAAAAATATAGGTATAATAGTGTCTAATCTGACGTAATCCCATAAGAAATGTTAGCCCCGGCCTCCCTTCTGCAGAAATCCACCCTTCGCCACTGGTAGGTAGGTCAGTTATTTTCATATATTATAAATACAGATTTGTTTTTTGAAGAACGTGAATTTGTGCCCAAAGCCCAAAAATATTCCAAATTCCCACCCACTCTGTTAGGAACTTGATGAGCCTTTTATATTTTATTTACCGTTAATTGTTTTTTCTCTAGATGTTGATGGAGACGACACCGGTTCTCTGGATGGAGAACAACCCAAGTTCCGCAGAAACAGAACGACCTTCAGTCCCGACCAACTGGAAGAGTTGGAGAAGGAGTTTGAAAAGAGTCACTATCCCTGCGTCTCAACGAGAGAAAGACTGGCCAGCAAGACCTCCCTATCTGAAGCTAGAGTTCAGGTAGTTATTTCTTAATTTATCATTTTAATTTTGATATAAAATTACCCTCATACTTACTAAGTTCTTTTTCTTT
Source organism: Ceraclea dissimilis (assembly GCA_963576895.1). Lineage (NCBI taxonomy): Eukaryota > Metazoa > Arthropoda > Insecta > Trichoptera > Leptoceridae > Ceraclea > Ceraclea dissimilis. The sequence goes on from OY756360.1 coordinate 23,477,391, forward strand.
GTAAGGCAAAATAAATTTTCATTAACAATATTTTGTTAATCATTTTACTTGACTTATTTTGAAATTGACATAATATACTTATGTAGTAGCCAGAGGAAATATTTTGATGGCATATCCAGGAAAAAAAAAGTTTTTTCTCAATCTTCCTTCATATTTTTGGGGCCGCTGAATCTGAATTTCAACTGTATTTTTTCCTGGATACGCCACCATATTACTGAATTAATAATCGAATTATTTTAATCAAAACTGTACTACTAACTAACATACCCTTTATTCTGTTAAATTCCTTGTATCCTATTCGTGCTAAATTGAAATTTTTTTTCATTTTCGATTCAGTTGCTCCTTTTTCCATATTCTTTATTTTTCCTTTTCGACGCATTGTCGTTTTCTGTGGTCCTTTTTCTAAATTTTTCCTAATATCCGCATGTTTTTGCTTTACTATGACAACCAAACTAATACGCATATTGACTGACAGGTTTGGTTTTCCAACAGACGAGCCAAATGGCGGCGTCATCAGCGAATGAGTCTTCTGAAGAGGGGATCCCCGTCAGGCCCGCACCCGCCCCGGCATTCCGTCCATGGCTCACCTCCAACGCCCACGACTCTTCAACCAGCGGCCGGAGAAACGTTACAGATGGGAGGAGAGAACAGCGCATTTAGAGCACTGGTACCCAACTCACTTCACCACACCATAAGACATCACGATCTCAGCTCGTACCATTCGTCAGACGAGGATGAGGAAATCAACGTCAACGATGAATCAGATTGCGAAATAGACATCGAGAGACAGCACGCACTGGAGGAAAGAGACAGACTCAAAGCAGCGGAAATTGAAAGGTTAGCAAGAATGAGGTACGGTAGATCTAGAAGTAGTAGTCCTAATAGAGACAGAGACAGCAGCAGGCATCTCCCTCAAACGGGGGAACATTGTCAGCCATTACAGTTAACGAAACATGATCGATGAAAATCATTGTTATTTTGTATATAAAATGTTATAATAAGTAGGTACTTAATATTCTGCTGTCTTTAATAAGAACCGCGTATAGACCAACTTTGTACGTATGTAATGGGATTAGTTCGTAGAGATCCCAGTACTGCGAAAAACTCTCTTCTGTTTTTGATTTTTTTTATGAAAATGGGTGTATCAACCTTAGACACAACTATTTCAATCAAAGAGTTAGAATTTCCATAGCCAAATAGCTCACCCCTATTCTCCAACCCTCTTATTCCGCGTATGTATAGGTATGCACGGAAATATATATGGGTGATACCTACTAGATGTTCATTGTTTATGAGATTTTCTCAGTTTTTTCAACTTTTTGGCATATATTTAAGCGGTTCTTACTTATGGACGGCATCAGTATTGTTGAAACTTATGCCTTGCTCGCATTAGGGCAGTAGTTTAGTCGAGTAGGTTGTGAATTAGAAACAATACCTTATACCTATACTAGGACAATAACTGAGTGCAAGCTGGGGTTAACTGGAAGAAATCCCAGTTCTGCAAAAAGTTCGCCCTAGTGAACAATGATTTTTAATCTATACTATGTCCATTTTTTTAACGTTTGTATGTTTACTTTGTTAAACTAAATAAATCCAGCATTGTTTTTATTTCACTGCCTACTTGGCTAAACTACTGGACTAATGCGAACAAGGCTTTAGTGAATGGCGGTGAATACTTAGATATTATTCACTTCAGATTATTGTGATTAGATCGTTCTTAATTCAAAGATTATTGCTACTACTAATTGTATAATTAATTAATTTATTAGAATTAATTAAACATTGTGTAAATATTATTATAAATAATTAAAATAAATAATTGTAATAATTCTTACTAAAGAGATTGATGTACAATAAATAATTAATTTAAATTATAATTATTACAATAATTTGTGTTACTATTAGAAATAAGTAAAATATTTAGTGATAATTAGTTAATTTATCTATCATACAGGATGTTTTATATGTGTACCTATCCATATATAAAACACCCTGTATATTACATAGCTTTATTCTGTATCTAATTGAATCGTTGAAAATTAAATTCATCAAATTAATTATTCGATCATAATCAAATATATATTTTTAAAACTTACGAAGAAAAGAATATAGATTTTTTTTTATTTAAATCTGTTTTTTCGGTTTTCCTCTTAAAAATCAGTTTCAGCATATTACCTATTTAGATAGAGAAAATATGTAAGTACATGATAAAAATGTTTAAAATGCATATTGACATTTCAAAAATTTTTAAAAACGTGAGACCTTAGATCTCGAAAACCGTTACAAAATATGTTTTGGATAAAAATGGAGCAGATACATTGAATGACCGTAAAAGATTTTAAAAAATCTTGTATAGATTTCTCAATAAAAAAATGTGAGAAACACCTCTGACCTTTTTTCTGAAAGACAGAAACCCGTTTCTTGAAAGTCGCAGAGATTTTTTTTGTGCTTTTAATATGCATTAAAATCTAGGGAATAACCGTAATATTTTTTTGATTGAAGCGAAATTAACCCCAAAAAAAATGGAACAAACGCTATTTTTACCTTTTTATCATGCAATTGTTTATGCGATTTTGAACCTTAATGCTGATGTGGGAAATGACAGTGACATCATTGTTGGATCGCGAGCCTTAAAAAACACAGTTTTTTTTCGTAAATTATATTTATTCCGAGCGCTTTGTTGGACTTTTGGACTTTTGGAATATCTTGACAATGCTGACAATAATACATAGTCAGCGAAAGCTCTCTTAAAATGATTTGTATAAAAAACTGTGTTTTTTTAGCAATTTGTTGTGTCTGAAATTTTCAAGTGTTCAAATCAGTCTCCTATATGTATATAAGGATTATGTATAACGAATGATGTACTCTATAATATACATGTAATATTTATTGTACCTAAATAGTAAAATACAAATTATTACCTATCTACGTAAAATAAAAAAAACTATTTATTTTTATTGCACGTACTACTTTTACTAAACGAATGATACTGAATTGATAAAAACAATGCACAAAAATATAATGTTATAAAAAATATATTTTTTTCATTTATTTATCTCCTATTTGTACCTTTGAGCTGCGTCTCATAATTTGTTGAGCTGAAAAGAACAGCGGAGGGCCGAGCTGAATAGAAAATAAAATCTGCTACAAACTAATTCCTAGAATTGGAACTATGAAGAAAATTACTAGGTAACTCTATCTGGAAGAAACAGTCAAGATTTTTCTAGTAAACTTTCTAAAGATTCCATATCTTCGTTGTTGGTTCTTCGGCTCACCCTGAAGATGACCGCAGTATCGCTGCCGAAATCTCGGTTATTCAACCACTATACACGCATAAGGAAACCCAAAGAACCAGCAACGAAGATATGGATTCATCACGCTACGAAAGCCTACAAGATTATTTTCGAAAGATTGACTTGAAGGTCTCGAGCTCTGAAGAAAAATAATAATATTTCACCTGAAGGAAATCGAATAAAAGGAATAAGATAAAATTTCCTTAAAAAACTCATTAAAAAAATTAAGTAGATCGATGACAGATCAATAAGGTTCAAAGGGGATAAATAAGTTAGGTATACCTGACTAGAACAACTTTTGGTAAATACCAACTTATGTACTCGTATTTGTCCTCAATTTTGGCAAAAAGTGGAAACGAAGGAAAGAAAGACCCAAGTTTAGGTGGATGAACTGAGCCGAAAATGACCTTAACATTTTCGGGACAGTCAGTTGGAGAAGCGTGGTTGCCGTATGCTCAGAATGTTCTTGTTTATACATACTTCCTTGGCACTCGCCATAGTAGAAGGAATACATGGTTTTATTCGCTTCCTGTACGTACCTAACATTTCTGCATGTCTTATGCCGGTGCCACACGCTCGCCGAACCTCGGCAGGTGTTCACAAGTGTTTACGAGTCAACAGGCGTGTGGATGGAGCATTTGTCTTGGCTTACGTAGGTTCACTCGTGAATGGTCGGTTTCTATACAAATCAATTCAAATTTTGGCAGGCTCTCGCAAAACATCCACACTTTTTTTACTTGTGTGTGAACAGAATTTGTGAACACTCGTCGGAGAGCGCAAGCCTGTAAAATATAATAATAACATTGAGTACCTATACTTATATACAAAGTATTGTACGCTATGATCCTTTTTTTCTTACAATAGTACGCAGGTGATGTCTTATTTGATTTTATAATCGATCGCTTCCTCCAATTTCCCCTTCAAGCAGGCGCCTGTAGAATATTAATCTTACTCATTTCATTTAAGCCTTTTTTTACAATTTTCGTAAAGCATGAAATTATTTTGAGTATCCGTTTGTGGGTAGGTATTATAGAAGTTAGTTTTGGCCCTAAAAAAATCGCTGAATGTTGGAACATCGCAAGTCAAAATAATGCTGATTTAATCATTGGGTAAAAATAAGAAATTTATAAAAACATGACAATAAGGAACGAGAAATTTAAAAAACATTCTGCATGATGTATTGTTTTATTAAAATTTCAATTACTTATTTTCATTTCTAAAAATAGTAGGTCCAATTTTGTAACTAAAATCAGACGTTCTTTTTTCAATTATTTCATAGTAACGTTATTTAAAGAAAACAGAGAATTTCACCTAGTGAGTTACTATTTTCTGTCATACAAATCCGTAAAGTTACTACTGTAATAAACACACACAAGGGATACTTAGTACCTAGCTACCTATAATTCAATCACACACAACAAGAATTGCTGTCAAATCTAAATTATTCTTGTTAGTTTACCATGAAATAATAAAATAACTGATACCTTTCTTTTAAAAAATCTCTAGAAAGATATACCCGCGTACCCTTTTCATCGGCCTATTCCCGTCCACTCCTGGACGAAGACCTCCTCCATTTGCTTCCACGCCGCTCTGTCCTGAACTCTTTGGATCCAGTTGGTACCCACGTACTTTACCAGGTCGTCTCTCCATCGTAGTGGTGGTCTTCCTACACCCCTGGTCGTCATTCTGGGTTTCCAGGTTAAGACCCGCGTATCTACCTATTAGAATTTATTTTTAGGTTAATTTATATCGAATTCGCGAAAAATGTGACTTAGTTTATTTTATCACTACACATCAAATTTAACGCAATAAAATTTGAGGCTTGTCCTGTTATTATCAAATAAAATTCCTTAAAATTTTATTGAATAATTGCTGTGTTTTATCCTTCGGAAGTGAGTGGATTGGCTATCGATACCCAATCATTTTATTAATAATACATATTTAATATAAAACGCCCTAACTATATCAGGTCTCGGCATTTTGGTGTTTGTATTGTTTATTTAATAAAGTATTTTCACGGTGTTATTATTAATTTTAATATAACGCAGGTGTTTTGTGTAAAATGATTGTATGCAAATTATACTGTTCTTGCACTATCAGATGTTTACAATAATTTCATACTTTTTTGCATAAATAAATAAATAAATAAATCTTTATTGGTCAAAACAAAAATTCATAATAATTACAAAAGTAAAACAATCGTGTTCCAAAAGGACTTATTCATAACGCAATAACTTACAGTCAACCCGATATACTCGTATTTATATTTGTTTTCCTATTTTGTAAATGTAATTTAAAGGTGTAGGTAGCTTACCTTGGCTTGCTTTCAAAAGAGAAATTATAATATACTAAAAAGAACAGTTATGATGAGCTATTTCAGGACTTTCGATTTAGAACATTTTTGTACAGATTTAGAACATTTGTCATTCGTAATCAGGTGCTTTGTCGAAGGAGATAACAATAATATAGAATGATTTTCATTTAAATTTCCATTTAGATGGTTGGCGAGCGGACTCCCAATTTTAAGGAGCCGGGTTCGAACATCGATGGTGACAATATATTCTGCATTTCACAACACTACCTTTTAGCCTGCTGTGAAAAATGCAGGGAAGTATTTGGCTCTATGTAACAAGCTTTACTAATCCTTTTAGGTAAATAGATAACTAAATCTAGCCAAATATACAAAACAAATAAGTCCTATCAGACACATAAGAAGTATGCTTAAGTCAAAATCCTCAATCTATCTGAATCAGGTCACATATCACGGAGACTGTCGAACTCTAGAGTAAAAAATGATACATAAAAAACCCGATTCGGATAATATGCATCTATCTTATTTGAGTAATAACTATAGCATTTATTATCGCACACGTCTGAGCAATTATTAAAAGGATCGCAGAGGGAAGGACGTCATGGAATATGAATGAAGAGGATATCCTTCCAATAAAACACTCAGTTCCTAATAATTACAATTATCATTTCCAAAGTGTTTTCTTGCGCCGAATAATTCGGTAGGTGGAGCAACAATCAAAATAATACGAGGATATGGCGATCGGTGCGTCGTCAATCATAATTTCTGGTGGATATATGTAGTGTCCGATCAAAACCGGCCACCTAAAAATTTTTAAATAATTCTTTACTTAAAATACTCCATATTTGACGAAAGCTCTCGAAATTTATTTACACAATTTTTTAATAATGCTAAATTTTAGTAATTTTTCAACAAAATGTTTCGAAATTTCGAAAACTTCGTTTTATAACAATTGGTTACTATATGGTTACACTTTCTAGGCACTATCAGGAAATTATGGTCACAAATTTCTCTCTGACATTACTGATTGTCTCCGTCAGACGGCTCACTTCAGGAAAATATTGATAAACAAATGGTATTTTTTTTTTAAATCTCAACTGCCTAGTATCTATTCATTTATTTTATTTATTTATTTCATACAAGTACAACACAGACTCTGAATACATATAGAAATAATTGGACATGGAATATTTAAAGCGTTCAAACAGCGACCTACCTAATTAGGTTGTACAAATTTTGTCAATATTACATCGTCAACAATCCTACTAGCTCAGTCATCCTAGGAATCGATGTATGGGGAAGTCGGCAAAATTAATAACAGATTGGACTCTATGCAGTATGATACCTTAGGTTGGGGTGTTTCAGAATATCAGGTCTCCCCCCTCCTCCCCCTGACGCGTCACCCCCCTGCCCCCCCGAATAGGTCCCCCTATGTGGTTTTCCTCAATTTATCGGAAAACAGTAAGAGATGGAAGAAAACTGTCAAAGACGAAAATAGCCCTTAATAAATTCTCTACAAAATGAGTCTGACACATTTTTTGATAGGACTAGTAACTTACCCGCAATAGCCGGCGAAAGTCACGTATTTTTTTGTTAAGAGCAAAAAAATATTTTACATACTCATATTGTTGAATATTCATAAGTACTACAAGAAAATGTCCAAAGAATGAATTAATTGTTATAGTTTTAGCTATAAAATGAGCTATTACTTATTTTTACACGACTCATAGTTTTTGAGTTATTACAAAAAATTCCAGGGACAAAAAATTTTAAAATCGAACTATTCATACAATTTGTATTGAAATGCTATGATATTAAAATTTAGGTTACGCCTGTTTTTCACAAGTATGTAAAAGATAAAAAATGTATTGGAGTACGATTGGGTCTTTTTATTATTTTAAGATATAATCCTTTCGAAGTTGAATACGCTTTTGCCAGTCATGTTTCAAAGCCATTATCCCACTTTTCCAGAAGGATTCCTCAAGGTTAGGATGGGTCAAAAGCATTGGCACCCGGCGTTTCGAGGGTTTCTACAAGTCCTGTTCTGAAGTTAAGATGAACACTTCTGATTTAAATCAGATCAATGGAATCTCTGCTATCACTTAAGCAATAATTCAGCGACCTTTGAAAAATTAATCCATGATTTTATCGACGTTCTCCGGAACTACTGCATATTATTGCCATCCACTTCGAGCATTGTCTTTGACACCTTGCTGTGCCCATTCGAAATCTGGCACTTACTTTCTAATCATGGCATATGATGGAACAGACTCCAGTAATGAATCCGACATCTCTTTTATGGTTCGTATCGGTCTATAACCTTATATAAAATAATATTTTATCACGGATTGCGGCAGAAAATTTTATATATTCACAAAAATTTCAAACACATTGAAAAAAAAATGGTGCCAAGAGTGCTAGATTCGTCCTATCGTACTCAAATTTTGTAAATAGCCCTAATGAGGTTTGTATTATCTATATCAATAATAAACTGAAACTGGCCAGTACATTTTTTTCTCAGGCTACGAAGTGTTCAACCAGCCATCGTATATTACACAGACTACACTAAAGTTTCTTCTATAAAGATCTTGACGAATCCTTCTGTAAAACTGGGATAATGGCTTTGAAACATGGCTGGCAAAAGTGTCGAAAGGATTATATCTTAAAATACTAAAAAGATCTAATCATGCCCTATTACAGTTTTTATCTTTCACAGATTTGTGTAGTGTATATTAAACAGACGTAACCTAAATTTTAATATCACAGCATTTCAATACAAATTGTATGATTAGTTCGATTTTAAAATCTTCTGTCCCTGGATTGTTTTGTAATAACTCAAAAACTATGAGTCGTGTAAAAATAATTAATACCTCATTTCATAGCTAAAACTATAAAAATTAATTCATTCTTTGGACATTTTCTTGTAGCACTTATGAATATTCAACAATATGAGTATGCATAATATTTTTTTGTTCTCAACAAAAAATTACGTGACTTTCACCGGCTATTGCGGGTAAATTACTAGTCCTATCAAAAAATATGTCAAACCCATTTTGTAGAGAATTTATTAAGGACTATTTTCGTCGTTGACAGTTTTCTTCAATCTCTTACTGTTTTTCGATAAATTGAGGAAAACCACATAGGGGGACCTATTCGGGGGGCAGGGGGGTGACGCGTCAGGGGGAGGAGGGGGGAGACCTGATATTCTGAAACACCCCAACCTAAGGTATCATACTGCATAGAGTCCAATCTGTTATTAATTTTGCCAACTTAGGGCTGCATTTTGACTGAGCTATACACAAGCCCAAATAATTTCCTAAAGTAGGTATGCTAAAAGATTTATATCCTGAAGCGCAGAACATTAAACGACCTGCTGTTGGAAACTTATAGTTTCTTCTCAAAAATATTTCAAAATTGTCTAATTTATTATCAAATAGTCAGTTTTGTTTTGGATATGTTTGACTGGAACCGAATAAGTCAATGTGAAATGACATCGCAGCTACCTTAGTATTTAACAGCTGCAGTTTTAAAATGCCTAATTTCAATAGAGGTATTTTAGTCCCTCTCGTCACACGTGCTGGGGCAAAAACTCCCAAATACTTCCTGCCATGTGATAATATGCAACCTTATCCAGAATCGATCCTTATTTTATTGGTGGTAGTTTTTTATTGCAGCAATTGAATATTCTATTGCCATATTAACTAGGTAGGTACCTCCGTTTGATAAATTTAAGAAATGTCCTTATTTTTTGTAAATGGTGGAGACTGGACAGGTACCTAATCGATCTCATATACGAGTATGTTGGTTATACTATACTTAAATGCTTTGATTATTGAAGTACCTAATCAAATTATTGCTTCAATGTAACATGACTGTTTGTGCAAAGAGAATGTTATGTGTGCTTTTAAAAACATAGACCCTGACCTCCTCCAGTATCCATCACCATACCTGGGATGTGTTCTTTCAATCCTTGACGCGTAATCCATATTTGCATCCTTTTGCACTTTCTCCAACCATCTAAACTTGGGTCTGCCAACGCTAGGTCTACCTTGGGGTTTCCTCAAAAGTATCGTTCTCTTTTCAACTATTATTATGTGACTGCTTCTAATTTTCGGGCGAACCTGTGTGGTTTTACGTGGACGGACGTATCGACACTTTTTTCTGGTGTCTTTTTCTTAACAATCCGAGTCTTTTTCTTCAGAATGCCTTTCTTGAATTTTTGTTTTCAGAATCTGAAGAAGAAAACATAGACTACACACGGTTTGTCCTAAAATAAATAAATAAAGTCTTTGTTGAAAAATTCCCGTAGGCAATGTCTGCCAACCAATCATGAGATTAGAAGCAGTCATGTCAAGTTTTCAATATGAAAATCTTCAAAAAATTAGGTATTATACTATAACTCTTGCTATAGGTGCATGTCTTGCTCGTTTTAAACTTTACGACAAAGAAGATTTACGAATACTACAAAGCTATTTGAATACAGCCTTGCTTTATTAATTCATGCGCTTAAATTATCACAAATCTCAAAATAATAATATTGTAAATTAAAATTAGCAATTTATTACTTTAATGAAACATTAATTTTTATGTCATCGAATAGAATGCCTTATAATGTTTAGTCGGAAACAAAACAAAAATTTCAAAAATAAATAAAATAAAATAGAATCGTATTGTCGTGTCATTTCCTCCACACAGAGGGTGACTCCAACTTCCCTGGCCAAAGGCAGCTGCTGTGGACAAACATTTCTATAATAATATTCCAACCTATTTAGTTTGATGACGAATGTTTTTTGCTTCGATCATTAATTTATTTATTGTAGTGACATTGTAGACATATTTGTCCTTACGCATATTTTTAAGGTTAACTATATAGGTAAAGTACCTAATTAGGACTCTACAAAAAATACACTATTTTCGTTTATTTCTTACTAGCTGAGTTACCCATGCTTCGCAATGGCAAATTTGACAAACCAAACCGGCATACATTATAGGTCTGAGCTGGATAAAATGTGACATAAGATCTGAATTTATTTTCCAACGTCCTTTCATATGATACCATACATGACCCCACGCAGCGTTTGAACCCCCTCATCACCAAGGTATCTCTTAGAAAAAACTTTTTCCTAAAAATCCGGCGACGTCAGAACACAGAGTATATTACCGCAAATGTTATTCAAAATTTTCGCAGCAATCCGTCGGTAAATGCAGGAGTTATGCGAACACTTCCGAAAAACCGACTTTACTTATATACATTAAAATATGCACCAGTATTTACCAAAAAAGGTTTTTGGTAAATACTCCTCCGTAATCTTTTTCCGTATTTGACTTTTACTGCGTAGGGCTAAGCTGGAGTGCGTTCTAGCTCCGTTAACTTTCACCCGACGATTTGCCCGATTGTTGTATTATTCTCAGTACAAGAAAAAATATATTTTGCAACTTTCGGGAAACGAGTTGCTATTTTTCGGAAAAAAGATCAGATGTGTTTTACACATTTTTTTTGACAAATTTATTCAATATATATAAAAATATTTGACGGTCATTCCCTAGATAAAGGTTCAGTGCATCTCCCACATTTTTTCCAAAGCATATTTAGTAAGGTTATCGAGATCTAAGGTCTCCCGTTTTTAAAAGTTTTTGAAATGTCAATATGCCTAGTTTTAATGAAATATTTATTTTAGCGTTTAGAACTAATCTTACCTGGTGATATATCTGCGTTTTTAAATTGGGAGCTGTTGGATGTGTTTTTATCTCATCTTGTGAACGATACGACCATCTCACTCCTTCCTATACTTTGACTGAGATAGTTAGAGTAGTAAGGCGATAGTGTTGTGATGCAGATGATAATATTGTAAAGTGTGTAGTGTGATATGAATGTGTTGTGTCATTCACACCTATTATACCGCAGTATTGTTTGGAAGATAAAAAGCTCTCATCCGATTCCGGGGACGAATTGGATTGAAAGATCTCTTTTGCACATTTTTTCTATTTATTTATTGACATAAATATGTAGCCAATGTAAATATAATACTATTTATTTATTTGTTCACTAGGGCAAGCTTATCGCTAGCTAAACCGACACTTTAAGCCCGGCCACACATGTTCAGTAATAACTCGTTTGCAAAAAAGCTCCGACCAAAACCTCTCTCTCAATTCAGTGTTTTCCTGATTTTGAATTCAAAAAGAGGTTTTGATCGGAGCTTTTTTACTCATACTTACGAAAGTGTGGAAACTAAAATAAGATACAAAAAATAATGTATATATACGTACATACATAAGTACATCCAAAAAATAAAAATATAAAACAAAAGAGGTGGTGGAGAATAGGATGAAGGACAAGGAAGGAATCAGAGGAGTTGAGAGTTGGATGGATTATTCATGATGGAAAGCTAATGATGCTTCAGTTTACTCTTGAAAGAAAGAATTGTAGAATACGACTCTGTAAGATAATACAGGTCCGCTTCATGTTAACACATTGCCCATGTCTCGGAGACAGTTGTCCATTGAGATACAATAACAATAAATTATAGCGCCCGATCTCAATTCACTTGTATTAACGTAATGTTGTATTCCCATACCAAATCTGACACTCTCTGCCTCAAATGAGAAGTTCAGTGTTGCCGATATACCAGCACTAATGTTGTAGAATGTAGAGGATATGGGCGCCTATACCTAACCGAATCTTAGGACGAAATGACATAGGACGAAATCACATATAACTGCCTCTATCATGATAGCTGTGTTGTTCTAATATGGACACCTCTTGTCGAAGAGCACAGTGTCCGTAAGTAGGTAGTAGAGATTTGGTTTATTAAACAAATGAGAGTTGCTTTCGGCGAAGGGCCAGCGTAATTAGTGTCTATCCATATATCACAGACTTTGTTTATTGACATTTCCTGTAAACTGTAAAAAGACACGAAAGTGTCCTAAAACTAGTTGCCCGATTAATGAACAAATTTTCACTCTAAGTAATTTTTGTATCCGTTTTTGTGATTTTGACTTATATGTATGTAGGTAATTTATTCTTAATATGTTTTTGTCTTTTGCGATTGTGATCGTATTTTTTTTTGTCATTTGCGATTCCGTCCTATGTGAGTTTGTCTTTTATGCTTTTGACCTATTTGTGACCATTTCATCGTTGTATGTCATTTCGTCTCTATGAAGTGATTTCATTCATTTGTGATTTGGTCCTGTGTGATTTTACCACATACCTAACCCTACCTGACTACGTATAAATAGTATGGGAGATGATTGTGTGAAGCGCCGGCTACGTAATAAATTACGTAGAATAAAAAAGTGAGTGATTTATGTATTGCGTTAATAAGCGGAAGGTCCTTTGGTATATTGCTGTTATGATACGAGTATGATATGAGGAAATACAAGGTAACAAACACTTATACATTATACAATACAATAGTCTGACACTCTTTTTACCAATATTGTCTTTGACTCTCGACTCTCCAGTGAATGGCGACGAGAAAAGGAAAACACAGGAGACAAAATCGCATCTCATTAATCATTATGCTCATTCATTATGTCTTCATCATTCATAAATGTGTCTTCGCATTAGCGACCACTCATTAGAATAGAATTTAGAAATTTTCATTTACAATTTTGTCAAATTAAAGGAGAATGGGCAAATTTGTATGGAGCTTGACCCATCCGCGGCCAGGGATAATTTTGATATTTACTATTATGTTTTATACCTACAATTACTGTGTAGAAGTTTTATCGCAGTGGTTCGCACAGGAAGTGTGTCAAACGTATTTATGTTTTAGAGCATTTTGCATCGTTTTACTGAGTAATAAAGTAAATATGGCAATGGACAGGCCACGTTGCGAGACAGGGAAATGAGAGATGAGCTCCCAGAATCTTAACATGGCGTCAACCATAGGAAGACAAAAGGCCTAATGGACGACCCAAAAAAAGATGGGTAGATGATGTAGTCCCAGTCGCAGGAAGAAACTGGTTGAGCAAAGCTCAAAGTAGAAGGAAATGGAAAACGTTAGAAGAGGTCCATATCCAGCAGTGGAAGGACGGCTGAGGAAGAATAAGAAAGTAAATTTCTTTATTTAACAAGAAAGATTATAATAATTGCAAGTTTTTACAGTTCACCCCACAGGGTAGCTATGATAGCTATGTATGTTATTTCATTAGCAGTCATTACTTAATTCAGTACTTACCTATCAATAAAATTTTCGCCTGTTTAACAAAAATTCTGACACTAGTAACCATTAACAGCAACAACTTGTCCTTCCGATTACAACTTATAACAGAAAGTTATCGCCTGTCGTAAAATGTGAATTTAATGTGAACCTTAAAACCATACTACTATTAACTTAATACACTATTTTCTATTTGATTTGATACTAACGGCACCATACAGTCGATAGATAAGATGGTCGAGCTATAAAAATACTAGACGTCTTTATAAAAAGTTTGATCGGTAGAGGAAAGTGATGAGAAAAAAATAAAAAAGAATCGGTTTGTTTTCTTAATCGCGTCGTAATTTGTTCAATAATATGTCAATTCGGGTAAATTTATTCGCATTTTATTCAAAAATTGATTGTCAATTCAGACATAATGATTTTAGAATTTCATTTTGTGTAATAATTGAGATATTTCCACTTTAATAAATAAGTTGTAAAATATATATTTGATTAGTTTAGTCTTCTAGATAATGCCTATTATTATAGCAATAATTATTTTTAACAAGTTAATCAGTGTAGGAATATTCTAATGTTATTAAATACATAACGCCTTACTTAGCATCGGGTTATAGCTGGTATTAAGGGGACATAGTAGTTTAAATTCTATAACTTTTTTTTTAAACTAAAATGAGTGTATTTTCAATGTATTTTTCTATTAAATAATTGAAAAAAGAACGATATATTTTAGTAAGTAGTTACAGAATTCACCCCAGTAACCGCTATAAACATGCGAAAAATATGTCGGAAAAAAAACGAAGATTACTCAGCTAATACTAAAGATATCATCCGAAGACTTAAAACATGGGTAAATGAGAATATGTTTTAATGATGTTAGTGATAAAAAAAATTGGTTTTTGTAAATTATCTCTTTAAAAAATAGTTCCAATATTGCCTCTTAAATTTTCTGTGATTATTCCTGTAAGTACCTACATAGTTTGTTAGATATAATGCTCTTATTTGGTTATTTATTTGTAAAAATAAAATACTGTTTTTTACTTCCACTATTTATTTTGAGTACATACACCAGAGATCTTTCAAAGCTAATGCTTCATCTTCAGTGGTTAACTATGAACTAAACTGACAGACAGGTTTTACTTACATTGTCTAAGGATCTGGGGGGCGGGGGGTAGTAAGATAGAGGGTGGGCTAAACTGTAGTAGGTATGTCATTAGTGAAAACAATAGGAATCTAGAAACTACTACAAAATTCTTATTTGGTTGATAAAATGTTTAAGTTATACGAGTTATTTCTTGATATTAGGCTACCCTTCTATGCAATGGGCCTAAAACATTGTAAGAACATGTTATTTACATTCTCATGCACAATTTGAAAAATTAATGTGATAATATAACGATTTTGGTTCCGAGCATACATCGCCCCTTAAAAGATGTAGATTTTCTGAGTGTAGATTATGAATGTAAAAAAAAAGATTTTATCATTATTGTATAATGATTCTCTATTTCTAATTAATTGATACTTACCTTTCCAAACCTTAATATTATTTCTAAACATATTCGTTATGACACTGTTTTACTGTTAAAAGAAATAGCGTCTTTGTTGGGTATTGGGTACTGATGGTACCGCAATATTTGCAAATAAATTGCTGTAAATATTATAACCGTAATAGTAAGTTTTATTTATTTATATTTATTTATTCACATCAACGGCGTGAGCCTTTTACACAACTTATGATACAATAAACAAGTTAACAATATTTATATTAATTAAAATTAACAATATAACAAAGTTACGAAAGAAAAAAAAAGAAAGTAAACATTACATATTTGTACATTACATATGCACACACACATGCATAATGTTTCCTCAGCTCCATAAAAAAAGCATTCATTCCCCGCTTCAGTGCAGGAACCTGCACATCACACAATTTAATTAATTTAATCCAGGTACTCCCTAGTGGCAATTAGAGCCGGCTGATCTGAAGACAAGACTTCTAATCGGTTCTCGTATATTCAATCAATTTCTCTCTGAAACTACTACTCTAGATTCTCGGCTCTCCACAACATGCCAACAACGTATACTTCGTCTTTTCGGACATACTCGTAGCTATATCAAGACGCGAAGAGACCAACCTAGAAAGAACAGTAATGCTAGGGAGTGTACAAAGCAGGAGACCGAGAAGCAGATCGCCGATGCGTTGGAGCGACCAAGTGAGAGCAGCCACCAATTCCACTCTACACGAAGCCGCACATCTGATGGCCATGGACAGAGGCTCATGGAGGAGGATAGTCAACTGGGGGAGTGAGAGTCGCGACCCTCAGTCATGAGGACAGATGTGATATAAACCAACCAGAATTAGCCATTCATCTTTGGTTTTCTCCCTTCGCATCCAAGTTCTTCTGAGAGCTTGTTGGACAATGCCGTTAGACCATAACGTTTTTGGAGTCTTCCAACACTTATGTGTTTGGTCCAGGGCCTGCATTAGAGAATTATTTGTGCCCATTTAGTATCTTCTTGTCTTCCCTTATATTATTATCTTTTCAGTCATCCTATCATCACTCCCAACATGCCCGAACCATCTATAAGTTTCATCCCTCCACATCTACCCTATCAAATTACCTTCTCTGCCTTTTGTACGCATATTTGTATACCTACATTTTTTTTTCTTGATTATGTAGTAGATATGTGTCTTGTAAATAATTAATCTTTTATGAATGGTTTATCTGTGTGCTTGTGATTGTTAGGTGCTGTATGAATGAAACATATTAATATAAATAAATAAGAATGAATAAATAAAATCCTCATTGAAAAAAAATATATCTTTCAAATGGCGGGTTTATTGCCGTAAGCAATGTCTGCTTACCAACCACTTGGACGTACATTTGATAAACATAATACATACAAGTGTATAAAAAAGAAGGAAAATGTAAATAAATCTAAAAATAATAATAATAAAATATATAGAATATAATAATTTTTATACCTAGATAAAATACATACATAAATAAATTGGTGGATGGGATGAAGGATAAGGAAGGAACTACGGGATTTTCAGTTATGTGGATTATTCATGGAAAGGTAATGATGTCTCTAGATGATGAGTAATATGAATAAATATATAAAAATGAATACATGTCAAATTTTCTTAAAAGTTAATGGTCCACACTGACCCCATCTAGTGTCGTGTGTTCGAACTATGTAAGCAGTATTGAATGTAATATATTATTATTATCATCTAAGACCAGTGATAAAATAGAGTTGTTATTATTTGAGAATGAATTTGTCAGCGAACGATTGGAATTTTAAAATGTCGATTTAAAATCAATTGCTTTTCCTTCCCAACCAATATTATAGGATTAGTTTCAGTGGCGTCTCGTTACGTATCTACAAATACAAAAAAACAGCTTTTTTTCTTGTTTGAAATATTTTACTTTCGACGGGTACCTATTTGCCTTACGAATTCAACTACTCGATCCGCACCTAATAAACAATAAAACAATAGAAATAAGGAAGCGCTTTTACAAATCCATGATCAAAAGGATTCGACATTCGTGAATTTTGAAGCGCTTTTCATTATCCGTGCTTTTAATTCTCACGTCGTCAACGTAAAGAAACTAATGACAGAAAGGATACATCGCACTCTTTGTATGCCTAGACGCATCATAATTTTTTAGTGTTATTTTTTGTAACGAATCTCTTATCACTTCGCCTTTGTATTCTGGATTCTCTACAGATTTTCATGTCGTATAAATAGATTTTAATTGAATGATACAAACATATGTGACATAAATAAATAAGGGAAAAAAAAGAAAAAAACTAAACATTTAGATTAAAAACCACTAAAAATCACTTTTGCTTTCGCGACTAGTAGGTATTCGGAGATTTGCACCCTCATCATCAGGCAATTGTAAATATTTTTTTTGTGTTTTTAATCTAAATATTTAATTTTTTTCATTTTATTCCCTTAAAAACGGACTTCCACAAGTACCAACGGTCGAAAACATCGAGATTACATAAATATCTGTAAGTATCTATCTAAATAATTTTACCTCAATAACCTGTGCGATACGGCACTGTAATATCCATTGCCAGTGACCAATGTCGTGTTATCTTAACGCCCCAAGAACAAGAAACAAGCCTGGCTGTTGACCAGAAGTTGATGCGCCCATAAATCTTGGCGCCCCCTAGCCTTCCTCTCTTCCGAGCGCTCCTGGACTCGCTGCTTAACAATAATACCACAATCGTACACATTCAACAGTTGCTTCACTCAATGAAGTTTTAACTTCTGTACAATTGATTATTTTTTATGTCGTAGAGGTACCTTACAGATGCCGCTAATTTAGAACTATTTTAAAATTACTTAGAAACTATTTATTCCCTCCTTTGATATCGTTGACCTACCGATCAAGACTTCGAGAATATCATTTCAGTTTGCCAATTATTGTTCGCATTTTTTTCTCATTTTGGAAACATGTTTTTGGATTAAGTATTCCATTATTATTAACACAAAAGACATAGAGGAAGGCTACTCAAAATGACGGACAGATGACATTTTTCAGCGTGTCCAGTTTAGAAGAGACCTATGTCTAGATGGGAAACAAACGTGGCAGTGAGTAGGTGCCTGAATATTATAAGTCAGCAGACAGTTTCATTCAGTAATCATTAGAGAATTTCCGCCTTAGGGTGGCCTCATATACATAATGAAATTCACAGTCTGAAATTGGTTGTTTGTAAAAAAATTCCGACCTCTCTGAATTCAGAATCACTGTAACAATGCGACCTTGGCATCTTTGCTTACATATATTTAGTCGAACCTTTTTACAAACGATCCAATTTCAGACAAAGAATTTCATAATAGTATTATTTATTCATCTATTTATTTATAACTTTATTCATTTAGTTATATATTTTATTTTATTTATTTAGGAATCATTTACTTATTTATTTTGTTTGTTTGTTTATTTATTAATATTTATATTGTAATTCTTTGTCTGATGTTTTGTTTTTTCTAATTGCATGCTGATCTTTCCATATATTATATTAAGTATTCACTATTGTTCTTGCATGCATGTCAAATATGTATAAATTGGTAATTTTTGAGCCTTTACTGGTCCAGTTGCTGTTAATGTTCTACTGTATATGATTTTTGTAAGACTGTCTGTGCTTTAGAAAAAAAAAATAATCTATGAGGGCACCCTTACAAGTAGATATTGTATTAACGCGTACGGCTTGATCAAACCTTGTTACTCCAATTGCTCTACATGACGACAGATATTACCTTCGTTTGCTACAAAAAGGTCCCCGGGGATGCATTCTGTTGGTTGAAAAACGTTTTTGTATCGCCGTAAGACTGAGTTGGAGTGTTTAATCTCAACAGAGTGGTAATTAGGCCAATCATCCAATTGGAAACTTCTGATTCTCACCTTCACAAGATAATTTCCTATCAGCTTCACATAATATACTGCACGCCCGTACCAGGACAGGGATCTCTGTTTACACGGATAAAAAAACGGTCAGTAGTGCAATCCCCCTCATTACTGAGCATAAGCGTTCCAAAACAGGAGGCACGGAATTACTTTTTTGAACATCGATTTAATACTAGAGAATTTAAAGGGTAAAATACAAGTTATAAAGAAAATCTTCTTCTTCATATCAGCGTGTTTCTTTAGATTCTTCCACGCCCCATTCGAACTACTTCGACTGTAAAATAAAGAATTATCGCCAATAACCCATTAATGTGACTCTTCTTCATTTGTGTCATGAATAAACTGACGTGTTTGCTGGACGGAAACTTTAACATTCTGCCCAGTATTCGATTACATCTATTCATATAATCTTGTAGGCTTTCGCAGCGTGATGAATCCATTTCCTTGCTAGTTCTTCGGATTACACTGCGGGTCGAGTGGTTGGGTAACCGGGCTTTCGGCAGCTATACTACTGCCATCTTCAGGGTGAAGTAGTTTTTGTATGAAAAAGTCCGTCGAGGTATCAGTAATTTACTGCCGCAGCGTGAGCAGTAGTGTGTTGAAGCGGTCTCGATATCCGAAAATTATCTTTAGCTTTAACGATATGAAGCATGCATTGCATATTAGGTAAACTGATCAGTCATATTCTTGAGATGAACATACCTGTTGAACTTATCGCGAACGTCGAGGGAGACGTTATAAAACTCTCGAGTATTATTATTTGCTTTAAGTGTGATTAGTTGACAAGTGTGTAAGTGTTTAGTGTGATTGTGTGTGTGTTTGTGTGTAACTAATCTATTTTATAAATGAAATAAAATAAACACAACATTTACATAGCACTATAAATATCATTCAAACTACAAAACGTACGTCATTACCATGAAACTAAGAAAGTACGCAGGCAGTCATGAAGCTTATAGGCAGGAAAAGCTACCGATTAAGTGCTTGGTACCAAGAATGGCGTCACAGTCATTTCCCACGGCACTAAGGTTCAAAATCGAGTGAACAATCGCGTGATAAAATGGTAAAAATAGCGTTTTTTTTTTACATTTTTTGGGGTTAATTTTGCGTCTATCAAAAAACTTTTACTACGGTTACTCCCTAGATTTTAATGCATATTACCTATCAGTACAAAAAAAAATGTTTTCTTTGCGACTTTCGGGAAACGAATTTCAGTCTTTCGGAAAAAAGATCAGAGGTGTTTTTCATTATTTTTTGAGAAATCTATACAAGTTAAAAAAAATGTTTTACGGTTATTCCTTAGATAAATGTTCAATGCATCTACCCTATTTTGTTCCAAAGCATATTTAGTAACGGTTGTCGAGATATAAGGTCTCCCGTTTTTAGAAATTTTTGAAATGTCGGTATGCATACTCTTAAAGCTTAATGATGTTATTCGTTTATAAAGTAATAGATATTCAGATGATTTTATTGTATGGAATATCAGACTTGAATGCAAAATGACTTCACCGAAGCATTATGCACTGATTTATTTTTTATGTCTGTTCTCTAGGCCGACGATATGTTATCTTAATAGTTTATTGGTTGAAATTCATGTCGAGCGGAGTAATTATTATTTACTTGAATAGACCTGATACCTGATCGAGTGAAAACATTTCCATTTCAACTTATGCACTTGGCGGATGGAAGCAATGCTTGGACGTGGTAAAAAAAGAAGTAAGATGAAACAACTAAAATAAATAAATAAATAAAAATAAAATAATCTTTATTATACAGAAACATACAAAGGGCGGGCTTATTGCCAAATGGCAATTTCTGCCAGCCAACCCATGACAGAAACCAAAATGAGACATAAATAATTATAAATTTAGTACCAAAAATGGTAACAACAACACTGTGGTAACAACTGTGGAGGGAAGAGGCGAAATCCACTTAATATTATCATGGAGGTCAGTCCAAGTGACCTTTGATGATGATGACGTCACACAAGATGTTAAGAAATGTATGGGAAAAAACATTCCACCGACCAAGTGTTTGTCACCAGGAAAAGTGACGTCACGATAGCGGGTGGTTACCATGGTGATGTAATTTGAATGTCAGGGTTAGATATAAAGAGGGCTTCGTATGAGGTGGACCCATAGACACTGAACAGGCATGTTAAATTTGGACGTGTTCTGAGCAAAAGGTGTGTATGCGGAATTGCATGAATGTGACGGAAGCACGAAGTGTGGGTAGGGATAGGAAAGTCTGGCGACCTGTTCTCTCAGCCTACACCGCAAATGTGTAACAATTATAATAAATCGGTTTTATATGTAGCATTTTCTGGATATCGAATGTAAAATTAGCTTCAAACATGAGAGTTGGAATTCTTCCAATGACCCTATAATCCAATCTATAAAGATAGGTTGGTATACTATTTTGGTCATAAGGTGTTCCCATATTAATAGTCTGTTTTGGAAATTTTATGGTATTAATGGCTACCAATACAGTTTGTTTGGACTGGAGATTTTATATTAAAAATTAATAAAAAGGTGAAACTTTATTGACATCGTGGGCGTATGTTTTATGCTCCACGAAGGTGACGATTAACTAATCAATAATTTAATAATCTTCCTACGTATAAACGTTGATTGGTTTACACATAAAATAAATAAATACGTAAATAAACAAAATACCGGATATAAAGAAGAAGATTTATATTGATAGCCATGTATTTTGTCACTCTTTTTCTCAAATAAGTACCGGTACCTACGGTTCACAAGTACCTACGGTTCAAAGAAAGAGTAAAGGTCGAAGGATTGAACGGTCGATGATAGATTTTGTGTGTGTGGACTCGTGGCTCCGGAAGGCTACCATAGATACTCGGGTGTTTCGAGGCGCCGAGCTGGAGACTGATCACTTCTTTGTAGTGTCAAGGATTGATCTGTTCTCTGGCTGGCGATCGAGGACACAAAAGAGTGAGCCCTCCAGGAGAATCAGAGTCAAAAACTGAGTGATGCGAATGTGAGAGATGAGTTTGAAAGGAGGGTGGATGATAGGTTGAAAGTGTACAATGAAAGGGAGAAGACAGTAGATGAGCGGTGGAGTATGCTGAAAGGGGTGTTGGTAGAGAGTGCAAAAGAATCATGCGGTGAGGCGGTGATAGGGAAAAAGAAAGGTGATGCCTGGTGGGATGATGAGGTGAAAGATGTTGTGTTAAAAAAGAAGAATGCATGGAAGAATGTCTTGAGTGCGAAGGGTACGGATGACATACGAAGAGGAAGGATGGTTGAAATATACAAGGATTGTAAGAGGGAGGTAAGAGATATCGTACGTAGGAAAAAAGTTATGCTCGAAGAGCAAGAATGTGAGAAATTGTCGGCGAGTGCGGAAGGAAATTTGAAGTTATTTTGGAAGGAAGTGAAAAAGAAAAGGGCTGGATGCGAGACGAATGGTATGAACTGTATTAAAGACAAGAGCGGCAACGTAGTGATGAATGGTGAAGAGGTGGTTGAAAGATGGAAGGAATACTTTGAAGAGTTGTTTGAAAGTAATGCCGGTATGAACCAGACTAGTGGAGCAGCGAATTTAGTTGTAAGTGAGAATGGTAGCGATGAAATTAGTATGAGCGAGATTGGGAATGCGCTAAAAAAGGCAAAGAATGGTAAGGCTGCAGGATATGACTGTGTAGCTACGGAATTTATCAGGCATGGTGGTCCGAGTGCTCTCAGGTGGTGCTGGGAGCTTTTCAACCTGTGTTGGAGGGATGGCTACACTCCGGAAGACTGGAGGAGGGCTGTCATATGTCCTCTATATAAAGGGAAAGGCCCAAAGCTGGAATGTGGTAGTTACCGGGCCATCAGCCTGTTGAGTTCTGTGGGCAAACTGTACGCGAAAATATTGATTTAAAGAGTGAGAAAGATTACGGAATGTAAGGTATGGGATGCTCAAGGTGCATTTCTAAGTGGAAGAGGGTGCGCCGATCAGATCTTCTCCCTGCGAATGGTCGCGGAGAAATTTTTGGATAAACACCAGAAGTTGTTCTGTGCGTTCGTAGATCTGGAGAAAGCATATGATCGCGTGGATCGTGAAAGAATGTGGCGTGTATTGTCGGACTACAGGGTGGGGAGCCAATTGGTTCGTGCACTTGCATCGCTGTATACGGAGAGCTCTGCGTGTGTCAGGGTGAACGGTGCGTTCTCACAGTGGTTTACCCTCACAAAAGGAGTAAAACAAGGCTGTGTCATGTCTCCTTGGTTGTTCAATCTGTTCTTCGACAACTGTATGCGTCCGTTGAAAGAAATGGATGTTGGTGTGGACCTGAATGGAGTAAGGGTATGTGCGTTGATGTTTGCGGACGATTTAGTACTAATGGCTGAAAACGAAAGTGAGTTACAGGAAATTATATCCTGTGTGCATGGTAGCTGCGAAAGAAACGGGATGAGGATGAATGTCAACAAGACGAAAGTAATGGTATTTGAAAGAGATGAGATAAGGACGAACTGTGCGATTAAAGTTGGTAATGAATGCTTGGAGCAAGTTGATGAGTATGTGTATCTGGGAAGCTTGTTTACAAAAGATGGTCGATGTGAAAGTGACATTGAAAGAAGAAAGTTAGCAGGTACCAGGGTAAATGGGGCAATTAGGCCAATAATGAAAAGTCGCAACGTATCGACAAAGGCAAAGTTGTTGGTGCACAACGCCATCCTAGTACCAACACTGATGTATGCAAGTGAGACATGGACATGGCTGAAGAAGGATGAATCAAGTATAAATGCGGTCGAGATGAGATCGTTAAGAAGAATGTGTGGAAAAACATTGAGAGATAGAATAAGGAACGAAATGATTAGAGAGTTGAGTGACTGTAAAAAGGATGTTGTGAATAAAATGAAAGTGAACAAGTTGAGATGGTTGGGTCATGTGGAAAGAATGAACGATGAAAGAATAACGAAGAAAGTTTACCTGGGTGAAAGAGGAGGTGTAAGGAAACGCGGCCGTCCGAGAACCACCTGGCTGGACCATGTCGACCAGATACTCAAGGATGGACGTGTTTTGAGTAAAAGTAACCGGAGAGTATGTATGAGGAACTGCATGAATGTGATGGAAGCCCGAAGGGTGTGTCAGGATAGGAAAGTCTGGCGATCCGTTCTCTCTGCCTACCCCGCAAGGGAGGTGGCGTGAGGGTATAGAATAGAATAGAATAGAACCTACGGTTCACAATTTAGGAGACTAGTTCAAAATTTTACTGACAGTATAATATACCTACATCATCGCATTGCCAAATTGTAGCGGGCTTTCCTGCCCATGCCTCCTGTCCCAAGGGCCCAGCTCCGGCCCTGACTTGGGGACCAAATAAATAATACAAAATAATACAAACAAATAAATAAATAATTAACTTACGTGGGTTATGCCACTGTCCTTATGGGAACACGGCCAGTGAGAGATCTTGGAATGATAAATGCAGGATACTCCCTATTGTTCTGCTTTCTCGCCGGTTGACCTTGGTAACTGTTCTCTTAGCTGGGGCCCGTTTAGCCACCTTTTCAGGACCTCCCAACTGGTCCCTGGGTGAACTAGAATGCAAAAGGCCATTGGGTGCATTCCCAGAAAAACAATATAATATATCTACATGTACCATTGTACCTAACTGTATACACCTAACCATCAGTGGTGGATCCGGGATTCGTCTGGGAGTAGGGGGGACTGAGGGTCGGTTTTGACCAGTTATTTTGGTGAATAACAATAATTTAAAATTTAGCTTAAACATATTAACATAATTTAAAAAGAACAACATTTAAAACAAATAGGCACTCATATTAATAATTGTCCATAAAATAGTAAATTTTATGATTTCACTGCGTAAGTTTCTAACAGGAAACTCTGATAATAAGAGGCATTTGCAGTTATATTAAAGAGCGGGCAATTTTTAGATTTTATCAAATGAAATGACTTAATTAAATAACCAATGATAATTCAGAGTTAAGTAGAATAATACAAGAGTTGTACAATCGAGAAATGGACTAAATCCATTTTTATCAATTATCCATGGTGATGGGCTGTAAATATGGCAAGACAAGGAGATTCAAAATGGGCACCCATGTTTCGTCAATGGAGGCCCTGATGAATAACAGAAGTGTTGGAAGGCTTTGCTAATGGTGATCTGACGACATTGTTAAAAACCTGGATGTATAGGTTATGGTAGTTGGTTGGCAGACATTGCTTACGCCGCCTACGGCACTAAGCCCGCCGTTTGATTTTTTTTTATTTACTTTTCAATAAAGATTTATTTATTTATGAAGGGGGAGAACAGAGATGAGTGGAATTGGACTAAATCTAGCAACGGAGAGAGGAGGGCTAGAAGAAGAAAAAATGATATAATAATGTCCCTTAGAGCTTGGAGTTGGGTGTAGGAGAAATGTAGGAGAAACAGCATATTTGAGTGATAAACGAGTAGCATCATTAAAAATAGACTGAATTCGTTGAAATTGGAAGTTTGGAAGATGATCTAGGATACTATTACAATATTCCAGCCGAAAAACTATATAAGATTTTATCATGGTTTTGGCTCCATTGCATCCTCCAAAATTATGGACTTCGTTTATTTCTGTACTGTAGGACTTCATACATAAAACTGGTTCAATCAAAACTAAAATATTCGCACGTTTGGATTTCCATAATAATGATTGAAAAATAAATAAAATACACATACTTATTATCGATTAGAATACTGAGAACAATAATGTGTGACACTGATTGTGATGATATTCTAACTAAAACATACCTGATTAGCTGGAAGAATTAACTAGAAACATTCCACCACCAATATTTACATCAAATCAACATCGAGAAACAACTCATAAGTTCCATTCATGTGACTATTGGAGATATCGCAAAGATAATAGTGATGACAGAAGTTAGTTTTAACCACCAGCATAGGCAATCGTCTAAGGTTTTCGAAGGCGAAAAATAATCTAAACCCCCATAAAGAATCGTTTGCTGATATTCCTGGATTTCTCAAGCAAACGAAAGTACATAGCTGTGATGTTGTAGGTTTTCGCAGCATGGTATATAATATACTCTTTCTTCTAGGTTGTTCGGGTGTTGGCTGCGTGTACGTTGATTGTCTCGAGCTTTCGACAGCGATACTGCTGCCATCTTCAGGATGAAGTCTGTCGAAAGCTCGAGACAATCAACGTACACGCAGCCAACACCCGAACAACCTAGAAGGAAGATGAAAGTAGCGGTGTTCGGATTCAGGTTACAATTATCAAGGCAGAGAGAACAGATAGCCAGACCTGCTTACTCTTACGCACATTTCTTGCCTTCATCATATTCATGTAATTCGTCATGCACACGTTTTTGAGAATCTGATCCACGTGGTCAAGCCACGTGAATCTTTGACGGTTCTTGGAGGATTCTTAGTCTAATTAAAACTTGTATTAGTCTTTTATTAGTTCTTCTTGACAAATTCTTGTATTAGTGCTGAAGAAGGGAAATTTGTTTCAGAAACATGTTGACTCTGGTCAAAATAAAAGTGGAGTAAACAAAGTAAGTAATGTTGTTTTAATTATATTATTATGTCGCCACAAAATAAAGAAACCTTCAAGATCAAAGAATATTCTTAGTCTGCCTACATCGTCAATCCATGGATTCTTAGACTAAATAATAATCTAATCTTAATAAGTCTATATATGTAGGTACACACCATCAGAAAAGGCCTATTATTAAAAGCATATTATTTTTAAACAGAAAACTCAAACAATAAAATGTCACGATGATATAAAATCACAATTAAATTACTGTAACCTTTGCAATCGAATCTTTAAGTATAAAATATAATCGGCGCAAGTCTGACCTCTTGTATAATTACCTGTTATTGTCCAAACAGTCAATGATGAAGTCATAATTCCCAAATCCCAATTCTTTGCAACAAAAAGCAACATCAAAGTCATCGCAACGTCACATATTACGACAATCATCCTGTCATACAAACGCCTACTATTAAACCTTGCAATTTCAATATTACTTTATCTGTATCAACATACTTACAGCACACTAACCAACTTTGTGGAATTCCATACGTCAGTGATAATTCAACGGGAGTCCCTCAGGGTTCTCTAATGGGCCCGCTTTTTTTATAATAAGCTTGTATACACAGCACTATACACTTTACGGTAAACTAAAAGCATGTTGTAAAGTACAAAATGCGAACATTGAACCTCCTGATTATAAGTCCGCGCTATAACCAACTGATCCAACCATGTACGTACTCAAAGAAAATAACGACCAAAATATAATGACTGTCTTCGTCGGAGAAGTGATAAAATTTCTGAATGGGCTTCATACTAATAATCTTCCAATCAGGCCACCATTTTCAAAGTGATGCATTTACCTACACAATCTTTGCAATGAATTAAAACAAAACAATTGATAGATTAAAATCTACTGTCCACTTTTTCAGGTAGCATTTAGATAATTTTATTACGAAGTTCAATTTAAGACAATGATCGAATGCTGATAAAAATCTTGATCTTATCGACAAAAGCTTGAGTGCCTCTGTTTGCATTTAATATCTTTATTAAGGCAATCTTTACCTGATGGCTCCAATCGATTCGTACCTATACTCGTAAGGTGTATTATTATAGGAATATGTAGTAGTGATGGGCAATAATGACCATAAAGAAAAAGGCCGATGATATTATCGAGACGGTGGGACATGGCTGGAGGCAGAGCCCCCAAAAAAGAGAATTGTGGAAGAGACAGGTAGAGGCCTACATCCAGCAGTGGAGGGAAAGGGGCTGAAAATAAGAAGAAGAAGATGGAAAATTGATACCGTTCAAAATATGCAATTGATAATTGCAATAATTGACATATACTATGTATAAAACAACATGCTAAGTCGATAGTTATAAGTCGATGATTGTATTTCGACTAGTATTTTGAAGTACATTATTAAATTTCTGCAAGTCGAATCGATTTCTTAATTACGCAAGAGAGTAGGTACCAGGCGCGAAGCTTCATAAGAATACCTACCCTACTTACGTACATGATTCCCATCGAGTTACCTTTTGGATAAAATGATAGGTATAATAGTATCTAATTTGACGTAATATCATAGGAAATGTTAGCCCCGGCTTCCCTTCCCTTCCACCACTGGTAGGGACTTACAATGAATTAACTGTTGGTGCTTTTGGTGCGCAATGTGCGATCTCTTTACGTCAAATTACTACCCAGATTGCACAAGTCGATCACTGCAATCGACTTCTACGAGTTGACCATTAAAATCGTCTTCTACAAGTCGATTATTATAATTGACTTTCTCACAAACAATCGAACAGTTGCGAACTTTTTTACAATCGATATTATCGAATGCGTATTAAATTATTCGCCCATCACTAGCGCAAGTGTAGATAATAATATTATTTTTATTACGATTGAGTTTGCACAAAATGCATTCATAAAAAAATATATCTCCGAGATCGAGTTACAATAATGTGAGACGTTCACACGATTAAAAATTTGTCATCGCAATAATGTTGTCATAACTATATTGGAATATAGTGAGATATTGATGGGAGTAATAAAATCGATATAAAAACATATGAAGCTATCATATCTTTATACTTGCTAGGTATTTCTCTTACAATGTCTTATAATGTTGGGATAATATCGTAATTTCTAGAGTTTTTAATGAAAATTCTTGCATCAGAATGTGTTCCTTTATGAATAAATCATTATTCTATAAATCTGTTTGACCATCAGTACCTACTTTAAATCGTGTGTACTTATGTATTTTTTTATCGAGTTTCCAATCAACGTCAGGTGTTTGAGAAACTTCAATACGAAATTTCGCATCTCATCATCAGCCCTCACTCGTCCAGTGTTGAACATAGGCCTCTCTTCTCGACTTCCACATTTCCCTATCCATCGCTAGTCTGCGCCACTACTGTCCTGCTACCTTTTTGATGTCATCAGACCATCTCGCCTGTGGTCTGGCTGGATTTCTGTAGCCGGTATTATGTAGCATTTCTCATCTATTTCAGCAATAACGACCGCCACCCATTCTGAACAACATGTACGACGTATTTTTACGCAATAAAAATACAGATTCACTGTTTATTTCGTTCTTTTCGATATACTTGTACTGTATGATTTATTTATTCATGTTTCCAGTAAGTTAACAAAATAGAGAAATATTATATTGAATTTTCTAGCAGTAAGACATCTGTTTACTGCAGCGAGTTTGCGGAAAGGTTGCTATTTTTTCAAGCTATAACGCCAATGATAGTACATTTGAATTAACAGTATTAAAATTTACATAGAATAAAACGTATAAGACTATATGAATAATAAGCTCAGTGCTTTATTACATACGCAGCTATAAGAACAAAAGTTTACTAGCTATGCGCAGATACGAAAGTGTAAAGTTAGATATTATGTCATAAAAGCTCATGTGGTCAGACTAATTGATGCTGTAAATAGACAAAGCTCTGCTGTGGAAGCTTTTTACAATCGTAAGTTCATTATTATGTATTATGACAGCAACTAGTTCCCATTGTGGTTGATTGGAGATAAACTAACGGATTACTGAATGGTTCGAACGGGGATTGTGCTTAACAACAATTCCACACTTTATATGGACCATAATGGGTAATTGGATTACTCGTATCACACTTAGTGGAGTGTAGGTATTTACCCATCATAAAATGATAGTTTTATTGCGCCTCAGACGTGTTTTTCAAACCGATACTCATAAAAATATCATTATTGATAAAACTTGGTATATTATGATGCTGTATGGAAGCTGTCCACATTCTGACAGACAATCGTAAGTTCAAAATTTCAGTTTTTTCATAATCTGTTGTTAAAGTTTTGTTTGGGTAAGTATTTCAGTTTGCATAACCCAGGGAAATTAAGGGTAGACGCCGTCTGCGATGAACTTTTGAAGGAAGCAGACTATTCATCCAAATCCTCAGTCCAAATTTAGAATAACGAGTGACAAATACTTTTGAATGTCCTGGGCCCATTCTTCGTCACATCCTAAATTAGTAATAGAAATGTCTCTAATGGTTGGAGAATGGTGTAAGCATTGCTGGTTTTTAAACTTATCTCAACCGTGTAAAAATAATTCAAGTTCATCATCAAACAAGCCTAGACTTTCGAACAGGCATTAAAAATGGAGTTAATAAAAAAAAAAACTAATTTCCGCTACCTATTTCCGCAGTTAAATGTTTTTGTCATCAAAATCATTCATATTAATTATACTTACTAGTATGCCTCTATCTACTAATTTTAAAAAAATCACTTATTTTCGCTTGAAATGAACTTAGCATATTTTGACAGAAAAGAGACGATCTAGGTATAACTAACCCAATATAATTTTTATGCCAATGGTTTTCATCGAATAGTTCACATACATAAAATAACATATTAATTTTATTCATCAATTTCAGTTTTATATAGCAAATTTTAATAATATGGCTAATAGACCTTTGAAAATAATCCCACAGGTAGACATATTATAGTACATAACATATCAACAGGGTGAAGGATGAACTTTCATCTGAGTTGTATTAGATTCTACTACTAAATTAGAAAAGAAATTATAAAATAAAAAAATGCGTAACAGGAAAAATCACGTCATGATAAAAATGTCATTCTGTCATTTCAAGATGCGCCTCTTGCGAGTTGAAGGCAACGCCTAATATTTATTTTGAGTTCAATTTCACCAATTTTCTGAAGTGTAAAGGAACGTTTGATTCATAGACTGATGAAAATGGAAACCGTGCATAAAAAACTGAATTAGCGGAAGAACAAAAAAATGGGTCGACAACATAACCTCGTCAGTCGCATGAGAAAGGCGAGTGCAGCGAAGAACAGAAAAAAAAATAGGGAAACTACAGGAAAGAAGGATGCCTGAAAGACTCCCAAAAAAATGAAAAAAATGAGCTGGGATAATCCATAATACGAGAGACGGCAGACTCTGTACAAAAAACGGTACATTGAAGGAAAATCCCGCGGGCTTAAGGCCCTCCACATCCCCGGGTAGCTCAGGCGCATTATAATAGTGACCTCTTTACCTGCACTTCTAGGCAAATCTTATTAAGAGGTGGGCCCAGGGTTAGCCTTAAGGGAGCCCCCCGGCAAACCCCACTCCTAAATTACGTTCCTTCAGAGTCCTTATCCAAGGAGGTTACGATACAACAGTACAATAACAAGTCGGCCAGTTATACAATAATAAGGAAGAAATGCAGTGTTTTGCTTTTTTTAATAAAGTAAGAATTGAAACCTAAGAAAAGTCCTTTGTAGAGCGAAGAGACTATGCAGAGATGAAGACGAAGAAATCTCTATAACATTTTAATAGTAGGTAATATGTATTCACATAATACAGCTATATTATGTTGGAGATTATGAGCAGGTTATATTATAGGGACCACAATTTATTGACACTTGTGTATAATGACGAGATACGGACAATATTATTAAAATAACTTCATTCAGGTGAGACTGAGGTGAATCGGACATTTATAGGATTATTGGGAGTATCTCATAGCCACTAATCGGCACGGGTGATACAGCTTGCATGTATACTCAAACTTTGGTCAGCGATACAAGTATTATTTTTTTTAATTCGCTTGTATCTGACTGATCGCTAAGACTTGATCAGTCATAACAATATCTAGTATGTACTAGCACATACATTGGTTTGTCTGATTAAATCATCTATAGTTCATTTTCGTCAGGGAACTGTCACTTCTTTACTGACACTTGTCACACTTAGCTGGCTCCGTTTTTTTTATTTTTTTCTATGTTCAAACAGTAAAAGTTTATCCGATACGCCATTCTAATATTTTATCCAACTTAAGAGATATTTAGGCTTCTATAAATATACTTTAAACAAATTGAAACAAGTTTTCTGTAGGTGGGGTATAAGGGTGGAAGAGGATGTCTCCTGCGATTGCGGCGAGATCCAGACTGACGAGCACCTCCTCGTATGCCGAGACATGCCAGTGAGATGCGATGCGAGGGACCTGATGATGATGGTCACTGACAATGCCGTTATGGCTGCTAATTTCTGGAGTGGGGTGGCCTAGTGGGGAGAAACTCGGACCCGAAAATGAATGAATGAATGTAGGCCAAAAGCTTAAATTGTATAAGTACTTATAAAAAATATTACACAGAATCTTTTTTCTGGCTCTGTTAGGAAAATATTCTGGTGAATGTTGTATCTCACCAGAAAGAAAATCTATCAGGAAACGTCCCTTGGGGGCAGGGAAAGAGAACAAATCACTCGACTTCCCCATCCTGAACTGTAAGGACACTTCTTGCTTCTACCTGAAAAAACAAAACTAAAATTAAGCCTTATTGGTGACCCCTGCATGTGACTCTATTAGATGTTATAGACAGTTGATATAATAATATACAGAAATAAACATGTGAATGAATACATAAAAAACAAAAACCTATTAAAAAACCTTTGCGTTTTATGGCTTAATTACTCTATGGCCTGACTAACATTTTGGTGATATAAAATTTCGATACGCAGTAAACAAGGTGTATTTAACACCATAATCTCGTTTAAGGGAATACCTCTCTGTATCACCTTATTGTTATAAGTTAGATTTTTTTTAATTAACTTGTTTTACTATGTAGATTGTAGACCCTATAAAAGGCATCTGGCAAGATGGTCACGTAGAATCCTAAAGTAAGTAGAGGCTTTGGGATTTGGGACAGTAAAAGAACTATACTTAGGTAGATTACAGAAAAGGTGGACAGATTACATTGTCTAGCTTACGGGTCGTAGATGGCAGCAGATATCCCAAGATAGAAGGTAGGGAGAGTGTTGAAAAGAAGACACCATCCAGATGTAAGAGAAACAACTTTAAATAAAAACTCTGGAAGCCAAGAGAGCAGGCAGAAGACCGGTGGTTGGCCTTTCCAGAAATAGCTGATGGCAGAAGCAGGTAACAAATGCAAAGGAAAGACTGTGTTTGGACTCTTGGAGACTCCAAAAGATGAAGATACACAGATACCTTGAACCACCGACCCAAACAATGATAAGGGAAAGAAGACGTATCTATGATTTCGTCAATATATTGAAACAAATATGCGCTATGATCGAAGCTCCCTCCTAAAGCTTGACTGAATCATTTGCTTTTAATACAGAGACAAGTCAAGTTGTTTTCATTTCATTTTAATGAACATCCCAAAGCTTCCGTCTATCTATGACGATAATCAATTCAAATCAAAGCTATTTATATTCAGTTTGACCATTCACAACACTAGTCCCACATACAGATACGGAGTCACAATACCAATATTTCAACGCAATTTAAATTTATATTTTCATTACGGGAAAATTTTTATAAAACACTCACATAATAGGAAGGTAATGATTGTATAACAAGGCACCTAAACACTTTATTTATTTATTTAATAATTATCTTGATAAAGAAATTGTTAATTTGTTTTACGGTATTTTAATTTAACGTTTAATTTAATACTATAATACTTTTGTTTTTTTAATTAATGAATTTATTTTTTTTCGTCTTTTTCACGGATCCAATATACTTAAAATTTAATGAGCTTTAAATGCCTATTCAAAAGCTTACTATTATCTTAGTATATTTATTATGCGAAGTGATCGTGTACTTCAAACAAAAGAAAAGAAGCGGGACTTTGGTGCAGTTAGGGGTGGTTGCGGGGTAATATTTATCATGGGGTCAACAAGACCCTATTACTACGTGGGAATAATAATAGCAAGAATAACAAAAAGTAGTACCCTTAGTAAATACATTATGAAAAATTCATAAAAAAAAAAACCATCAATTTCATAAAAAATGTAGTGCCGATAAATCAAAAGGTTAACATTATTTTTAAATTGAACCTTTCTGAATAAAAGCAGAACAAAACCTAACGTTTTATAGTTTACGAAATACAGTTTTCCAATTTCGACCGTATAACAAGGATCGATTTAAAAATAAAAAAACTTGGTTGACGCCACCGAAATCAACATAAAGTTGTGTCTTAGGAACAAATGACGAAGAGGTAAATTGGTCTAAGACAGGGGTTCGCAGCCCGTGGCTCCTCATACTGTCGTCCAATTAAAAAATCTCCTTAAAGAATACAGTTAAATTAATAAATACAAGGTTACTGACACTGCCGAAATATTGAGAAAAATGAGATCAAAAATATCAAACACTCATCTTTTCACATAGACGTAACCTTATTAATAATTAAGAATGTGTACAGTAGGTATATACCTACTTATCTCAACAGATATATAGCGATGGATGGATTTTCCATCAGGTTCATGACTGATCGTCGACTGGTTTAATGTGATCACTAGTATATTTACCAATTCCAGTCCATCCATCGGACACAAACAGGAATGGAACACAGACCTGCAACCTGATACATCGGTATTCTAACCTTTTCATGCACGAAGTCAAAATTAAAATTATCTGGTTAGAACCTCATTAGTCTCAGACGTCGTATTTATTTATTTACATTTTCGATCAACAAAATATTAAGTATAACATTTTTTCCACTAGGGCGAGCTTATCGCAATGCCGTGATTTATCCAGCTAGTCCGCAATTGGCACACAAATCCAATTACTATTACGAGTACGACTCGAAAACAACAGTTATCAATCTCAGAGTTTGAGACATTTTATGTTGATATCTCAATAGGTTTATGAAGATACGCGGTCAACTTTTAATTGGGAATTGTCCTACAAAATGGACAGTCAATAGTCATTGATGATGTACAGTAATTTATTGGAACAATAAACACTACTCGGAGCAAGGAACAAACATCTCCTGTTAATAATTTATGTAAATCAATAAAAAAATCTTTAAAACAACGTAAACTTACCTACGATAATGTGTTAGTATAGAATGTATCATTACTGATGTATCCAAGTGTTTTCATCAGTATATTACTATTAATCAATTACAGATAATACTCCTAATACATTGATTTGTTCATAAGTTAGGTCCCTACCTATATTTGATAGGTAGGTATATTTTTTTCTTTAGCTTTCCATTGTTTGTCGATGTGATGGATCGCATTGCTGAACTAAAATGGCATTGGGCAGGTCATGTTGCTAGACGGGGAGTGGACAGATAGGCACCCATAATCTTGATTTGGAGACCGTGGGACATGAAAAGATCGAGGAATACGCCGACCTCAGAAAAGATGGGCCGTGGATATTGTCCCCGTCACTGGCAGTGGGTGGATCAAGAAAGCCCAAAGAAGAGAGGATTGGAAAAAATGGAAGAGGCCTACATCCAGCAGCGGAGAGATGGCTAAGAAAGAAGAAGAAGGAGAAGAACTGGCATCCATTTCTTTCCCACTTTACTATTATAATCAACATCACAGAGATATCGTATATTCCTGATCTTATTCTAGGGTTCCTATAGGGATATCGCTTCTAAAACTGAATAAGTAATATTATGAGGATTATCTATAAGGTTTTTATAGCTAAGCCTATGAAATAAAACTTTATAGTTAAAGTATTATTTTACATACCTGCATAGCAGAAATAAAATAAAATATTGGGGAGTCGATTGACGATAATAGTTAGAATTGAGAGGCATAAATAGACTGTTTTAATATCTAAGATAAGAATCGATTAAAATACTATTGAATTTAACTTTCCAATGAAATCACAACTTAATACCTATTAACTTCATTTATATCCATGTCTCTCTATTATATCCCATTGATCAATAAATATTTATTTAATATTAACTAGAGGTCTGATCATTATGCAATGCCATTATATTTTGATTATAAAAACTCGATTTCGAGTCTAATTCGATAAGTAAAAATAGAATGAAATATTTTCATTTGAGTTCTTAAAATGCCAAGATCCGTGAGAGGTGTAAATTTCAAGCCGCATACCCTTCGGGGAAGGTAGAAGGGACAGAACACCAAACTGCAGCTCTATCTCTAAACTCAATATTTTTTAATTGTGATAGTAAAAGATATCGCACCTATTCCAACTATCGACTTCTAAAATTTGACTACCAACTTAACTATCAACTTACCTATATTTTCTTTTAAGAAAATTTATTTAATTTCTGGCGTTGTTGTCTCCAAATCCTGCAATCGAATATTAACAATTTTTTAGCTAAAGCTCTGAAATTTTCACCACCTAGATGGAATTACGATTCTGTATCACATTAGATCAGCATTATCTCCAGAGGCAAAAAAGATATCGTATGAAATGACGTTGGAAAGGAAATTTAGATCTTAAGTCGTATTTTGTCCAACTCAAGGCATCGGGAGACACCAAGAGATACATAACTACAAAGGTGATGAGGGAATCCAAGAGTTGTGTGGGGTCATCTGTAATATCGTAAGAAAGGGGGTTGGAAAAGAAATTCACATCGCAAGTCAGATTTTGTACGGTACAAGATTAATAATTATGTAGACAATCACACACACTCATTAAAATGACATATGTATTTTTGACAAACAGTTTTCCCTGAGCTACTGGTTTCGATATTAATTTAAAGACAAGTGACTATGCTTTCATCTCAAAGGTTTTGATCATTGCTTACAGCTCTAGTAGCTGTGCTGTGGGCAAATAAAGGAAAATTGTTACAACCGTACCCATAGTCTGCCCTACTATTTACATAGGTATAAATTATCAATATATTATGAACACACACGGCACGTTGCCTCTACTAGTTGCTAATAAGTAGGTACTATGTATGTATTGTATATTATAAGAGCTGTGAATAATTAATATTGAAATCACCAACATAAATATTTTAATGACTTATGAAGTGTGGAATGATTATCAGTAAAATCAATCACTCTGCAATGCACACAATATAAACGATTAAATTGCCATTCAAATCATCAAGGGTGCGATCTACCTAGTAATTGTAGATCAAAATTCAAAATTATTAAATCATACAATAAAGTCACATAACAGAATTACAACATGCATAGCATTCAAAACTAAATAAAAGTAAAAATATAGCGAAATAGAGAGGGGGTTACTATTTAGTGTAGAATATACGGAAACTTAACTAAGTTCCTAATTCCTACGTACGTAATTCTAAGTGCGTAACATGCGTTAAAATACAAGCATGTATGTTATGGATAAAATAATTCGATTCGCAAACTCTGTAAGTCGAAGAGTAGCTAGGTATTTTTAATAGTATATGAAAATATTTTTAATGCTTTTAATGCAATTCAAGTGAACAAAATACAAAAAAAATATGTAAATTATAAATAAAAAAGTTACCACATGGCTTCATACAGGCGCGAAGCTATTTAAGAACACGATTCCTATTGAGTTACTTTTTCGAGAAAAGCATAGATATAATAGTGTCTAATCTGACGAAAGCCCATAAGAAATGTTAGCCCCGGCTTCCCTTCTGCAGAAATCCAGACATTTATTCAGTAGGGATGAGAGTTTATCATAATGATGGGTCCTCTTCCAGCTAACACTATAAAATATGAGTTTTCGAGCTTAGAAATTTAGCAGAGGAGAAAACCCTGATTGTAATAAAGTTAAACAATTATACAGTAAATATTTTGATTGATATTAAACAATCAGAGAATAAATACCTATTTAATGTAAGTATATATGTATAATATGCATGGGTTAATAAACTTGCTAACTAATAATATGATACCTTCTTATACATTAATGAATTATGTTCATTGGCTCAACTCACTGATAAGGATTTTAATAGCAGCTACATTAAGTAGTAATATGTACCTAACAGCTTTGAGCTTAAAGTTAATTTAAATATTGTTACATTGTAGTTATACATTGACCTGTAATAAATCGATTGATGTCCGTATTGGTGTAGATTGACAGTTGAAAGCGTTGCTAACTCAGTTACTAACTACTGGAAAATAATGTTTAAAATATGTCTCAAATTCACTTTCGAATTTCTGGAGGGTAACTTTGAAAAGATAATTTTTATTTTTAGGTAGAAAACGGAATAAACACTATTTTGTTGACTCCTAATACTTAAATCACTATACAGATAAAAGAATGTTCTCGGGTTCCATGATAGACCGTGGAAGTTTTTGTAAGGTGGGAGCTTGGACCTTGGAAACTCTAAACAACCATGTTAATAAGCCATTAAACCTAGGGACCCAACTATGACGTCACGGTCATTTCCCGCGGCATTAAGGCTCAAAATCGCATTTTAACAATCGCATGATGAAATGTTAAAAATAGCGTTCTTTTAACTTCTTGGAGTTAATTACGCTTCATTAAAAAAAATGCCTAATTTTATCCTATAATTCCAAGAAAAAACATGGCGACTTTCTGGAAACGAGTTGCTGTCTTTCAGAAAAAAAATCTGAGGTGTTTAGCACAATTTTTATTTTTTGAGAAATATATACTTACTTACAAGATATACAAAATATTTTACGGTCATTCCCTAGATAAAGGTTCAATGTATCTACTCTATTAATTCCAAAGTATATTTAGTGAGGTTGTCGATATCTAAGGTCACTCGTAGGTATTTTGATTTTTTTTAAGTGTCCTAGGTATTACTTACTCTTAAGAACTTGCAGTCAAACCGTTTAACGAATGATCGTTACTGGTGACTACATAATTTATTACTGAAAATATCCTAAGTGTTACTTAAGAGTGTGCATACCGACATTTCAAAAATTTCTAAAAACGGGAGACCTTCTATATCGACAACCGTTACTAAATATGCTTTGGAACAAAATAGGGTAGATGCACTGAACCTTTATCTAGGGAATAACCGTAAAAGATTTTTTATATCTTGTATAGATTTCTCAAAAAATATTTTTAAAAACACCTCTGATCTTTTTTCCGAAAGACGAAAACTCGATTCCCGAAAGTCGCGGAGTAAAATTTTATTTTTGTGCTGATAATATGCATTAAATCTAGGGAATAACCGTAAAAGTTTTTTGATAGATCCATAATCAACCCCAAAAAATAGAAAAAAACGCTATTTTTAGCATTTTAGCATGCGATTGTCACGCAATTTTGAACCTTAATGCCGTGGGAAAAGACTGTGACGTCATTCCTGGTGCCATGCCCTTAATAATTATTTAGTATTCCAAATAAGGTGTCGTGCCCGGATGTACAAAGTGTTACTTAATTAATTAATTAAGCCATGGTACCGTAGACTAATATATTAATTAACCATCTGATTAAATATTTGGAGAAAATCCATTACTTAACTTAATAAGGAGGCAAGTACAGCCGAAAAGTAGTCGACAAACCAATAAACAGAAACATTACAGCTTTGTTTACATCTACTTTATGTAATAAGTGTGGACTAGAATGTTCTCAGGTTTTCTACATATTATAGCTATCGTTGAAGATGGGTGACTTTAAGCTCATTTTTCTCAACATTTTTGGTCCTGTCAGATAGAACTTATTTATCCTGGGTGAAAAATACGTAGTAGGCGCAAAACTCGTGAAGAAGAAAGATAACAGGTAGCTATGAGAAATTATTGTTTCCTGATTATAATAACGAGAAATTACTAATTAGAAATTAAAATTACTTAAAGGGATCACATAACGAACAAAGAAGTTCTCAACAAAATCAAAGGAGGAAGACACCTGCTCAAGTGCAATAGCAGAAAGACGTACCAGATGGATCGGCCACATAGTGCGTCAAGAGGGTACGTCTCCTATTTGAATTAATTGAAGGAATGAACGAAGGAACAAACTACAGTGAGGGCGACCAAGGATGGAATACCTGCACGACCTGTGCCAGTATATGGGCTTCGACTCCAGACACATAAAGAGTTATAAAGAACAGCGCATGACAGGGATATGTGGAAAGGGAGATATGGGGTTTGCTGCAAACCAATCGTAACGACTGAAACTGGAGAAGAATCATATTATTGCTATAGGATGACGCCCAGATTATTTTCATTATTTTTAAATGGTGAAAGGCTCCCCCAGGTAGCTTTCGATTGTGGATATTGAATCAATGTAATGATTTTACGAATGGGTGTAGCTTGACGGCGTTGTAAAGTTACTGGTCTTCCAACCACGCCTGGTTGCTTGATTAAAATGTCTCTGTTCGAAACAAAAATATCATAACAATTCTTCATGCAAGGCAAATTTCCACGATATACGACCAAATTAATAATATTAGCACCCAATAAAATGTGGAACAGATTAACGGTCACTGTTATTTTTTAAACAAACTCACAAAAGTAACATTTAAGAAAATAAGAGAACAATAATTAATTAGTGAAATCACCGAGTCGCAACTGCTTTAAAAAAATATGTCGAAATCTATATTGTCAGGTAATAATAAACATATTGCCATGTAAAAAGTCGGATAATTTCCAATTTGTGGCATGATGTTAGTGTTGAGCCTGATTTGTAAGATCCAATTTGTGACATATTGAGGTTTTACTTACAAATGCTTTACTGCATACTTCAGTGCAGAGTACATCGTCGGTAGTGAGATTTGAAGCATGCATCTCCAGATTAGAAGTCTGCACTCAACCAACTGCGCCAACCATGTAGCAAACCCACGTTAATAAAGTCACAATAATAAAGACATCATTTTGTTCTGAAAATTACTAGTAACTTCAAAATATTATGTGACATCTTTTTGCCAGTAAAAATTATGTGACCATCTAATATTTTTCACAGTCACAGAATCTACTAGCTAGTCATGTTGATATTTTATGAATAACAGGCGGTGATTTCCGTTATTGTGACTTTGTAGTACGCCTACACGGTGATCTTGTATCACAGCGTCCAATCAGTTGATATAATGGCTTTGATCTCGCGTGGGCTGCTGTTATTTAGCACCCGACTAATATGTTATTCATACAATATTGTTGGAGACCCGCTTATTCTATTCAAATTGGTGTGAAACTGTTTGTTTTTAATATGAAACGAATAAATTATTGAAACGGAAGATAATTTTATTCACACATTGGCTAATTTATGACGATTAGGTGAGCAGTGGCGCCGCGGTGAGCGATAGGGAATTTAATTTCAAACATTTGCCATCATAAAGGTGGCTTCCCTCAGTCCGTGATATTACGGACTGACGAAGAATTTTTCTATTCACTGATGCTTTATAACATTTTTTATGTAGGTATTATTCGTCATTGTAGAGAAATTCTGTATCGGTCCGTCAAATCCAATATCCCGGATCGTGGCAAATTACGGTTAATGAAATTCTGTTTTTGTGCATTTTTTTTCTAGGAAACAGTGTCCCACCAGACACGCAAGATAAATGTACAGATTTTCGGTCAAATATTCGAGCCGAGAGGACTGCTGACCTTTTGGTTTTCGGTCAAATTTAGGCCGAGAGTCTATAAAGCCCGAAACTTCGAAACAATTTTGTCCCAAACAAGAAAAATCAATTTAGTTTATCTTACCTACTTACATAATCGTACAAGTATTTTTTGATATAAAAAGTATACAAATTTGAATACTTTCCTGCACACTTCACAGCACAACAAAAAGCTTATGTAGTGAAGTACAGAATACAAAAATTCCTTTGGCACGCCGCAGGCATAGGTAGATTTCAAGTGATTTATTTATCTTATTAATTTTAAGAGTACATCTGTACATATGTATAATAAAAACAATCACAATATCATCACCAAATAAACCAGCGAAGTGATGAGTAGTATGGATGTAGTCTATTCTTTGATTTTCGAAGTACCTAATCAAATAATAATCAAATTATTTTCATTCCACTCATATAATATACGGATTGGTACCGGTACCTAAGCACTAGAAATTTGAAAAAAAGATGTGAGTTCTACTCGTATCGTGAAGCACTTTTCTAAGACAACAAACACGCTAAGTACCTATGCGGTAACTACTTAACTAGATCTTTCGATCGATCATTGTCGTCCAAGGAATTGAGCTAGACAAAATCTGTAAATTGATCTGTATTCCTTATTTAATGCCCTTTCATACGATACCAGACAGGGACCCTCACAATCATTGGATCCCCTCAGAATTATTGTTTTTGTATTTAAAGCCTTAAAAAGTGAACCTTCCTCTTAATGGATTTCAACCAATCTCATATCAGTTCATCTACCACTTACCAAAAATCTACCACCCAAGTTTCACGTTTCTGCGACGCATAGTTTGACCGCAAACGTGCGCACAAGAAAAGGGACATATATATATATGGCTTATATATATAAACTTTTAAACCAAGGTCGGATTCGGGTTCTCCTGGTCCTAATTAATGATCCTGAGTAGAAATTTTTCAATTCTGCGACATCACGGGAGAAACGAATAGGTAGAATTTCTTTTGGAAATCTACCTAAAAGATGTGAGTTCTACTCGTATCGTGAAGCACTTTTCTAAAGGGTGCCTTCCCACGACAAGTGAATCCGGATTCGTACGCGAATCTGGATTAATCCCTTCCGGATGGATGATTTCGTGCACGGGGTATGGGGAAATAGTTCCCTATTTTTATAATAATATAATAATTCATTGTATTAATATTTTTAACTTTTTAACTTTAACGTTGTAAATTTTGAAAATATCTTGAGTCCGTTGAAGCAATAAATAAATAAATATATAATATAATAAATAGATAATAATAATTATCTCTGTCATACTGTTGAATATATACTAATTCTGTTTTTGTGTTTAAAAATTAGATCGATCAGGTACGAGAATAAATTATTGTCTTTACACCAATATTAATTGTAATTTAGTAAAAAAAAAATAAAAGAAAGAATTGCCTGCGGCATTAATTAAACTTGTTTGTGGGTGATATTTTTTAAAGTTTGTCACACGGAGTTTTTGTATCTTGTATCACGCGTTATTTTTCAACACCGGTTTTTCTCAAATTAGCTGCTAATCTCTCTCAGTCCCGTTATGGGCCCGCTACACGCTCGCGAGTCACCACGACCTTTTGGTGTTCATGAGTAAAAAGGCGTCAAGGGTCGGTTACGTACATGTCAAGACAAACGATCCATCCGCACCCCTTTTTACTCATGAACACCAAAAGGTCGCGGTGACTCGCGAGCGTGTAGCGGGCGCATTATGTGTCGGGGTGTACATTATATTTATTTTGTACGGGAAAAAATGTCTGCCATAACTGGAAATTAGAGAACCCATTAAATAATTTATTTATTTATTTTTAATATTATTAATGTCGATATTATCAGAATAAAAGAATACCGGCCCAGTAACAGTGCAAAAATTGTGCTGTTTCAGGTCCGTGGTATTAGAAAAATATAATGATTGGTACCTTAAACTTTTTTTCATTTTAAATAAAATTATAATTTCTTTATCATTCGTGTGTTATTTAGACTAATAGATTAGGTACATAATTTTTGAAGGGAGACATTTGAAAGATTGGCATCATACTGATAAAATGCACCACATGGACTTATAATTCGATGTAACAAAATTCCAGAAAAATTAATTCAATAAATAATAAGAAAATATAATGTTCCCCACTCTATGGCAACTGGGGAATCTAAATTTATACATTATTTATTTTGATTTTTATTTTTCGAATCATGCGGGTGTCTGCATCTCTTTCACTCTCGTTGTATATTGTAACAGTACGAAACCCATAAGCATATTGCTCAAAATAAATAAACCCCACAAAAGCCGTACAAAAGCCACACAGGATTTCTTTTAGGGATAAAAGCACAAATCTAATTGAATTTTGTAAATAAAATTAATTGTATCGATTAGTATTCGAGTAAATTATATTAGGAACTAGAATAGATTAAAAAATACGAATAAGCAAGCGGATCTAAAATGGGATAGACAATGATTTCAACATTTTATAAATAATTCATCTACTGAAATCCAACTAAAAAGTTTAAGCTTTTATTATTTGAGGATTTTTTATTGGTTTTTAATCATCTGTAGACCATATTTAAGGCACTTGGAATCGTCAGGTTTACAAACACAAAATCAAATGCAATAAATCAATAAACACAACAAAAAAGAATGAAAGCAATAAACACATAGACAATACAAAACTATAACACATTTGTGGTACAATTTAATGCAGGTCTGGATGTAAATTGTCCAGAACTACATTAAGTACGTCATATTTCTGAAGGGTTTTTGTGTTTTTTGGGGTTCATACTACATCATCGTAAATATTCCTATGGGTTTTTCTTCGGAAACCGTTGTGTATACACGCGCTGAAACATGTAAGTAGGGTTGTCAACATTTTTTCAGCTGATTATTCCATCTGCATCAATAAATAATTTTAAAAAGTTATCGGAAGCCTGGTTGCTAAAGCGCTCGATACTGGATGCCGACATACCCCACTTCACGACACAAGCTTTTAAGCTTGTTATGAAGTGTACAAATATGTATCAGGGTGTAATTCGATAATTTTATGAGAATAAAAGAAAACATACACACTATCTTATTGTTCTTGATATCAGTTCTTAACTCTTTTTTTGTTGCTTCCTTCATTATCCCCTCCTTTCTTCCTCTTCTTCTTCCTCTTCCCATGCTTCCTCCTTCCCTACCATAAATGTTTTATAGATATAAGATATATATTTTTAACTATGTAATGTAATCTATTTGTTTTGTGTGTGTGCTAATTGTGAACGGATGTAATTGGTCTTGTGTATTGATATTTTTGTATTAATGTACCTGCCAATGTTTGTTTTTGTGACTGTATCTGTTCCATGTACAATAAATAAATAAATATCTACTTATCTATTTAAATAAAAAC
This sequence comes from Ceraclea dissimilis, assembly GCA_963576895.1. Taxonomy (NCBI): domain Eukaryota; kingdom Metazoa; phylum Arthropoda; class Insecta; order Trichoptera; family Leptoceridae; genus Ceraclea; species Ceraclea dissimilis. The sequence goes on from OY756360.1 coordinate 23,522,248, forward strand.
TGTCATTTTATGAACTGCTTGAATTTTATAATATTTTCATTTGCTAGAAAAGTGTGGTTTTCTCAATTTTCAAATTAATGTAAATTACACACTCATTCGTCAGTCGAAAACTGCAGGCAATGATATAATTCTTAAACTGCGTTTAAATTTTACAAGTGAAGCGGATTTGGTTGATATTTTCTTAGTTTTTATGTTGCCAAAAAAAAATATATAGTATTTTGCGATCCATATATTTCTTGCAACTCACTTTCAATATTATTATTATACTCTAGTACGGTTGACAACCCTCGTTGTTAGTGAATATATATCCGAAAATATATCGAATAATAATTATTTTTATTGTAAAATTGTTACAAAAATATACAAATTACCCGACTAGCAAAAATTACAACACGTTATTTTCAGTTAATGTAGGTAGCTACATGTTATCAATTTAGTATCATATTCTTGTATTATGTATTTTTGTACCTATGAATAACTTTTGAATCAGTATTAATTTACAGTAAGTAATGTTAAGAGTATGCATACCGACATTTCAAAAATTTCTAAAAACGGGAGACCTTCTATCTCGACAACCGTTATTAATTATGCTTTGGAACAAAATAGGGTAGATGCATTGAACCTTTATATAACCGTATATAACCGTAAAAAAAATTTTATATCTTGTATAGATTTCTCAAAAAAAATGGAAAACACCTCTGATCTTTTTTCCGAAAGACGGAAACTCGTTTCCTGAAAGTCGTTGAGTAAAATTTTTTTTTGTACTGATAATATGCATTAAAACCTAGGGAATAACCGTAAAAGTTTCGTGATAGACGCAAAATTAACCTCAAAAAATTAAAAAAACGCTATTTTTACCATTTTATCATGCGATTGTCACGCGATTTTGAACCTTAATGCCGTGGGAAAAGACTGTGACGTCATTCCTGGTGCCAATTATATAGGTAATACCTACCGATTCGGTATAATACTTTAAGTAAAAGTTAATGTCGCCGCCACAGCGTCTACGAGTTTTTTGCGTTCATGAGTAAAAAGGCGTCAACGGTCTGTTACGTAAACGAGCCAAGACAAACGTTCCATCCACACGCCTTTTTACTCATATACACAAAAAACTTGTGGGCGGCGACAAATGGAATATATATGTATTACGTTTAATAGTTATACTATAGAAAATGAAGTAACGTAATAAGCTAATAGGTACCTACATAAATATATACATAATTATATTTTTTAATAAAACGTTTTTTATTTTGTGAGAATCAACACACACACACACACACACACACACACATAATTATATTACACATTTTGTAATTATCAAACTATAAATTAACATTGAAATAATTGAAAAAAAAGTTTAATTTTAATTAAAATACATTTTAAAATAGAAAAGAAGAAATAAAATGAAAAAAACTGTCTGTTTGGGATGTTTCCTAAAGAAATATCTACGTATATGTATATTGGATTCAACACTTGTATTGCAAGTTATCCAAACGCTATGGATTAGACGGATTCATCTGGATTCATCAAGGCGTGTCCGCGGATTCACAGGCAACCTATTTCCCACGATCCGTGCACGTCTGCGATATCACGTACCGCCATACAAATCGCTATGAAAAAGTCTGTAGATTCACGGACTCACTCCTTCCCACGGCATGCGAATCTACGGACGAAGCAGGATTCACCTTCCGTGGGATATAGCCATAAAGACAACGAACACGCTAGTACCTATGCGGTAACTACTTAACCAGATATTTCGATCGATCAGTGTCGTCCGAGGAATTGAGCTAGATAAAATCTGTAAATTGATCTGTATTCCTTATTTAATGCCCTTTCATACGATACCAGACACGGACCCTCACAATCATTGGATCCCCTCAGAATGATTGTTTTTGTATTTAAAGCCTTAAAAAGTGAACCTTCCTCTTAATGGATTTCACCCAATCTCCTATCAGTTCATCTACCACTTGCCAAAAATCTACCACCCAAGTTTCACGTTTCTGCGACGCATAGTTTGGCCGCAAACGTGCGCACAAGAAAAGGGACATATATATATATGGCTTATATATATAAACTTTTAAACCAAGGTCGGATTCGGGTTCTCCTGGTCCTAATTAGTGATCCTGAGTAGAAATTTTTCAATTCTGCGACATCACGGGAGAAACGAATAGGTAGAGTTCCTTTTGGAAATCTACCTAAAATCAGCACCGAAATATAAACTGGCACCTCCATATTTGGAAGTCCGCGATCGAATCAACTGCACCAATCATGTACTCTATTATATCTGTATTAAAAATTAAAATATACTCAGTTGCGAATTATTATTTCATTCATTGAAAGAATAAACATAAACAGCGCACAGGGAGTGAGGGGCCGAGGGGAGGCTCAAAGGCAGCGCTCAATTAGAATAAACAAATTTGTTTGACAGGTATGGAGTATGTGGTATGTATGGAGGAGGTAATATAATAGTACTAACAATAATAAACACATCTCAGGAGGATATGAAGTCATAAACATCAGTGTCACACTGTATAAAGTGGTGGTGCTTCATAATTACTCATATCATACACCCACTAGTGAATCTAACAATTTTTTGCAATTCTGTTGAATATTTATGGGATATCTATCTATCTATACCATCACGTCACGTAGGCAGAGTGGACAGAGCGCCAGACAGCCCTATCCTTACAAACACCATAGCTTCCGTCACATTAATCCAAATTGTCATATACAAATAAATGGGTTAAATTCGGAAAATTCTCTTTCCTTTATGCACCTACATTTTTGCTAGAATTTCGAGTTGTGAGTAGAATGTGAAAAATCTTGACATTATGTGTGCATTACAATATTAGTCGTAAAAACTATTAATGTGAGTTCGGGTAGCTCGAATCGGTAAGATATTGACGTGTTTTATATTAGGCTACTTTAATATCTAGAAATATATATATATAGGTATATCAAGATTTTAAGTCTCGTCGAAAAAGTATCGTTCATTTGAGCAAGAATGTTGTGTTTTTTTTATATTCAAATAGCGTTTACTGGTTACCCCATTATTGAGATATACGATGATGGCAAAGAACTCGGTAAATATCTGTTCTGAATGTCTCTATAAGCGTTTACAGTGTTCGACAAATAACATGTGTGTAAGTAGACTAAGAAGTTCTTACTCGTATGTTTTCCAATCCATATTTTGATACCAGGTACACAAACACGAATGGTTGATATTGTAAAGCATTCTATGTAAATAACTTCTAAAACAAAAGTATAGGTTTGAAAATTATTTTGCCATCTAAAACACCTCTGGCTCAATAAATACCTAAGACTAAATATTGGTTTGTGAACTAAAACTATAACATGTTACATTTTGCAGATTCACTAGTTTGCAATACATGTGAGAAATCGTCTTTAATTTTCTGACGGAGCTTGCAATGCTGCCTTGGGGCACGCATCCTGTGAACGGTAGAACTTGGCAGCACAAGATTTAATGAGAAGCCTTTATTTATTATGATCCTCCATCGATTCATTCAAACATAACTTAAAAAGCTTAAAATGTTTTTTTTTTCAGATCCAAAGAAGATTTGTTTATTTTTCACAATATTACAATTAATTCCGACGATATCATCCTTTCATGTCGTCAATTAAAAGTGGATTTCAATCCGCGTCCCTTGTAGGGTAGGCAAAGCGAACAGAATAAAAGAATTCCTTTACCTGTTCCCGCCACATTCATGCAATTCATGATACACTGTCTACGATTCATTTTATTTATAACTTGTCCGTCCATGAGAACAACGTGGTCGAGCCAAGGTTCTCGGACGCCCGCGCTTCCTCACACCCCTTGCATCACTTAGAGGATATATTTTTGGTCAGCCTGTCCTCATTAATTCTCTCAACATGTCCAAACCATCAATGACATCCATCTTAGAGTCACTCATCTATCTGTTTACCCCATTCCTCTGCATTAAATACTGATTTGTCCTTCTTCAGCCAGTTCAAATCCATGCTAATACATAAGGATAGGTATTGGGTAGTAAAACCAAAACATCACTTTCAATGGATACAATAATAATTGGTACTAGAAAAAGAAAACCCAATCCAAAAAGTATGTAAATAACAAAAAAAAAACAATGACAAAAACATTAACATTAAACACATTTCAATTACCGACTCTCTACCATCGACCTCCTCAACGCTCTTTTCTCATCAAGTTTACTTTTCAAAGCAATAATCCTTTCATCTTGAAGTGCTGCATTTTGAGGAGGTTTCTTTTCACAGCACAACTTTCTTAGAGCACTCATGTTCTTTCTTTCTCTCATAAATTCTTCTACAATATTTCTCGTAGTTTCCTCCTTCATTCTAGATTGCTGTTTTTGTTCCAGAATACAATTCCTGCGCATTTCAAGCTCCCGTTTCATCTCTACTTTCAAAATTCCCAACCTTTCTTTCAGTTCAGATAGAGACATTTCGCAGAAGAGACCAATATTTCCTGTCTCAGTGAAGTCGAACATTTTATCTTTATTTAAAGTCTTGACAACGACGTGCAGAGCTTTTATTTCTTTAATAAGAGCACATTTCTTTTCAAGTTCCTTCCGTTTTTCTTCAATCATTTTTGCTTTCACAGTTTCTTTATGTTGTTTCAAATCTGCAACTAATGTTTTCTTTGCCTCCGCAGCGGACTTCTTAGCCTTAGTAGCAGATTCCTTAATATAATGAACGTGTTTAACTGAAATCAGTATACGTTGATATTCTCTCATTCTCCATTCGTCTATTTTTTGTTCCCACCTTTTCTTCTCCTCCAAAAATCTTTCGTATTTTTCTTTATTCTTTCTGAGAACATTCTCCCTGGCAATCACCATTTCTTCGTGAGTCAACAGACCGTCAAGGTGCCTTTTCTCAATCTGAACCATTTCTTCGCTTTCTATCTTCGATTTCTTTTCTTTGGCATATAAATGTACAGCTGCTGAATCGAAGCTACCTTTGCAAAGAGAATCAATCCAATTTATTTCATCTTCCTGCCACTTTGTAATATTTGAGCGAAACCTTAACAAGGACGACACAGTTGGTTTGACCATATTGCCCGATTTCTTTCTAACGGATCTTGGTGTTTTAGATTTGAGTTCTACTATTTCATTCAATTCCTTTTTTACAGGTATTTCGAACATAGGTTTTAACGACTGGATTGGTCGTGTATTTGACTTGTCCATAATGTTGACTATAACTGTTTGCGGTGTGTACTGATTCGTTTGTAGATCATTTTCATAAAACTCAACAGCCGATTCTACAGTTGGTTCTTCCACGTCTATTTTTAAAATATTTTTCTGACATGTGTTCACATTTAAACTCTTGTTTTTCTTTAGCAACATGCTACGAGTCTTCTTATTTTTTTCAGTAACACTTTTGACCAAATGCAAATCTTCAATGATGTTCAGAATAGTTGAGTGATTGTTAATGAAGGGTGACAAAATCGTGTCTGATAAAACGTTTGTGTCGTATAAATCTAACGCATTTTTCTTTAGGATATAAATTACATCAACTTTTTTCAAAAAATTAACAAACAATTTCGCTACCTTTGTTCCGACAGTTGCTTCTATATTTTCCATATAATTTCTGAAAGATTCACCGTTAAATTTGAACAACACTCCGTAGAGAAGAATCTTGAGATGCATTGATTCCGTCTCAGAAAATGAATTGCTTATACTGTTTGTTAGAGATTTCAGTAAGTGGGCATGTATGATCATTTCGTGATACATTTCAGCGTATGGCAACTTATTCTGATCTCCTCCGCAGCCTCCGTGGCTTGGAATCAAACCATCTGGCAACATCGCGTCCAATCCTTCTTGATACTGGTACATATTGCTCAGAAAATTTATAGCCTCAATATCAAAGTGTACCGTCATTTTTAATTAATAAATTGTAACTCCAATGAAAAAGAAATATATTTTTAGAAGTGAAAATTTCGTGATGTTAGTTTGAAGAAATATTTTGACATTTTGTAAATATCGCTCAGAACTTTTGACACTTCGTTTGACACAATCAGTGTTCTACAATTTAAATTTTATATTTTTGCTTACGTGACGTTCCTACGTAATTCAATGAAAATTTGACAAGTAAACAAGATCATATAATTAATTAGGTACATCTTTTACTGAATACAATTCCGGCAACAGTAAGACCAGAGAATTGGAATTAAAGTACATTTCGTTTCATCCGTCTTGTCACACTTTTTGTATAGAATTACTATGCAGCCAGTGGCCAAGTTATATGAAACAAGGAGTAGTGTAAGTTAAGGTTAAGTACTTAATATAAAAGTCTATGGGTAATCTCTATCAGTTAGCAAGGTCCATAAAAAAAGTTTCGTGGATCGGTTGGAACTTGAACTTGCGACCCCAAAACTTATCGAGGTAACATTCGCCAATTCCAGTCCATAAATCGGGTTAGGAACCGAATCCAGAAACTCTATCCTACCACGCCGGTATTTTACACCGTGGTGTTATGCAGGCTAGTAACTGAGGCGAGATGGAACGTATATTATAGTCTTCTATGTTATGTTATTAATTGTTCCTCTTAATAGGTTTAGTTATAATCGCTGAATCTGTAATTAATTTCCAACCATTAGGTGTTGATACACTCGACCAATGATCGATATAAACTAAGTATCGAACCCATTATCTATATATTATTAATGTTAATTTCTACTATAGGTACGTTTATTTTACATTCGATCAAATAAAATAAATACAGTATATTGGTAGGCACGTTAGTATACAAGGTAAATAGGGTGGAGCAAGTTTAAGAAAAAATGTTTGGTAGAAGTATGTCAGTATGAGTAAAATTAACAGGTATGTAATATTTGTTAGTACCCATCGCTCATGCACTTGAAGTCACCAGGTTTTAAGCCACTTCTTGACAAAAATTTTGATATATTTATAGTAAATTCTATAATCTATACTGCGATTTGCTTAAAAAAATCTAGAAGTATAAAAATTGGCAATATCTACGTCTGATTTTCATAATTTGGTATCAAAAACGGATACCAAGGAGTATAAATCATTGATTTTACCTCTTTTTTCGTGTTTCTATTTTGAGATATCTATTTTATGATCATCGTGGTCCATACAGAGCTTGATAAAATTCACCTCACTCGACGTTTTGCTCATCATTTGTGACCCAATTATTCAACCAAAACCCATAATGAATTCATGCGATAATAGACATAACACACTTACCAAACCAATAATTCAATACACAGTATTCAAAGTGTTCTACGTCCTGAAAGACACAGAGTGTAAAAAACCCTCTTTTTACATTATCATTATAATTTACACCATCTTCCGGTTTTGACGAAACAAGTATTTCTCATTTTTTTAACGTTTCCAATCCACTCTAGTACAGATTGGTAATATGTAGTAACATGTCGTATATCGGAGTCTCCCTAATTAAGACATTTAACTCCTCCAGTTTGTTAGGTTGGTATAATATAGGTTTTATCTTTATTCACCAGACTATAATGTAATGGATATGTGTAGATAATACTTATATATTATTTTAAATGGTCAAATAGATACCACAGGGTACACTGAATCCCCGATTACTGTCTTGGTACAAAATCTTTTCATACAAATTAACATTTGTAGAAATTGCTGAAGTGATGAACATCTGCCTACCTAGTTGAAAAATCTCGCGACTCGTAAGAGTGTCGTGATCCTCTATTTCAAAAATACCAGCGTCAGTAAGAACGTCACGGACACGGCCGGTGAGGTCAGATGCTCCATAGATGGCAGATGTGGGAATCCCCTGCCTACGACTGTGGAGGACCAATATAGACTATCCAGCTCATTGTGGAGACGTGCCCTCTGAGAGCGTTTTCTGGGACATATACTGACATACATAAACGCCAATCCAAACGCCTTGCAATGGCTTGATGATTTGGATGTTGCTCTCTATAGTGTCTTCTGGATGTAACAGCGAAAAAACTTTGACTATCTTATCTTCTGACGACGCCACCTTTCAGTGGCTGACGCCAAACGATAATAATCTTCTTCTTCTTATCGTGTCGGTCAGCACTCATCAGATTCCTCTCCGCTCCCAGAAAGCCACAACCTATCCCGCGTCATCGTCCAAGGGGGAGCGATCCGCGAGGCTCCCCCATGTGCACCGCCTAGGAACCATTGGGCAGGCCTGGGGGTGCTAATAATAAGTAAGAACGGCGTGGAAAACTTTCTGGTATTCACTTATTCTATTTGCTATTATCTTGGTACGACTGTATGTGTATCACAACGTGTTTTAGTGAGACGACGACCGTATTTTGTACAAGACTAAACAAGGAATTCTACCAAGTCCAATGGTTGTTGCTATTATATTTATCACGTCATCTCATTTGCCCCGAATACTAATCAACGAACACGTCTTTGAAATTTCTTTTACTGTTCTTAAACACGAAACATTTCGGTAGCCCGAAGCCGAAATAACATTAGTCATTTTATTTCTGAAAAGTCCCGAGAAAAATCCAAGCCAAAATGTTTAAATTCGGTTAAATGCTGTGTGAGATTGCTGCTTATCTCAAAGCGAACAGTATGGCAAACAAAATTTAGAAACGCAGACCTCACCTTCATTCATACATTCTTTTTCATTTTCTGGACCTCTTCCCTCTAGCCTCTTCAATTCTCTTTACTCGTTTATGTTTTTCTGTGATAAGTTAATGTGGAATTACTAAATACGGCACAAAATATTGAGATGCTTATGTTGGAATATTTGATGATATTTTTCTCGAAATTTTAGTATTGTCACTTAGAACCTTTTTTAAAATTATAACTAGCAATGAACATACGATTACCTACCAATCAATTAAACACTAAAACTAAGGAACTGAATTTCATTTATTTATTTATAATTTAAGTGAAGAAATTACAGAAATACGACAACATGATAAGTAAAATATGCTAAAACAATTGTTCACAAAGCGAGCTTATCGCTGTGCTGTGACCTCTGCCAGTTAACCCTAGCAACATAATAGTAGAAAGAATGTGAGAAGCAAAAATAAGTAATTCGTATTTTTTTGACTTGCGTCTTTCCCGCAAAGCATTCCTAAAGATTATTGGGAATCATCTGATTAAGACAAGTAGGTAGAGGTGTCCTTAAGAAATATAATGTGGATAAATTAGTTAGAGTTTTATCACAACTCAGTTGATATATTACCCGTATTATATATTTTTACCTGAATACATAGTATGGCAAGATGCTTGGCACCAAGTATGACATCACGGTCATTTCCCACGGCATTAAGGTTCAAAATCGCGTAAACAATCGCGTGATAAAATGGTAAATATAGCGTTTTTTCCATTTTTTGGGGTTAATTTTGTGTCAATCAAAAAACTTTTACGGTTATTCCCTAGATTTAAATGCATACTATCAGTACAAACAAAAAAAAATACTCTGCGACTTTCGGAAAACGAGTTTCCGTCTTTCGGGAAATAGATCAGAGGTGTTTTCAATTTTTTTTTGAGTAATCTATGTAGGGGCTAATATTTGTAAGGGCTGAACATTGTACTCTTCCCCTAATATTGAAATAAATAATTAGAAAAATAAAATGGTGTTCATATTCTTAGAAAATAATAAACACCCATTAGTTTGAAAAATGAAATCAATTTAATGAATCAAACATGAGTTTATAATTTTTACAATACTTGAACATAAAAGAAAATAAAAATATTTTAAGTTCAAAGGCACAAAGGAATCGTTTAGTCTTATTTTCTATTAAGTTTCTTCTGTTGGAAGTTCCGCAAATTAATTTGATTCTGTTTTGATTGATTGTTTACACAAAGTGAGAAAACAAATTATATTTTGATAATAACTAAAATTTTAGCCACAATTTTTATCTAGGTTTCACTATAAAATAAATATCAAAAGTCATACATGCTGGCGTTACACAAACATCAAAAGGCTCTCTATAACGGGAAGTTTTTCGGGTAATACAAGGCTCTGCAATTAGAATTGCCCCAACAACATAAATTGCGCAATCATTTCGGCAATATTTCATACCTTTTTCATACAATCAAGGCGGTCGGTAGCCTGGTTGGTAATGCGCTCGACTGTTAATCCAGTGGGCGCGGGTTCAATCCCCGATGCCGACCTACTCCACTTCACGACACAAGCTTTTCAAGCTTGCTGTGAAGTGTACAAAGGTGTATTTGGGTTTATTTCGATAAACGCAGATTCATTTATTAAAAACAAAAAAACAAAAACTCGGAACTCGGAGCAATTAATTGCGCAATCATTTCGACAATGGTTGCTCTTGTAAGCGAACCTAAAGGTTAGCAATTTAAGCCAGGCATGTGTATGTATCTGTTGCATTTTTTTTAGATAGATGTCGTTCATTTCTTAAATTTTATTTTTCAGTTAATTTTGTAATTGGTGTAATTGATTCTTTTTTTTTAACTAGTTATTTTCTTATTATCAGGACCCCGTTGAAAATCGTAGGCTAATACGAGTAATATTATCGCCTACTTAGGAGGATTTTTGACCCCAGCAGATAATAATAAAACGATAATTCTTACCTTTTAACGTCTCAATTTGTGCGATTGTTAAATTTATCACTTCCTTCATCGATATATCAAACGAGTTACATTCAAGTATTAAAACAATATAAATCAAAATCACATTACAAAATCAATATTAATTATATCACAAACTAGAGTTGCCTACTATAAATTTAATAGGCGTATCCCATTCACTACTATATTTATTTCACATCGTCTAATGATAAACAATAAAATGAAATAATAAAAATTATCGTAGAACATAAAATATTGATTTTATTGTTTCACTTAATAATAAATCAATTAATAATTATATTAGATATATAAAAGTTCCCCATTTATCTGAGCATTATATCTTAATCCACAAATTATTGGTCAACCATCAATATTCAAATACCACAATAGTTCCACGATTATCTCTCCTATAAAATACATTTAAAAAAGAGGCAGCACTCTGTGATTAGGAAGGCGTTCTGACTGTTTTGTAAAAGGGTCCCTAATTTGAGGGAATCATTTGATGGTAGAAAGCTTTTTATAAAATATCACAAAATAAATTACTTAATTTGTCTTTTCTCGAATAGATTTTGACACCAATGCAATAATTATGATAGTTTGGATTTGAAAGAGTAAGCATACCTATAGACATATTTAAAAAGTTTACAAAACGGGAGACCTTATGTAGATATCAACAACCTTACTAAATTTATGCTTAGGAAAAATAATAGCGTAGATACATTGAACCTTTATCTAGGAAAGGACCGTAAAAATGTTTTTGAATGAAGCGGAATTAACCCCAAAATGATAAGAAAAAAACGCTATTTTTACATAATATTATTATAAAGCGATTTTGAACCTTAACGCCGCGGAAAATTACCGTCACGTCATTGTTGGATACTTGGCTTTAAAGAGAGAAATTGAAATCATAAATTAAGGAAATTACGTACTTCTACCTCTTGATAATTATCTCAAAATTATTGATATTCTGAAAAAAAAATGCGTTATATGTAGGTACATCATCATCCTATCATATTGTCTGATTTGACATGCGCTAACCGAATCCAAAATAGAAAGTTTAACTGTACAATTATATTGGATCATGGAACCAGTTCTCTAGTAGAGATGTCCCAAGTCTGATGTTTTTAATTTGTTTAGAAAAGTAATGTGTTTTGAATGCTAATGTAAAGTACCTACCTAAATCTTTTTATTATTCTTATTTATCTATCTACCTATCTGGTCACGCTATGACTACATCCCTTCAATTCATTAAAAGGATTATAGGATAATTATATTCAAACAAAACTGTACTGATGACCTCTTGAGCATATTGTCACACGATAAGCATGTGAGAATATGTGAGAGACAGGATAAAATGCGATCAAAGTTTCAAACACTCCTACCTTATATACACATACTTACATAATATGGATTTTTAGTAGTCCCGTTCATAGAATAATAATATATAGTCCCTTTATTTACCTGACTAGGTACCCCATTTTTGGATGTTGAAATAATAATTGTACTTCGATTATAATATAACATTTTTATACCTAAATCGAAATCTCAAAAATAGGTCAGCACTTTTTTATTCTCAGATATTTATTATAGATCAGTATAGTACCTATATACCTACATAGGTGCTAGTTTCGTTGTGTCCCTTGCTTTTTCTCACAAAAACACAACGTGATACCTGCAAATCTTAGCCTGAATGATTCGTTTAATTTATTTCTAGCAATATTGTAATTAAACTATCAATGTACCTACAGTAGACAAGGATTGGTCTTTTTGAAGGTAATCGAAAACATTGTAATCAAAACAATCTATCGGCCATCCTCTCCCACTGCGGGGTGGGTAGAGAGAACATAGCGCCAGACTTTCACATACCTCTCAGATTCCTATGACTCAAGCCACGACATTCTTAGACGGTTCCGTTTCCTACACCTCTTCTTTCATCCATCTATTATATCGCTATCTATAAAATACAATAAGTCCTATTCGGGTGCATTCTGTTTCACAAAACTACATGCAGCAAAGATATTTCATTTGTACCTATACCTAGTTTTATAAATATAATTTTCTAACACATTGAAATACATAACATTACATATTATACGTTCACAATCACCCAATCATTAATTATAAATTAATCAATTTTTTGTAGTGTTGTACACAGTGAGCTAACCATATTCCATTTAGCAGTTAGTTAGTAAGTTAGTAGTGCAATAGAGCCTTATAACATCTATTGATTAACTCGATTATTGTACTTTAACAACCTAACTATGACTTGGCATTATAACAATACCTTATCTATGGAACCTACCTACTTAACTATCAATCTAGATATTTCATATTATAATATTAGATACGTATATTTTACTATAAGGTAACCCTCCACCACCGTCACCACATTACTTTAATTTGCAATAAAATTAAACAACACATACCTATACAGGTACCAGGCGCGAAGCTACCTAAGAACACGATTCCCATCGAGTTACCTTTTGGGAAAAATTATAGGTATAAAAGTGTCTGATCTGACTTAATCCCATAAAAAAATGTTAGCCCCGGCTTCCCTTCTGCAGAAATACACCCTTCGCCACGTATACCTATTATATAAATAAAAAAAAAAAAACAGAAAAAGTTTTCGGGATTTATCTCATCACAACTTACATATATGTAGGCAATTAAATAAGTATCCCGAAAACATTTTCCGTGCCTTTAACGTTCAAAATCAGTCCCGATCGTAGAGCGCATCTAAGCGGTTGTGTTGATTGTGATTATTTGCGATATTATTGTGAGAATACAAAATTTAATTTATTAAGTCCGAAGCAGCAAAACATCTAGAGTGGTTCAAAAATTTTCTTCCTTTAAAATTTTTTTTTTTCTTTTTTTTTTTTTATTTAATTATTTAATTTTTTCAACCTTTTTGTAGATTCCATAGTGGAACAGGTTCCTCCAATATGGAGGTACCCCTGGTCCCTCCAGATCCTCCCGACCCGAGAAAGAGACCTCTTTCTCCGGATGTAGATATTTCCATTTCTTCCCCTCCGTCTAAAGTTCCTGCCATATCTCCCAATCCTCCTCCTTCTCCCCAACTCCCTTACTCCCAACCTTTAACTTACAAATCCACGTCATTAGGGCCATTCTTGGTCTATGTCCAAAATGAAGATTCATCCAAACCAATACGTGCGCTGGATTTTGGTAAGTTGTTGTATTCTTTAAAAATTCAAGGTATCATCACCGGCTCAGTGAAGGCTGAGGGTAAATATAAAATATCTTTGACATTTTTGAACCCTAAATATGCAAACAACTTTTTGGATAACCCGATAATAACTGAAAACAAATTAAAAGCGTATATCCCCACGTTCAAGCTAACCAAACAAGGAGTAATTAGAGGAATTAGTGAGGATATCGATATGGAGGAATTAATAAAGTATTCTGAGCCCTCCCAATGGAAATTAATCAAGGCAAGGAGATTAAATAGGAAGATTCAGTCTAGTGAGGGAGCCACATGGAAGCCCTCACAAACCGTAGTTGTTACCTTCGAAGGGCAATCCCTTCCGCAGTTCGTATTTTTGTTCCACAATGCATTTAGGGTTGAGCAATATGTCTTTCCCACCATCCTGTGCTACAACTGTAGTAGATACGGGCATACCAGAGCACAATGCCGATCATCGGCCCGTTGTTATAAATGTGGCGATGCTCATAACGGCGAAAATTGTCTGTCCCAAATTTTAAAGTGTATTAATTGTGGAGGGCAACACTCTGCTGCAAACCTTTCTTGTCCTGAACTCAAAAGACAACAGGACGTAAAAAAAACTATGGCTACGAACAATGTATCTTATAAAGAGGCCCTCGCCGCCCATCCTCAAAAATTCTCTCTATATTCAGAAGCAATGTCCCAGGCCCTTCCTTCTTCATCAGTAAACTCAGCCTTGACAGATAATAATGTCCACCCCCCGCTACCATCCAGTCATCGTAAGACTATTTTCAAATTCAAAACTCCTTCTCACCCCTCAGTACTACCTGGTTACAACCAACCTGAGCACAATTCCCTTCTTTTTTGCCCAAATGGCAGTTCTTGGTCATCTGCTCCAAATGGATGTGCTCTCCCCAACAATCTTCCAGCCCCCGATCAATCTGAAAACTCCACATCTTCTGGTTACCTCCAAAATAAATTTTCCTCTGGCAACAACAACTTTTTAAAAACAATGATTTCCATGTTAATAGAAATTCTCTCATCTCAAAATTCTTTACCGTCCAACGCAGCTCAACTGATTTCCATTCTTCAGACCTTTTTAACCGAAAATGGCTCCACAAACTTTTAGTTATAAAAACGTGTCATTTCTACAATGGAACAGCCGCAGCGCTGTATCAAATAGAGATGATATTTCATTCCTTTTAAGGAAATACAAAATAGATGTCGCTGCAATTTCGGAAACTTGGTTTTCCTCAGATTCTTTTGTATCATTCCCAGGATATGACTGCCTTAGAGATGATCGCCCCGATGGTTACGGAGGGGCAGCACTATTGATAAAAAAATCTTTCTCTTATGATCGTCTAATTCTTCCGATCTCCTCAAGAATGCAAATAGTCGCCGCAAAAATCATGGACATCACTGTGGTGTCGATGTATTCCCCGAGATCCCAGTTTGATACATTGTATTGGAACAGCATCGTCCCAATTTTCTCTTCTACATATATGATTATGGGTGATTTTAATGCACACTCCTCATCATGGGGCCCTCAAAAAACAGATTCAGCTGGCAAAGCGGTGTTGGATTGGGTCGACAACTTAAATTTATGTATCTTAAACGACGGCAGCCCCACTATAGTTCCTCCTCCACATCAGAATCCGACCGCGGTAGATTTAACGATTTGTACTGGTGAATTAGCTTCGCTGATCGCATGGGAAGTTCTCAAGGACCCTTTATCCAGCAATCACCTTCCTATAATAATAAGAATAAGATCAAACAATTCACAATCCAATTCGTCTCGTCATAAATCCGGATATAACACAAAGAGGGCTAACTGGAGTAAGTTTGGGGAGTCTATAGAGGGGGGTTTTATAGATCTCCCTTCTGATGATTCTATGAGTGATGTAAATATGGTTTCCGACAAGATTTCCCACCTCGTTATTAGCGCGGCCGACGCTTCCATGCCTAGGAAGAGCTCTGTTGGACATCGTAGAGCATCTCCCCCCTGGTGGGACGAGGAATGTACGGCTATGGTTAGGCAACGTTCTGTGGCAATGAAAACCTACAGAAGGAACATGTCTCTTGAAAATTATCTCTCCCTTCGAAAGGTTCAGGCTCAAACCAAAAGAGTTCTTAGGAGTAAGAAAAGGCAGGGATGGTTCAGATTTTGTAGCTCTCTCTCTCCGGATACACCACCATCAGACGTCTGGAATTCCGTAAATGCTTTTAGAGGTGCATATTCCCCAAGACCTAACACTTCAAAATGTACATCCTGGATTGATGGTTTTGTGCGGATCCTGGCTCCTGCGTATGCTCCCGGGGAGTTTGAGCTGCGGAAGGACTCTGTCTTCGCGCCCCAGCAATCATGTATTCTCTCTTCCCCTTTTTCCTTTAACGAACTGGATGTAGCAATTCAATCCGCAGGTGATTCTGCTCCTGGTCCAGACCAGATCTCATACTCCTTTATTCGACACTTTCCTAGACCCCTTCTTCTCAAACTTTTATCATTATTCAATGTGATTCTCACTACAGGTTCGGTTCCCTCATCATGGAAGCAACAATTTGTCGTACCAATTCCCAAGCCAGGTAAAGACTCGACGTTGGGATCCTCATACAGACCCATAGCTCTATCATGCTGCTTCCTAAAAATCCTCGAGCGGATGATAAAGGCTAGACTGGAGTGGTTCGTGGAGAGAGAAGCACTTCTGCCAGAGTGGCAATTTGGTTTCCGGAAGAGCCGATCGTGCCTAGACAACTTGAGCATTTTGGTGACTGATATTCATCTTGCTAGAGCCCATAAGACGGATCTTATTGCGTGTTTTCTGGACATTCGTAGCGCTTACGATAATGGTTACAGCTCCCAATATTGTTTGAGTAATTGTTATCTTTAGGTATTCCGGACATTATTTGCCGTCTGATTTTCAACATAATGTGCGAGAGGGAGCTCCTGATTAAGACTCCAGAGGGCGTGGTTGTGAGAAGAGTATATAAAGGACTACCGCAGGGGTCAGTCTTAAGCCCCCTACTCTTTAACGTCTACACTCAGGACATCCAGTCTCTGATTCCTACTTCTTGTAGTGTCTTGCAATATGCCGATGACTTTGTTGTTTACAGCGCTGAAAAATCCATTGCTCGATCGAGTGAGGTCATGGAGAGTACTCTCGAATCCCTTAGCTGCTGGTTTAAGAAAAATGGTCTTACTCTTTCGCCTAACAAAAGTAAAATTGTGTGTTTTTCAAACAAGCATAGAATTCCTAACATTGGTATCAAATTTGATAATATTCCGGTTCCTTCGGAAGATTCTGTTAAATTTCTTGGCATGACCCTGCACCGGAAGCTCTCATGGAACATTCATATCGAGAAGGTCATTGCAAAATGTGAAAAAAACATAAACATTCTCCGTGCGGTGGCAAGAGTGTGGTGGGGTTCTCACCCAACTACAATGCGAACCCTGTACGATGCTCTGATAAGAAGTGTTCTAGATTACGGTGCATTCTTGTTTGAGCCTCTGCCGAATTACCTTGCAGATAAACTGGAAAGAATGCAGAACAAGTCAATTAGAGTCATCTTAGGAGCTATGCGGTCTTCACCTATCGTGGCCTTACAGGTCGAATGTGTCGAAATGCCACTTTTTCTTAGAAGAAAATCCCTTGCATTAAAGTTTCTTGCGGCAAGGCTGGCTCAGGAGAATCATTTGATCTTTCCCAAATTACAGGTACTCATTCAGAGATGTCAGACCGTTCCTTACTGGCGTTCTAGAATATACCCATTGCTGTGCTCGTCCTATCATTATGTCTTAAACAGTTTCCCGGATTCATTTCATTCTCTTTTACCAATGTTCTCTCTTCCGTTTGAGGCTACAACATTTCGTCCAGATGTGCTCCGGCACATGGATATTGACAAGTCAGCTTCGACTATGGATCCTAGTTCAGTCAACAAACTTTTCTTGGAGAAAGTAGAGGAAAGGTGGCCCTCATATGCCAGGTTTTTCACTGACGGCTCGAAATCTCTGGAGGGCGACTGTGGGGCAGCCTTTTGTGCCCCATCTCTCGGTATAGAGAGACAATTCCAACTTCCACGGTCCGCATCCATCTTCACAGCGGAATGTGTTGCCCTTCGGGAGGCGCTAACGGAGATCCTTTTGACTACCTCCCCATACTCAATCATATTCACAGACTCTTTTAGCCTTGTAGATAACTTGTGTTCTGTTAAGAAATCATCAATAAATAATCACCTCATATATGATATTCTGAAATCTCTTTACGTGGCCTCTTCTCGTAAACTAGACATTACAGTCTGTTGGATTCCTTCCCATATTGGTATAGCTGGAAACGAGCGTGCTGACGCTCTTGCTAAGCAGGCATGCAGCTGTAGTATTATCCCTCCTATGTTTGCTCTTCCTATTGCGGATTGCCAGAGAGTGACGAAACTTTCTGTCATGAGCGAGTGGAATGAGTGTTACTCCAATTCTACTACTGGTTCCCATTATAGGAGTATTCAACCGTCTGTTCCATCGCACCCGTGGTTTAACAAATGCAAACTTCCAAAGTTAAATGTTTCATTACTGTGCAGACTCAGAATTGGTCACGTCATCTTAGCCGCACACCTTTTCAAAATTAATGTCGTGGGCTCCCCACTATGTGAATGTGGAGAAGATGCTGAAACTGTTGACCACATATTCTTCGGTTGTCCCCTTTTGCCGAACGACGAATTCCTGAAGGACATCAGCGGGGTGTGCAAGACCTTGCCTATTAACATTCAATCGCTGTTAGCTCTGAATTCTCCGAAAGTGAATAACTTCATTGTAAAACACTTGAAGAAATATGATAAAAAGGTGTAACCGAGTTTTGGAGTCATAAGTGTAATTTGTATTAAAATCTCCCAAACGTGTTTTAAAAACGGGTTACTTGAAATCGGGAAATAAAAAATCCTTTTCATAACATTGATTAAAAAAAAAAAAAATAAAAAAAAAAGAAAGACATTTTGCCCGACTCTATGTTCCATTTAGTTTAATTTTGCCTGTAGTTCCTGGAATTGAATTGTATTTTTGAGTGTACCTACGGCCCGTATATTACTGTGCTGTGCGGTCAGAGAGATATTGTTGTATATATTCTGTGTTTGTCATACAATAGTTTTTTCATTGATGTTATATAAACAATATGTTTGTCGTACATGTTGAAGATATTGAAACATTTTATAACACTGCATTTAGTATTTGTTACCTAAATATAAAATACTATGATTCGTCACTCTCAGTGTAGAGAAATAAGTAAATAACCAAAATACTTGACAATGGCAAAATCACCCGCAGACGGGTGCGTGCCATATTTAAATAAGAAGAAGAACGTTCAAAATCGCATCCAGGCAATTAAGGATTACAGGATTTGTAGGATTACAGGCGAATCACCTTTTACTTTTAATTAGCTTTTAGAGGACAATTTTCCTTTTTTTCAAAAAAGTTATATACCTAATAATGCAGAAGATTTTAATGCATAATTACCTACTATTACTACGAGAATGTTTTTTTTCTCTGCAACCATTGAGAACGTTTTTTTTTCAGAGGTATTCTTCACAATAATATTTTTTATTAAATTCTTAAGTATTTTAGTAGAAAAGAAAACAGAGTTCTGTTTCATATGATTATACATAAAATTAGTCATGTAATTTTCGACAAAATTTGTTTTATCATTCCCCTGAGTAAATTGAATATCAATCACGTGAGCTACAGAGGGTTAACATAGCTTTCTAGATCATTTCTACTACCTACTGTGGTAGAAACACTTTAGTGCTCCATTATTTCTTCTAAGGGCTCCATATATCCTATTATTCCTATTATAATACACAGACAGTTAAGTCATTCATAGAAAATGATTAATTATTATCACTAACTTTGTGCTTACATCAATGTGAGCTTTTGATTTTAAAATGTTTAAAAGTTGTGCTTTCAAATACACTTGATTTGATACTAGTTCTTAAAGACCTGTTAATCGTGAAAAAGTATTTTTAGCTCACTGTTTCTTCAGAAAATTTCAATTTACAATTTCAGTGCAATTACAAAGTCAACAAGACCATAAAGGGAAAATAAATTGTTAATTGACAAAAGGTTGAATAATAACAAAAATCTCCATCTTTCGATATTCTTCTCGGGTATGTTTTTCAAAATACGTACATTACTTGATTTCTTTTAGGTAGATTTCCATAAGGAACTCTACCTATTCGTTTCTCCCGTGATGTCGCAGAATTGAAAAATTTCTACTCAGTATCACTAATTAGGACCAGGAGAACCCGAATCCGACCTTGGTTTAAAAGTTTATATATATAAGCCATATATATATATGTCCCTTTTCTTGTGCGCACGTTTGCGGCCAACCTATGCGTCGCAGAAACGTGAAACTTGGGTGGTAGATTTTTGGTAAGGGGTAGATGAACTGATAGGAGATTGGGTGAAATCCATTAAGAGGAAGGTTCACTTTTTAAGGCTTTAAATACAAAAACAATCATTCTGAGGGGATCCAATGATTGTGAGGGTCCGTGTCTGGTATCGTATGAAAGGGCATTTAATAAGGAATACAGATCAATTTACAGATTTTGTCTAGATCAATTCCTTGGACGACAATGATCGATCGAAAGATCTAGTTAAGTAGTTACCGCATAGGTACTAGCGTGTTTGTTGTCTTAGAAAAGTGCTTCACGATACGAGTAGAACTCACATCTTTTTTCAAATTTCTAGTGCTTAGGTACCGGTACTAATCCATATTATGTGTGGAATGAAAATAATTTGATTATTGGATTAGGTACTTCCTTTAATTATTGAAGTACTTAATCAAATATTTTTTCGTCATACGGTACTTCGATAATCAAAGAATAAACTACATCCATACAACTTCATCACTTCGCTGGTTTATTTGCTGATAATATTGTGATTGTTTTTATTATATGTACAGATGTACTCTTAAAATTAATAAAATTAATAAATCACTTGAAATCTACCTATGCCTGTGGCTTGCCAAAGGAATTTTTTTAATTTGATTTTTTTTTTAAAACTGTTAAAAGTTCTAACCCGATAATTACCAACATTGTCATTTTTCGAATATTTGGAAAAACATGTCTAATATTATCTTTTACTTTGATGATATTTCTATTTTTTTGACTGTTGAAAGTGGAAACATTTGTAATTGAATTTTCACTTCAAGCTTCAGAAAGGGACAAATTAATAAAACTAACGTAAATAGGGTTGCAACAGCTCAAAAAGCAGAATATTAGGTACATTAATTCGTAATAAAATATCTACATAACTTATGTTTAAAAAATATGTATTCTCCTCAAATAAGTAACAATATATAATTGGTATTAGTTGGCACAGGCGACAAACTCGCCCTCGTGGACAGATGTTATAATATGTATTTGTATTTTTTTCACCAAAAGTGTAAATAAATAAATGAATAAGCAACCGTAGCGCGTAGACTTCAAAGTGTATAAAATTTTAATATAAATTTCATTATCAATTGGGAGTTGCTTGTATCAGGCAAACATAAAAGTGAATAGATCTATAAGGTGTGTATACTGTATAGGCTAGGTAGTTAGTTATAGTGTCAATGAATGGAGGACAGAGGCGATACAAGCTCATCAAGAGGCGACACTAGAATTGTAATTTACTGCTGATGCCGATACGATTGTCATCCGTTACACGGGTGATTTTATTTTTACTATTTCTCTACCTGATTAGATTAATTTATTTAATACTCTGTCCTGTGTGCAACAATGTAACTTCAACAGATAACTATTATACACGAGACCGACGACCGACGTAAATATAATTTTAAATATCACGACTATTTTTTTAAGAGAACATCGAATTTTCTACATGTCGTAGGTGAATAACAAGCAAATAAATTAAAGTGATTACATTAAACCAGCCATGAAAGTCTATACTTCGTTGTATATCTGTTGAGATAACTACTGGATCTGAGATACTACCAGCGTACCAGCGAAATAGGGCTTTCAGTGCTTGGCAGCGCAGACCATGCAACATCTGTGGGAGTGCCCGTTGTGCCCTGTCACATGTACTGTGGAAATGTTTTTGCCGCGTCTCCATGTGCTGTGCGCTTCGCACAGTACTGGAATTCAATATTCATTTTCTAGTTTGAAACACTTAATAATAATAGTGCTTGGAATCAGTTCCCAGAGTCAGTTGTAGGTAGGTACTAATTCCGACCACCAACTGGATGATTACATTTAAACTGGGATTTGGGTGAAACCAGCAAAAGCTGCCTACCCAATACAAATAATGAATACTTTGTTATTTCTTGAAATAAATCATATTCTTTGACTCTAAGTTTCGTAAAAATTCATGATTATAAATTACACCGAGATGCGAAATAAAAAAAAGTTCGCCGCTTTTCATTCTGATGGATGATTATGAAAGCAGTACGTATATCTTTAATATCTGCATATTTAGTTTATTTGGTCACGTCGAGATTTTTAGTAATTCTCGATAATGTGTTACTATGGAAGGCCTGAAAATTAATATAATGAATTGTTAATTAAGGATTGTAAACTGCTTTTACTTACAGTGTATACAATATTTTTTTTGCAAGAAATCAAGAATATATATCTAAGTGACCAACCAGTCTGATTTCACGGGGAGGAAGAGGGGGGGGGGACTTGGGGCACATATGAATGAAGGGGTGGAAATTAAGTAAATGTGTTTTAGTGTGTATTGAAATATTAAAAATGTAGACTCGTAAAACAAATATGTGTTTATTATTTTTTATTCAGAATGCGCATTTTATAGAAATAAAATAGAAACACAATTAATTAATATAAACAATAATATGAATACAAAAAACTAATTATAAACAAGAAAACATAATATGTTAATTAATTAATAGGTGAGCTTTAATCAGTCGGTATGGAAGAACGCTTAGTGGCCTTTCTTTTATGTTGTGTATGAATATTATCCCGTTTCAGTAACCAGCAGTAATCTGCCATCATCGTAACATCCCATCGACCTTGATATCGAGATTCCACGTCTTTAATGTCTTGATGAAATCTCTCACCTTGTTCATCGCGTACATTTCTGGAAAAAACTTTCCATGATTGTGCTCTAATCTCGATATCAAGGCCGATGGGATGTTACGATGATGGCAGATTACTGCTGGTTACTGAAACGGGATAATATTCATACACAACATAAAAGAAAGGCCACTAAGCGTTCTTCCATACCGACTGATTAAAGTTCACCTATTAATTAATTAACATATTATGTTTTCTTGTTTATAATTAGTTTTTTGTTTTCATATTATTGTTTATATGAATTGTGTTTCTATTTTATTTCTAAAAATGCGCATTCTGAATTAAAAAAAATAATAAACACATACATGTTAGAGTCTACATTTTCTTAATTTCCACCCCTTCATTCATATGTGCCCTGGACCCCCCCCCCCCCCGCCTCTTCCGCCCCGTGAAATCATCCTGGTTGGTCACTGAGATAGATATTCTTGATTTCTTGCAAAAAAATATTGTATACATTGTAAGTAAAAGCAGTTTACAATCCTTAATTAATAATTCGTTATATTAATTTTCTGGCCTTCCATAGTAACACATTATCGAGAATTACTAAAAATCTCGACGTGACCAAAATTAACTAAATATGCAGATATTAAAGATACACCTACTGCTTTCATAATCACCCATCAGAATGAAAAGCGGCGAACCTTCGCTGACCGGTGTTATTTTAATACCACTGTCTTCATTCGTCTTTTCCCATATTTTTATTATTTTTCCAAAAAATAATATTTACTTATCAAAACAAAGTTGTATGATTTCTCTCAGAGATCTAGGTATACAAAATTTTATTAGTTATTAAGCACTTAAAACCTACGGGTGTTAAATCAGTTACATTATAGTGACTTAATACAAAACAAAACTATCTCACCTCACCTCACACCTCACCTCATCTCACCTCACTTTACTTTAAACGAGATTCCTATTTTATTCACATTTTTATTTCCATTTGATTACTTCTATTTATATATATCTAGAGCCAACAGTCGTGTATAAATATCCAGAAATAAATTTGGTAAATTTATGTATATGTGTGACTAATTGGAAAAGATATGAAGAAAATCGATGAACATGTCTAAGTCGGTCCGTATTATCTGGGATTCATTTATGCAGAGTGTAGAGTTTCAAGTATGAAATCGTGAAATGTGATTTGAAAAACGAACGTGGCTCCGTGTTTTAAATTTAATAATTTTTTCGCTTACTTCTCAATGACCTATTGAAAACTATTTTGGATTGAAATTTTGATCAAAAATAATTTCGACCCAAACTCATGGTCCCTCCCCTTGACTTTTATTGGGTTGTACACTCTTCAGCACTCGACAATTAAGCGTGTAAAGCAGGGGCTTGATGATTTTCAATATCAGTTATCTTAAGAATTAATAATAGGTAGCTTTAAGGAGGAAGACACCTGTGAGTGTGGTGCTGTACAGGATCACAGGGATCACAGTCACCTGTTTACGTGTCCCCAAACAGGAGTGACATGCGCGCCCGAGGATGCCCTACTGGCGAATGCCAGGGGTGTCCGAACATTGGAGTTACAAAATTTGATAATGTTATGGACACGGAAATTACCTAAGTATAAGGATACCTACCTGTTTAATTCAAAATATTACATACATGTATTCATCATATAAAACAACAGTTATTTAAGTTATGTTACGTTAATATTCATCCAAATCATTAACTATTTTACGAGTACTTTCCAGTGTGACACTCTGTACGAGTATATTATCGAGAACTAGTTGTTAGAAAAAGAAATAATAATTTGGTAGTATCGTGTGTTTCTAATTAAAACAGGCACCTGACGTAAAAGCTATTTAGAGTGTTGACAACATCATTAAAGTCTTACCTAATACAGCATAGGTAGGCAGAGAGACATAGGTAAGTAAATTATTTATTTGAACTTTTATAAGTTCACTCCCAGACACGCTTAAGCCATTAATCCCTTGACTATTCAAGTCAATGAAAAATGAATGATGCATTATTAGGTAATCTCGATGTTTTTGACCGTCGGTCGGTACTTGGTGGAAGTCCATTTTAAAGGTAAAAATGAAAAACTAAATATTTAGATTAAAATCCACAAAAAAACGTCTTTAAATTTCGTTACTTTATTAACAATCGCCTGATAATGAGGGTATCTAAATAATGTAATAATCTAAATATTTAGTTTTTCATGTTATGGGGTACTGATGGAACATGAACAACATGCAAAACCGAAGAAAAGTCCTGATGCCGTCATTGTGAAGGTGACCGTGTGAAGAGAGAGATAGAGAGAGAACACATAAGATTAGAAATTCGTTAGTTCAAAAAGTTATAGAATCGGAACAATTATTTATTTATTTATTTATTTTTAGCTTTTAAGCTTTCTGTGAAGTGTACAAAGATGTATTTGGGTTTATTTCGATAAACCCAGATTCATTTAAAAAAAAAAGTTAGTCACAAGGCCACAAACAGTCATAACAGCACATATCAAACAATTTAACAAAAACAGAAAGCAAAACAGTGAAGGCCCGTCGCTTTTACAAGAAAAATATTAGTAATAAAACACCGAAAAACAAATTCAATTTTAAAAACTACTTACAAGTGAAAAACATATAAAGTATATTATTATTATGATAATTTTAGCATTACGATTTACTATGGATATCATTTTCAAATCTATTCTGTGAATGTGCAAGTATTCTAGCGTAGCGACTGACGGGGCAAAAATATATCACATCAAATAATAAATCCTCATAAAACAAAATTAATAATTTCATTGTGTTGGATGTCTGAACCTAGTAGGTAGCTGACTGCCTGTTGGCAGTTCAATGAATAATGATATTTGAAATTAATTTAAAAATCGAATTGGAATCACTTCTTATAGTAGGAATAGTGATGTGAAATAGATTCTACAATAGATACCAACATAACAATAACAACAAATCAAAAAACATAATAATATAGGTACCTACTTACCTAGTTAACTGCCTATTAGCACCCTCACTAGGTGCAGGAGGAGGTCGAAAACATTTTTCAATTATTATTTTTATTTATTATTATATTTTAAAGGATCTGGGCTTGCATACACAGACCCAAATACTTTCCTGCACACTTTGCACTAGGCGAAAATCCTGTATCGCAAAATGTGGAATAAGTATATCGCCAGCGCCGGGGATTGAACCTGATGGCACCTCCTGCTTGAGAGGCTGCCACCTCAACCAACTGCGTCAACCATGCGTACTCGAATCATTTCAAAAACCAACTGAATACTATTTGTGTTACTATGAGATATCTAATGTTGCCGTTCAAAGCTATTTCAATAAAAAAAGTTTAATTTTCCATACGCACCCCCAATAATCCGAACATCTTATTCGCCGTATGCTACGTTCATATGCAATACTGTTTTTTTCGGTTTTAGCTTTTGGGCGGCTAATATCTGATTTTGTCCGTTTTAGCTTTTGGGCGGCACTCTTTTTTGACATGTTTTGGAGTGTCCTTTTTAAAGCAATGAGATTTGCCACCCATTCTGAATGTCATAAACATTTAAGAGAATGTTGTGCGTTTAAAACAAACACAGCATTCACTGGTTAACGCATTACAGGGATATAACGTGTCGGTAAAGTAGTATATCTACATTGTACCTACCAAGTACTTAGTTTACGGTAAGTTCGTCTAAAATCAATTGGTCTAAAATCAATTCGTCTAAAATCAATTCGGCCAAAATCAATTTGCCTAACAATCAATTCTTCGATTTTAGAATAATTGATTTGAGACGAATTGATAATTAGACGAATTGATTTTAGACGAATTGATTTTAGACCAACTGATTTTAGACGAACTTGCCGGACACCCGAGTACCTACATACAGTGTGACGGTGTATTTTTTTTATAGTACTTACCAAATTTGTGTTCTACCGAAATATTAAATAGCACCTACAAAAAAGGTTGTTAACCAAAAATATACAAGGTGTATCCAAAGTAACTATTAAGTTGGTAGGTAGAGAGTATAGAACATCAAAGATTATTGGTAACAGGTATTGTATTTGTTAGTAGCAGGTATCACATACAACACTAGTATTCCTATTATACCTACCCACTATTTATACCTATTATATTAATGGTGTCGGGTAGGTACCTTCCTATGGTGTGAAACAATCAACACCATCATTGTGATCAGCGGATCAGCAGATCCCATAACACGGGGGATGACTGGCGCTTAGAGGATTTTAATACTAACTATTACCTATAACAGTATATTAGGCATTATAACCTTCTACTAAATAGATACTAATGCGTTATAATATAAAGTCACTATACTTATACGTTGATATTACGCGATGACCATCAGGGTCGTATCACAAAAAATATTATATAGGTAGGTCCAGGTACATTTAATTTTGTCATTTTTTGATTTTGTTTTTTTTTTATTTTTTTAGGTTTCTTATTAATCTAATTAGGTACCAATTACCAGATACGTTGTTATTGACTATCTTCTTCTTCTTCAGCCTTCCTTCCGACGTACGTAGGCCTCTTCCATTTCCTTCCACTCATATCTGCTTCTCCCCCTCCGCATCCAAGTTCTTCCGGTTTGCTGGACTAGGTCATCAGACTATTGACTATCTATTTGGAAACATTTTCAGACCTAGAAAATAGAAAGATGTACGTTTATTTAAGCAAGACAAGATGATAGTGTGTGGACAGTGGACACCAAATTCGGAGATCATGTCTAACAAAAGATGTGTCGAATGGCCACAGAAAAGATAGATAGACGTCATAACCTCGGTACTGGGTAGGCATTGGGTGAAAAAAACGAGTTACAGAAAGAAATTGAAGCGTTTGGAGTAAGCCTATATTCAGCAGTGGACAGAAATTTATGTATTCAATTATTGTTAAGTTAAGGTACCCTATCGGTACTAAGTGAATAATTAGTTTTGTCTCATTATGGTTACTGTTATGGGTTGGCTGGCAGAAATTTCCATTTGGCAATAAGCCCTCCCGTTGTATGTTTCCTATGTGCGATAAAGATTATTTTATTTTATTTTATTTCAAAATAAGGTTTTTAAAAACATCTTATGGAATGACTCTGACTAACAGGAGTCTCCTTACAGAACAAAAAAAGGATAATATTATACAACAAAAGAGTGGGAACCAACGTGGGATTATTTTGTCCTTGCAAACCTAAATAAAAAAAATAAGGTGATTCGCCACTGTGCAAAGTCTCCATTTCATCTGGTTTCTCATTAATCATTGTTTAGCAGTTACACGTCAGTTATTTGATACTCTTCTTCCTAGAATTATACACTCAGTTATATAACTTACTAACTAGGTATAATAAGAATAAAATAATTGCGATAAAGTTACTAAATGGTTGCAATAAAAATTATTTCAAACAATACTAGCTGTACCGTGCGCGCCTTGCTACCGTACGTCTTAAACTTTGACCTCACCCCTTACTCTAATATGGGTGCAAAAGTGGCACTATTCACCTGATTGAAGGAAAAATGGAAAACTAAATATTTAGATAAAAATCCACAAAAATTACTTTAGATTTCGCGACATAGTGTTCGAGGATTAGTTGATTTGTTGAGACTAGTATTCGAAAGTTTTACTTTCGAATACTAGTCTCACAATCTTGAATACTTACTAGTCGCGAAATCTAAAGTCATTTTTGTGGATTTTAATCTAAATATTTAGTTTTTCATTTTTCCTTAAAAATGGACTTCCACCATGTACCGACTGTCAAAAACATCGAGATTATCCTTATCGATTTATCATAGATTCGACATTAATATCGATTTTTGTATGTCACCCCCTACTAGCTTCACCCCTCTTTCATAAATAAATAAATAAAAACTTTATTACTTATAAATCTACATGAAAAGGTCGGATTTATCGCCTTTTGTCGATTTCTGCCAATCAACCCAACTTTCCCCGCAATCAAACATCCCTGAATCAGTTAAAAAGTAGTAAAAAAGTTGGTCTACTATTCCGATTTCAGTCTAATACTTGAGATCAGAATGTGGCTTGCCTATGATCACACCGATAGTAGTATCCATATTATGTGTAGGACTGTAGGTAATCCAACAATAGGATAGGATAGGCATATTAATCAAACTTATAACGAGACAAGTGAGTAACTTTATAATAGGTTCATATTACTTTTATTATAGTAGAGGTAAGTACCTATCCCTACATATTACTTATTAAAGAGCTTTAGATTTCTATACTATAATTATAGCAATGGGTGGTTGTGACTTGCTTTTATTGTAATGTTTTCACTATTTCTTCTTTTAAAGCTTTCTGTGAAGTATACAAAGATGTATTTGGGTTTATTTCGATAAAACCAGATTCATTTTTCAAAAAAAAAATACCATCACCGTATATCCTGATAATGGTGTAACCAGTGTGAATATAACAGTGGCGAAGGGTGGATTTCTGCAGAAGGAAGCCAGGGCTAACATTTCTTATTGGATTACGTCAAATTAGACACTATTATACCTATAATTTTATCCAAAGGGTAACTCGATGGGAATCGTGGTCTTAGGTAGCTTCGCGCCTGGTGTAATAAAACATGCACAGCATAAATTATCATCGTGCAAATATTAATTATACATACAATGTCAATTTACAATAGGTTAGCAACTGGCTACCTACTGCCGAAAAGTATTGCTGAAAAAATATGTAAAGGCTTACAAGACACTCGTAAAAATATCAAAAAATACTGGGGACAATCCAGGGATCTAATGGAAAATACTTTTAAACTCATGAAAAACTAATGACCACATCAACTTTTTTTTTGTTTTGAGTGCTATTATAAAATAAGATGAGCAATGCATGCCTAAAAATATACCAAATTTTTTCACAGAATTTTATGCCCGATTTAAAATAGACTAACGTATCTTAACTAGATCACTCGCAGACGAGTAGACGGCCAGAGAGTAGAATATATCTAAATAGAAAATAGACTGGGAAAGAATAATTTAGTAATTTTTAAATAAAATCTGTGTAGCTTTTCAGAATATAAAATGAAATACTCGTATCTAGTCATTTTGTGTAGCAATATTGACTTCCGTTCACCTAGTAATTTACCTTAGAAATGGCCTGTGATAAATGCTATTAATAAATACCTAATTATTATTTTATAATCAATCTTCTATCTTTAATTTATAACACCTTGAATTTATCTATCATCAATATGTAGGGATGTAACGATACACAATTTTGTCGATACGATACCGATTATTCAAATAAATTATCGGCTATACCAATACCAATTACCGATCCGATATCGATAGGTTAGAAGATGAAAAATGAAGACACAATGATGTACTTATGTAACTACCCACCTATATTTTTTTACTCGACTAGTGGAGTGAGATATTTTTTTGAGGTTTTCATGGGTCTTTTTCAAATTTGCATGGTCAAAACTCGCGAACGGGTGGAGGCCAATATAAAAGAAGAAGAAGAACTGGCTTTCATATATAACATTGCTTTTAACTATTTTCTTTTACTTATATACTACGGAAACGCAATCTGAAAGAAAAAACAAATGAATAACCCTGTTGGTACTAAATCTATAATTAGTTATATCTCATTTTTGTTTCTGTTATGGGTTGGCTGGCAGAAATTGCCATTTGGCCCGCCCGTTGTATGTTTTATGTACAATAAAGATTATTTTATTTTATTTAATAAAAATGTCAAATCAAAATTTTAAAGAAAACCTTTTTTTATGAATTGCATAAAATAAGTCATTATAGTAATTAATTTAACATTTTTCGGTTGATAAATAAATAATCGTCCGGCCGATTTACCGGATTCGGTATCGTTACAGCCCTATTAATATTGCTAGATCATTCACGCTAGATCATTTTGGCAGTGGATCCTTTCCCATCCTCAGCAGCAGCCTGGTCATAATATCATCCCCGGGAGATCACTTGGGACAATAGACGATGAAATGGCTCCTGTGATCAGGAGTGAATTGGAAACAGCTACCCTACTATCACTAGTTCGATCATGTAATTGGATATTATATGATTTTTTATAAAATACAGGTGCGAACTTACCATTATAAATTATAATAATATATTAATAATTAATACATTATAAAAATAGTTAATATTTTCTGATTTATGAAGTTTATTTTCAAGGAGGATTTTTGGAGTGCCTGATGGTCAACGCCCGCCAGAAAGACCACCGAAGTGACCACTGAAGTTGAAGTTCCACATCTTCATCAGCCTTCTTCCCCTCCACTGCTGGATATAGGCCTCTTCCAACTGTTTCCACTTGTCTCTGTTCTGACCCTTCCGCATCCAGGTTCCTTCAGCGATTTGGACAATGTGTCTGTCCATCTCTTTGGTTATTATGACAATTAGATGGGGTAACGAAACTAATTGCTGAAAATCACAAGTTATATAGGTAAAACAACAGAGAAGTAGTGTGCTAAAGGGAGGACTCGTCGCAAAAGCAATGTTTAACACTCAACCAAAACGCAATCGTGCAAAAATATAAACAGACCTTTCTACAAAGTTACCACTCTGAAAATTCACTAGGGCGTACTTATCATAACAGGAGATATTGCAAAAAAATATTTATTATATTTATTGATACCGCCTTGTTGAGTCCATTACTTGATATAGCCCCCGCTGCGCCGCTAATCAGATCCTGTAATAGGGTGACCATGACTTGCACAAACACCGTGACTATTGACTACCATTTTATAATAAATTCTGCCACATCTGCTTAATTTCATGTTACAAAATGAATATTTACTATTTAGCGTCTAGGTGCCAAAGTTAACCCAACTAATTGCCACGTCAAGTTTAGTCAAGTGTGCCAACACAGCAACACAAAATAATAGCCTGGAAAATTGTATTTCATTGTTCAATCAACGTGAAAAAATAAAATTACTCACCTCTTTTTAAATACATTTTGTATTGTTCGAACGTAAACATTTTTTTAAAATAAGCAGGTGTTTTTTAACCATCTATTTTTACGCGCATTAAATTTTTCAACTATAAAAAAATAGTTTTAGGTGTGTTATATATACACTACTTTAATTTTGCATTCATCCAACCTTACAATCTCGGCGATTCCCTAAACGGAAAGTATCCAGGGACAGGTGAGTATGTGTGCAGCAGATCTATTTTTACAGAACACATCATCAAGGAAAAAGGGAAGGTAGCCCTAAGATTCCGGTACTTCGCACTACCAACTTGAGTGTGCATAAGGATCCCCTTTCCACAAAAAATATACCTACTTATATTTGAAGAGATTTAGGGTACATTCAGGTGATGCAATTACGCCTACAGATCTACAACTTTTATGCACCCTAAAAAGAGACATTTATAACATAATAAGGGATCCCACAGATGTTCTAACATTCAGTTAACTGAATCCACCGTTTGCAAAAAAGCTCCGTCCAAAACCTCTCTTTGAATTCAAAATCAGGGTAACACTGAAGCTCTTTTGCAAACGGTCGATTCAGTTAACTGAATATCGGATAGCGACTGACAGCTCTAGGACGTGTTGCCGGATCGAGGCAACAACTATGTGAGGTCGCTCAAGATAGACAGAGATCTGTGAAGACGTAACAGGAGACCTTTTTCCAATACCGGATTCAGAAAGGCTGAGATAATGAACAATTCAGCCCTCTATAAAAAAAATCTTATTTTGTAGTTGTCTCCAGATTCTGCCAATATAGCCTGTCAAGAAATACTTTATGGCACAAATCCATCACTGCAATATAAAGACATTTCTTTCTAGTTTATTATGAACATCGTCTTACGTCACATCCGCTCGCCGTATTACACGTTGTTCCGCCGCTTCCGGTCCGCCTATAGAGACATCTATCGGCAGTAAATTAAATTATAAGGGCCACCTGAGAGACACTGTACAGTGTACAACAACAGCTAGGTGGGTAATGTAGAAATCTACTGTTGTAGGTAATTAGCAATACGACATGATATTAAATTATTTTATTACTAGCTTTTGCATCCCGCAATACTTCTCCGTAAAAAATATATTTCCCATTTAAAAAAAAAGACGAAAAGACTACAAAGGAGATGGGCTGATGATATTATCGAGTCGGTGGGATAAGCGGAGGCAAAGCGCCTAAAACAGAGAATTATGGAAGAGACAGGAAGAAGCCTATATCCAGCAGTGGAGGGTTAGGGGCTGACAAGGAGAAGAAGAATATTTAAAAAAATACAATTGAAACGTGTTTAGGATAAAACGGGATACTTACCACAGATTAGAAACTGTCACCTAAAGCAAATGTGTGGGCAAATTTTAAGGTGCTGGAACATTGTAAAATCTGAAGGGGAAAATGAAGATGCAGGCGACGACAACAACAACGAAAGATGCAGTTATATAAAAGCGTGGTAAAGACACACATGGTTAAAAATTTGTAGTCTTTACATAATATACCCATTGTTTTTTTTACGTCTGAATCAAAGTTATGGTTCTATGCAAATTCTGTTCTATGTAGGTCGTACCTATAGAGTATAAAGTCTTGCAGTTTCCTCGTCTTAAACCAATGCCCGGACATAATATTTCCGTCACATCTATAACCGTTTACAATTTTATTTAAAAGATATTGTATAATTTTGTATTGATTTGACTTGTGTTGTCAAAATGTGGAAGCAATATGTTACATTGTGTAAATGTGTTTAAAGTCGTGTATAAATTTACATATCCGCGAGGGGGTTAAACCGCGACATAGCAATACAAAATTAAATTAATTAAGGACATTAAAATCCTACCTGTTAGGTAAAAATAACGTTAATAATATTATTTTTTGTAGATATTTGTATTAGTATGTTGTTAAAAATGCAAATTCGGTAATTACTTGCAATATTGTAAGACGATTTCTAGATACCTTCTGATAATTCAGGCACAATGGTTCTATTTTAGGCCCCGCGTTGAGCCTAATCCTGTGATATCCGTGATATCTGGATAGGTGATTTTTTTCAGTATTAGGCTAATGAGTTTATATGTCAATCATGTATGATATATGTAGACTCTTCTGGCTGATAATACTGAGAAGTTTATTGGCAATCTTGCCTACCCGAAAATTTTGTGGTTTATTTTGTTTTAATTTTGTCATTTGAAACAATATTAGTTACTTACTTCGCCCTCTAATGTTCCTCCACGATACAGAGGGCGGCCATAAACTTTAGTATAAGTACATATAAATGTTGGTTGCACGTAGTATATTAATACTCGCGACCGGACAAAAACCCATAAGAATGCTCAACATGAATAAATCCAAAAAAAGTCAAAAACCCTTTAGAAATATGCTCAAGTTTACAGAAATGAAGAGAATTTATTGTAGAATCCTAAAAGGACAGAAAAACGTCTAAACTGAAATAAATTCATTGAAAGCTTAATGAATGCAACTCTCAGGATCTTCTGTAGTACCTATTAGTTGATGGATATCTTTAGCAAGGCTGCACCATCATAATTTATTGATCCTCTGCGCATGTCTACCAGGATCTATACACAATACATTCTACAGGATGTACGCACGTATGAACAATGAATATTTATCTTTGTTAGTTTATGTACAAAATAATTCGAACAGTTTTGCAAAAGAAAATTGGATCTGCTGAAAGTTGTCATTTTCTTGTAGTCCATTTAATGATGGGCTATCAATATCAAAAGCACATTCGATTATATCAACAATAAGAAATAGTTATCGCGTACGCATAACTATTCGATTGTACTCGAGAAGTCTTTCGGAATTTTAAGTTATTATAACTTGGCTTGACAGTTGATTTACTTACAGACATTTGATTACATCCCTAGTTCCCTAGTAACTAAATCGTCAAATCTCATAAATGGTGATCCATGCGACAAATAGCTCTGTACGGATGGTATGTCTGGCTAATTGCTGTGTAATAGATTTTCCGCGTCCTTATCGCAGCGTTCAATTGTCGCGCATCAAAATATTCACATCCTTTTGAAGAAAAACTGATAAAATTGATGTCGCAGGTATATCAAAATTTTAATCGTTTTAATTTTTTAAGAATCTTTTAAAGGTGAGACGAAAGACACACGATAAAATAAATAAAATAAACTTTATTGCATATATGAAACATGCAAAGGGCGGGCTTATTGCCAAATGGCAATTTCTGACAGCCAACCCATAGCAGTAATCACAATGAGATAACACGTTAATTATTCTGTGATTATGGATAGAAGTTTAAAAAAAAAAGAGATCGGAAACAATGTTCAAAAAATGTCCTATTTTATTTGTATCAGACTGTACATTGACTAGCGTGTGTTCCTGGTTGCTCGATCAATTATGCAAAACTAAAGACTTGAGTGATGCAAATATCCTTTTAGCGGACTGTATACGCAATATTATTATATAGATACTCTCTGCCTATACACACAGAAGTGGGGCAGCACTAACAGTCAACAGACAATAGCAATTATTATTATCGGCTGTGTAGATTGATTGACTTGTGCTCCATCTATAGTCCTGAGTCCTGAGGACTACTAATTGATTGAAGTAGGTTTTACATATTATTAACTTATTTGAATTTCGTTTGTTCGTTACGATGTCTCGTCTACATACTCGACAATCGTGGGATTCTTACTACGTGGAGGCAAGTCTTGCCAACACACTTCTCAGTATCATCAGTCAGAAGAGTCTGCATATTATATTATCATTCATGATTGACATATATAAACTCATCAACCTAATACTGGGAATAATTCACCTATCCAGATATCACGGATATCACAGGATTAGGCTCAACACGGGGCCTAAAATCCAAGCGTTGTGCCTGAAATATCAGTACTTACATAGATATCGTCTTACAATATTGTAAGTATTAATATAATTACCGATTTTTGCATTTCTTTGTAAGTATAAATTTTCCGGTAAATTTAATTACACATAATAAACCTATACTAGGATTCTTATTACTGATGACTTATTTATTTATTTATTGAAACTTAGAACCATTCCAGGATAAACTCTGAGAGATAGAATTCGAAGTACGATTATTGAAGAGATATGTGAAGTCGAAGGTAATGAAGGGGACACTTGGTATGCACACCTGAGGGAAATTTAACCATCCAGGCTCCCTCACACTGTGCTGCGTGGCCAAATCCAAAGTAGACGACCCGAAATGTTCCTGAATAAAGCACGCTCTAGACATATTATTGTGGAGAGGTGAATTTCTATGTGTTCCTATCCGCAGAGAAAGCATTTTTATACTAAACCATTCAATTACTAGTAAGGTATACAAGATACAACAATGTATCGTCATGTATGATATTTATTATAATAGGCATAATAAAATAAGCCAACATAAGCAATCATTATACCCAATAAGTAAGTAAACGTTAAAGAGCCCTAATTCACTCTGAGTAAAGATGTTTTATTACCTACTTTATTTAATGTTTTATACTTATAAGCTCCAGCCACGATGTTACTTAACTGTCTTAAGAAAAGCTATTATTGTAAATTATTTGAAGCGAGCAAGCTTTATGGCTTAATAAATAATTGTGACATTGTTGTTTTAAGAGGTAACTTTAATGAATAAACTGCAATATAGGCGCACGCTTACCTTGTTGCACTTAGCCTGTTTTAAATTATTGACCCTAATTAATTTTGTGTAACTCTTTCTGAGGTGTTCCTTGAGCCGAGAATTAGCTACCTAGCTAATTGCTTCCTATTGATATTTTTTCTCTTCTTCGGTACTTGCGACGGGTCTAAATGCAAGACATCGACAACATGGTCCATTACAACTAATAAATATTATGACAATGAAAGCTTGCAACAAGTCCGCGGTTTCGACAGTTTATAGCTAGTTAGAGATCACATAACTAACGAAGAAGTTCTCAATAAAATCAAAGGAGAAAGACACCTGCTCGATGCAATAACAGAAAGACGTGCTAGATGGATCGGCCACATAGTGCATCAAGAGGGTCACCTATTTGAATTAATTGAAGGAGTGAACGAGGGGACAAACTACAGAGGATGACCAAGGAAAGAATACCTACACGACCTATGCCATCAGGATATGGGCTTCGACTCATATAAAGATGTTAACAGAACCACACAGGACAAGGATGAGTGGAGAAAGAGATATGGGGCTTTGCTGCAAACCAATCGTAACGATTGAAACTGGAGACGAAGATAACTAGGTAGGTACTTGGTAAATCAATAATAGGTATATAAAAACGTGATGGATTCACCTAAATGTTTTTTTTTTCAAAATAAACGATTGAATTGTATTGTT
This sequence comes from Ceraclea dissimilis, assembly GCA_963576895.1. NCBI lineage: Eukaryota > Metazoa > Arthropoda > Insecta > Trichoptera > Leptoceridae > Ceraclea > Ceraclea dissimilis. Next base: position 23,559,276 of record OY756360.1, read on the forward strand.
TAACGTTTGATTTATATTATTTTTATAGTATTCTTGTTAGTAACGTTTAAATTGATTTTGTGTTTCCATCAAAACATAGTCAAGTGTAACATTGTATTTTGTTGAGCTTGTCTATCAAAGGGTTATTATTTAACTCCTTCCAACCCATATCCTGCATTATATTTTTAATAAAATACTAAGGTTTCGTTTATTTTTAAATTTAATCCTATTTTTATTAGTCACATCAGTAAATTTTCTTGAATTTTGCTGAAGTCAGTGAAAACTACAAAAATTACAATATTTTTTTGTAATTCCTTTCTACATTTTCTCTTCTTATTTTAATCTTATTTTAATCTTCTTAGTATCCCAACAACTTAAAATTATTCCCGCTAGGTTGTTCTTACAGTGAACACGTGCATCGTGTTGTCGTATCGTAGTAGTGTTTTGTGTTTCTTACAAGAATATACAAGTTGGAATCAACATTATTATTTTCGTATTTTAAAAATCATTAAGGGTGATTGGTATCCCCTATTTTTGTTTTTCCAATTTATTTTAATTTTTCTTTTTTTATATTACCGTTTTATATTTTATATTATTAGTTTTGTACGACGGCTGAGTGGCGGGGGCGATGGAGGGTTCGTTGGAACCCCCCGACCCCAGAAAACGGGGGAGGCCGTGTGATGTGTCGGCGGAGGACCCCTCCGCACTTAAGAATCCAAGACCCAATCCGATTGCTGACTCGCTAAAATATAGTAATAGTTCTCCAGGACCGTACATCGTCTTCGTACAGAGCAATGTAGAGGCAAAGCCGCTACATTCTATGACCTTTGGCAGTATATTGTTTAAAAATAAGGTCGATGGAATTTCCCTGGGTGGAGTGCAAGCAGAGGGCCGCAACAAAATTTCTATAAAATTTAATTCACCTGCTTCAGCAAATAACTTTATTTCTTCTACTTTCATAATTGAAAATAATTTAAAAGCTTATGTGCCTTCATTTAAGGTTACAAAAATGGGTTTAATTAGAAATATCTCCACGGACTTCGAGGTGGAAGAGATATGCGCTAATCTGGCCGTTCCTGGGAATATGAAAGTGTTAAAAGTGCGAAGGTTAAATTATAAGGATTCCACGACTGGATCACCAGTGTGGAAACCTTCACGCTCCGTAGTGGTAATGTTTGAGGGACAAACCCTCCCTCAAAATGTTTACTTCTACCACAATTCACTAAAAGTAGAACAGTACATATTCCCTACTATATTGTGTTACAACTGCTGCAGATACGGGCATACGAAGAATATGTGCCGTTCCACACCTCGTTGCTATAAATGTGGAGACTCTCACGCTAGCGAAACATGCTTAACAGTTAGTCGGTCCTGTGTAAATTGTAAGGGCAAACATGCAGCGTCAGACTTAAACTGCCCTGAGTTTACGAGGCAGAAAAACATCAAACACTCAATGGCGATGGAAAACAATTCATATAAGCAAGCGTCTATTATTCACCCTCCTGCTATTGCAAGCTATGCCGAAAAAACTGCTTCAACCCCTGTCGTAGTCAGTTACTCTCGTCCAAGGTCACGCTCTCCTCGTAAATCTCCCCCAACGACACCATCCATCGATTTGAAAAACCATAACGCACAACTTTTTTACACAAACGGTGAGATCCCACACTCAAAAAATGGATGTGCTCTTCCAGGTCCGTCTAATTCATTGGATGTACCTACTTCTTATTCCGAACCTTCGAGTGATATTCAATCCACCATAAATTTAATTACTCAACTTCTCCTACAAATTTTGTCCTCATCTAGCCTACCGTCCAACGCTGCATCAATTATTCCTTTGTTACAAAATTTAATTATTCAAAATGGCCCCTATCAATCTAAGTAACAAATTAACCGTACTTCAGTGGAACAGCAGGAGCGCTGTTGCACATAAAATCGAACTTCTTCATATCCTTAATTCTTATAAAGTATCAATTGCGGCTATCTCTGAGACATGGTTCGATCCTGGCTCCGAGTTTAGAGTCCCAGGATATTCAGTTTTGCGCGATGATCGCGCAGATGGCTATGCTGGTGCCGCCTTACTAATCTCTTCTAACCTCCCTGTATCTCAAATCCCCCTTCCTCAAAATAATAATTTTCAAATTGTTGCAGCCTTAATATCGAATACGATCTTCGTATCAGTGTATATCCCACCGAGAACAACAATCGATCTGAATTACTGGAATTCAATCTTGCCTCTATTTACCCATCCCTATTATATTCTTGGCGATTTTAACGCTCATTCCACTTCCTGGGGTAATCAGCGCAATGATTCTTACGGCAATCGAGTGCTGGAATTTGTTGACGATAACAATTTGTGTATTCTGAACGACGGTTCCCCCACTCTTGTTCCTCTACCCAATCAACAACCTAGCGCAGTGGATTTATCTATATGTACTCCCGACCTTGCTCCACTCTCTCAATGGTCAGTCCTAGAGGACTCCCACTCTAGTAACCACTATCCAATTATTATGATTGTTGATAGGAATATTGAAAAATTAACCTCTCGCTGGAGTCAAGTTAGGGGCTACAATACCAAACGAGCAGATTGGAGCCTTTTTGGGGCGCAAGTTGAGGAGGAATTGGATAATCTGTCTCTAAACGAATCCCAAAACTCAATCAATGAATTACCTGAATTCATATGTTCAATTTTTAAACGCTCCGCAGATGTTTCGATTCCAAAGAAAAGACCAGGTTTTAAAGTAGCCAACTCCCCTCCATGGTGGGATGAGGAGTGCTCTGAGGTTATAGTCAAAAGAAAAGAAGCAATGAGAACTTACAGAAGAGATATGAACCAGACGAATTACTTGAATGTCAAGAAGGCGCAAGCTAATGCGAAACGAACTCTAAGAAGAAAGAAAAGACAAGGTTGGAAGAATTTTTGCGAGTCACTGTCCCCTGCTGCTCCTATCGGTAGTGTCTGGGAATCCATAAAAAGATTTCGTAGATCATTGTCTTCAGTCGTGAGTCACTCTCAGCATAAATTATGGCTCGATGGGTTCGTGGACAGATTGGCACCTCCCTACGTGCCACATATCCGGGAATTACCATCTCCAGCATCTCTACCTCTTGGAATATCAGAAATAGAATCACCTTTTAGCTATGACGAACTTCTAGCGGCTATTAAATCCGCTGGAGACTCATCCCCTGGTATAGATGATATTCCTTACTCCTTCTTCCGCAACGCTCCAGAAAGACTTTTGTCATTACTATTGAAATTATATAACTCAGTTTTAAAATCTGGGTCAGTTCCACCAGAGTGGCGAAGACAACTGATCGTTCCTATCCCGAAACCAGGAAAAGATCCTGATCTAAGTTCATCATATCGACCTATAGCTCTCTCTTCGTGTTTCGTTAAAATTCTGGAACGAATGTTGAAGTTAAGACTGGAGTGGCATATGGAGGGTAATTCTTTGGCCCCACCATGGCAGTTCGGCTTTCGCAGGACATATTCATGTATGGACAATATCTCAACACTCGTATCTGACGTACGCTTGGCCCATACCAAGGGGTCAACGGTTGCATCGGCTTTTTTGGATATCGCAAGCGCGTATGATAATGTTTTACTTCCTACTCTTCAAAACAAATTACTAGATCTAAACATTCCGTGCTCGATTACCAGGCTGATCTTTAATATATTATGCGAAAGACAGATCGTGGTTCAGGATTCTTCTGGAACATATACAAGAACTATTTACAAAGGCCTTCCACAGGGATCAGTCCTAAGTCCTATATTGTTTAACATATACACCGTTGATATTCAAATATTTATCCCATCTAACTGTCAGATCCTACAATATGCGGACGACTTCGTTTTGTACTGTAGTCACAAGTCCATCACCACTGCTGTATTTAATTTAAAAAGAGCCATTCTAGCAATGAAATCATGGACCGAACACAATGGTTTGGACCTTTCCCCTTCCAAAAGCCAAATTGTGATCTTCTCCAGAAAACATAAAATCCCTGATATTTCAGTCGTAATTGATAACTCTGAAATTCCGATTCAGGATCATGTAAGGTTCCTCGGCGTCTTCTTACAGAGAAAATTGTCTTGGAACATACATATTGAGCACGTAATTAAAAAATGTGAAAAGGGAATTAATGTTCTTCGATCTATATCGAGAGTATGGTGGGGATCCCACCCTTCAACAATGAAACTTCTGTATAATGCCCTTGTAAGAAGTCACCTAGATTACGCTTCTATCGTCTTGGAGCCCTTACCAAATTATCTTACTCTTAAGTTAGAGAGAATTCAGTCCAAGTGCCTTCGTCTTATTCTGGGTGCGATGCGTTCTTCACCCATCGTTTCTCTACAGATGGAGTGCAACCAAATGCCTCTATCGCTTCGGAGAGAATATCTCTCTTACAATTATCTTATAAAACGAATAAACAACCCAACTCATCCAATTAAAGCTATTCTTAATCGTCTTCTCATTTTATGTAATGAACATCGATTCTGGCGTAACAAAGCCCCGCCTACTTTGGTAAAATGTCTCTCATATTTCAATGCAAACTTTACCATCTCTTTTAACGCTGTCCCTCCTCTCTTCTCAATTTCATTCAATGCAGCAGTGGCTATTCCAACTATTCTCGAGTCCGTAGGACTAGGATTAGACAGATCTATAAAGTGGACTGACCCCTCCTTCGTGAATCAAAAATTTTGCTCAGAAATGGAGTCCAGATGGCCAAACCACATCCAAATTTTTACCGATGGTTCAAAGTATCAGGATAGATGTGGCGCCTCGTTCATTATTCCCTCCCTGCGAGTGGAAAAAAAAGTTAAATTGTCATGTGAATTTTCAATCTTCTCGGCCGAATGCGTCGCTCTGAGAGAAGCATTAACGGAAGTTATAAACAGATCTATTCCACAATCTATTATTCTGACAGATTCACTTAGTTTGGTCAAAAGACTTATGAATAACGGCAAGGCTTGTCCTTTGGACGATTTATATTCATCGATAAAGCACCTATTTTATATCGCAAAAAATCGTAATATTGAAATAGTTGTGGCCTGGATACCATCTCATGTTGGAATAAAGGGAAACGAAATTGTGGATTGCCTGGCCAAGGAGGCCTGTGACTCGGGATATACCATACCCACTCTCAGTCCGAGCTTCAACGACAGAAAACTAGTTATAATTAAGGAAATAAACAAAAGCTGGGAAGTCGCTTGGAGAGAATCGATTGCCGGATCCCATTATAGACGTATACAGTCAGAGTTTCCCGGAAAGCCTTGGTATGAAAGAAATGCGTATAAGAAAGTGGAGATATCTCAAGTGTGTAGAATGAGAATCGGCCACTGCTGTGTGGCAGTTCATCTGCACAGAATCAAAGTGTTTGCTTCCCCCATGTGCGAGTGTGGAGAGGAAGAGGAATCCCTCAATCATGTATTTTTCAACTGTCCGTTAATTGATAACTCTCTGTTTCTGGAGGAGATTAAGGAACATTGTACGACTTTTCCTTTGAGTATCGAATACTTATTATCCACAAACTCTCCTCGTATATACCACAGCATTGTCAACTGCCTTAAACATAATGACAGGAGAGTGTGAGTATATTATTGATAATGTAATAGGATGTTGCCCCGATTTAAATCTTTTAAACTTGTAGCATAATAGAATATCGTGTATGGCATAAGTCACTCGTTGACGGGTGGATTGCCGTTTAAAAAAAAAAAAAAAAAAAAAAAAACAACTTAAAATTTTGCATAAATATTTTTCGCTTTGAGAAATAGTTCTGTTCCTAGTAAGTTTTATCATAAACACTAAATCTGTGATTTTTAAACAGGTAATTTAATTATTTTTCACATGCATCTCGACGACCTCATTTCCACCGCATCCATCTCTCCTTCTTCAAACACATCCAAAAGTCGGATCCAAGATCGGAACCAAGACAGTATACCAAATATATCTTCTTATTCATACTGTTTATTGTTGTTTAACGTCCTTGGACCCTATATCGGGCACTTGGACTCGTCAGTTTTACATAATTAGATATATAGCAATTAAATGGAATATGCAGCAGATATATAATTACTGTCATATTATTACTGTCAGATGTTATTACTGTCATAATTCATATTAAAAAAACTTTGTTCAAAATATTGATAGGTCTGTGAAGGTTTAGAAAAAAAAACACATTTATTTCTATCATTTTTATTCTTAGTTATTTTACCCATAGGTACTTGATATGATACGTGTAATAAAATGTGATAAATAATAGGAAAAAATATCATCTAACAATAATATAATGGACCTCATAATATATTGTATACCAATCCTTCACAGCGTAGCGAGACTTTTTTTATTTAAAACCAATAAGAAGACAATTCCTAGTACAATGACGTTTTCTCCAAGTCATGGTAACTGGAATAATTACATTACAGGACCCTCTGAGAGGGGCCCACATGACTAATTGAAAAGTCTTTAAAATAAGGACCCAACTGGTCGTGTATCTGATTATGACGGTGCATGCATGGAGCAGTAGACATGTAGGTTCTAGTAAGTCATCTAGGTAGGCACCTATCTATCTTTGTTCAGGAGTCAATAACGATCTTTGTTCTGGTACAATAATAAATATTTTTGTTTACGTACAACTACCACTAACTTTAGAACAAACTTTCTCTCAGCTGTTTGACGCAATTTTAGGACTCATGTGTATGATGGATGCTCAAGTCCTGGCTATATAAAATTTTAAAGTAGAGAGGAAGAAAAAGGGTGGATGACATAATAAATTGTTCCAGCAGAGTAGGATAAGAGGAAGTTTTAAAAATGAAAAAATAATTCGTCAAAATATATATCCTTTTTGCGCATTGCTTTCATTTCTTTTTAATTAAAAATGTGGAATTGCGTACAGTCTATAGCATACGAAAATCAAAATACTTTCATGTGCACCTCGAGTAAGCTGAAAGGTTGTGCCGTAAAGTGCTGAATACATAGTCAGACCTCGCTCTTAGACCTTCTGATAGGAAGTCCGCGCTCTAACCAATTGCGCCAACCATATACATTTTCATTCTTTATATTTATTCTAGTTAAGTGTCTACTTACATAACAAATTACTTAGTTAGGTACCTAACCTAAAGATTTTTGTTCTAGGAACTTATTGTTTATACTGTAGGTACTAATTTTCTGAGTGTCTTAGTTAAAGTATTCTCAGTGCATAGCATTATTATTAGGCGCTCATTTCAACACCTAACTTCATCACGCAATCGCCTCTGGTTATCTCACAGTACATGGCATTCAGCACCTAATAATTCCTCTATTACCTAACTAACCATATTCGACTATCATGTTCCTCGTGGTAACACAGGGAAGCCACAAAACATCGCCTTGAATCTAAACGGTTTCATACACTAATCACCTCTCTCCACGCCGTTTCACATGATCTGAACTCATTGTCAATGGAACGGTGTTCAGTGGAAAGCTGGCTGTAGGCAGCTAGTTCATTTGAAATTTTGGATATCGGCATGTATTTATTGATTAGTACTGATTTTTTTTTTATTAAGTATAATTGATTTATTTATTGACTTATTATGTCAAATTTGTTCATTTTTAATCTAAACCTTAAGATTCCAAAGTGCCTTAAGTAAGTTCCCATCGCGTAACTTTTTAATCTAGGATCATAGTGAAATAATGTCTTATCTGAAAAAAATTAAATAAAAATTAAGTTTTTCCCCTCAACAGAGACGAGAGGCATCTTCATTCACATAATGCAGCATTATCATTCACATAATGCATTATGTGAATGAAGATGCCTCTCGTCTCTGTTGAGGGGAAAAACTTAATGTAATTCCGTCTGTAGGTAAGTACAGATAAATCCAGTTCCATACCTAAATAGCTTAGGTATACCTCCAATTAAATAAAAATTGTTAGCCCCGGCTTTTCTCAGTCGGCTACAGAAATTCCTCTTCGATACTGATAGCTAGAGGTATAGGTATATGTGAAAAAGCTCTCAAATTTCACAGGTGGCTCCTAAATACTAAAAATAGTACAATTTCGTAGGTACATCAGGATTGATGATAAAGAGTTAGTATAGTACCCAGACTACCCATAAAATGTATAGTAATGTTCCCAGCGATGTATTGTTTATAACCTATCTATTTAGTAGAATTATTAACTACTCTTCCAGTCTATTGTGTGAGAGATATCGAAAATTAATTTCACACACTTCAAAGACAATTTGGAACGGATCGTCTACTTAACAGCTACCTACAACCAAAACTACTGAATCAAGACCTGAACTGAAGACGTAAGTGCGGTGTGGGTCCAAAAGTAACAGTGATTGCAGTGACTATAATTCACAGTTACAAAATATACCTACTAAGGACAAATATAGGTAACAGTCAAAACAGTGAATAAATAGAATACCTATAGGGAATCTAGTCCAAAAATTATTATCACGATGACAAATAAACAATTTTTATAGTAACAACTCAACAGATAAACCTACCTTCAGCGAAGGATCAACTCTCCATGATAAATCTTTTGATCCCTCGTCAGCAATACATTTTCTGTAACATTACCCAATTACAGTCCATCCCACCCATCCCATCCATTACACCCACGATTTTTAAAATGAGTCGGTAAAATGGTAGTCTATCGCTGCGTTAGCAGGCTAGTGACTGATTCGAACTGAAAGGTTTAAATTTTTTCACTAGCAGCATCTAGATTGGGTTGGTGTTTAGCTTCAAAGAACCAACAACTTTTTATTGCCTAATTTCAACTTCATAGTAAGCCATTCATAGGATGAGGGTTGATGGTTATACATACATCATATTTTAACATAGGTCGTACTCACCGTTCTTTGTCAGTTAAGTTATGTTTAATACATTTTTTGATATTGTATTCCTTTGTATCAATTGTATTGCAAATATTTGTTTTAAAAATATATTATCTTAATCTGTTCCTGCTATTTAAATCATTGTTGAAAAAACGAAGCTGCTTTTGTTATTTTAAAAATCATTTTTTCCAACGTTATTTTTTGTAGCTAGTAAAAAAGAACAGTGATTTTTTGTACCTAGTAAAATAGAGCAGTGATTTTGAAATATCACACACGACTAAACGATTTAAGGAACAAAGTGATACCTAGTAGCATGATTATTGATAAATGATATCGTAACATAGATAGACGATTGGAAAAATATTATTGAAATGACTGAAGAGTTTATTGTTAATTTACCCATTGTGTTTAGGCCGTTGCAGCCATACAACCTAGGCGTTACTATTTGTTACTTGATTGATATTTTGCGTCATCATCATTTTGATACATTTTTGATTATTGATAGTCACCTCCAGTAGTTAAGGGTAGGCGTATTAATATTAAAAAAAAAACTCAAAACGGGAGACCTTAGATCTCGACAACGTTACTAAAAGTGCTTTGAAAAAAAATAGGGATGATACATTGAACCTTTAAAAATAACCGCAAAAGATTTTTTATATTTTGTGTTGATTTCTCAAAAAAAAGTGAATAAGACCTCTGATCTTTTTTTCCGAACGACAGCTAATCGTTTCCTGTATGTCGCGGAGATTTTTTTTTTGCATTGACAATATGCATTAAAATCTAGAGAATGGCCGTAAAGTTTTTTAATTGAAGTGACACTAACCCCAAAAAATGGAAAAAAAACACCATACTTATTTAACATTAATTTTATCATGCGATTGTTCATCCGATTTTGAACTTTATTGTCGCGGCAAATGACCGTGACGTCATTGTTGGGTTCCGAGTCTTTTAACAGGTAGATAAGTTACAGATAATAACTATAATACGTTACAATTTTGATTTTCTAAGTATGTATCGCTTTACATCATTGTTACGTAATAATGAAATTCGTTACGCTTCCTTATATTATTTTATACAACTCGTGGTTGTAGTAAGAACCTTAGACACATATAATAATAAATTGATTCTGGCTTTTGTGACTACTAAAATAAATTAAACTTTCCTTCTGGCTTTGAAATATTGGTGAATCGAGAAATCGTACTGGAAAAGTTCGTCCAGAATCCTTTGCAAAGTAGATAAAAAATACATCAGCATATAGACTTCCTTTAATATGTAGAATGGTCCTGTTACTGGCTTAATTAATGTTACAAATCCCATTAAGGGCATGGCACCAGGAATGACGTCACAGTCTTTTCCCACGGCATTAAGGTTCAAAATTGCGTGACAATCGCATGATAAAATGGTAAAAATAGCGTTTTTTCCATTTTTTGGGGTTAATTTTGCGCCTATCAAAGAACTTTTACGGTTATTCCCTAGATTTTAATGCATATTATCAGTATTATTACAAAAAAAAATACTCCGCGACTTTCGGGAAACGAGTTTCCGCCTTTCAGAAAAAAGATGAGAGGTGTTTTTCAATTTTTTTTTTGAGAAATCTATACAAGATATAAAAAATCTTTTACGGTTATTCCCTATATAAAGGTTCAATGCATCTACCCTATTTTGTTCCAATGCATATTTAGTAACGGTTGTCGAGATAGAAGGTCTCCCGTTTTTAGAATTCTTTTAAATGTCGGTATGCACACTCTTAAATAATATTGGTAAAAGCCAAGTCATGTATGTTTGTAACGATGGCCCTTTGGCAAATGCAAGGTCTCTGAATATGTATGTAAATTTAAAGCAGCGACGCGTTCATGGGTGGCTAAAAATTTTGTCCCCCTCTGATATGTTCTTTCGAAGAACTTCGAATGGCGTGGTAGAGTGGCAGTATGAGTATTTAGTTAATAAAAAATGCCAAATTTTGTGAATATACTATTCACGGGACACACTAGTAAATAAATAAATACCTGAATCATTCACTAGATTTTAACGCATGTTATCAATACAAGAAATAGTTCTTTCTTTGCGAGTTTCACGAAAAAATTGCTGTCTGTCGAAAAATAAATCAGAGGTGTTTTTCACTATTTCTTTTGATAAATCTATAGAAGATACAAAAAATATTTTACGGTAATTCCCTAGATAAAGGTTAAATGTATCTACCCTATCTTTTCCAAAGCATATTAAGTAAGGTTTTCGAGATCTAAAGGGTGTACCGTTTTTTACTTTTTTTCGAAATGTCAATATGCCTATTTTTAAGCAATGAAAATCTACATGCATAAATTTTCGACTGAAGTTGTTTTGAATAAAATAAAAATACGAAAATATGTTTTTTTTTATCTTTAAATATAAAACTAAATATGGTAAGCGCCATCTATTGAAAATTTTCACAACAGCATGAACATACTCAATGGATTTTATAAATTAAATATAGGTAAATAGCTATCGTGTTATCCTTATTAGAATCAATTTAATAATATATTCATAATATTTACTCCTTTTATTAGTCTGATGATGATGGTGAGGATAATGACGAAAGTGTTTTAAAGACAGCAGCTGTTTACTTTCGTGATCATCAAAAGAAGAAAAAAAATGGAATGAAGTAGTTGACCTAATCAATATCAGAGAATATAAACATGTGTTACGCAAAATAATTTTTACAATGATCCTGTCTTGTGTGCAAAGTGCACACTGTTCAAAAAATACTTTCCTGCATATTGTAGCATTATTATTATGTTGTTTAGATTTTTTTTAAACAATTGTTTTTGTTAAGTTTAAAATTGTGTATTTTTGTGTTTGTGGTGTTTATGTACGTCAGTTAATACATCCGTGTATTAGCATGTAAGTACCTACCACTTTGCTAACCTGTAACTGGACTGGCGCTAAGGCAACAATAGTCGCTGTTAAGCTGGTCCAGTTCATTTTATACTTTAATAAATAAATAAATTAGTCGTGAAGTGCAGAATACCTGAGAACCTACATCTGCGAACTCACCCACGAACATTTGACTTTATTTACATTTGACTATTTGACATGATACCGGGGACTTATTCTACAACCACGATATCTTTCAGATAATAATTGCATTCTAGGTAAACTAAAATTATTTTTAGTCCATTGGTACCAAAGTACCAAGGAAAAAGATTTTTTATGCTAGCGAAAAGCGTCAGCGTCCACATAATCACTGCCGAATGTGGATAATGCAATAGAAATTATGTATTTAAACATGAAATTGATTATGGTCCAAAATCATATTTCGGTCTGTTCGTTATAGAGAAAGCGTGACATTCGGATACTATTACGCACGTATTTGCACTTCTATTTGATTGGATTCGTCTAATAATAAAAGTCCAGCATTCTCCTGTATGCTACCCCTTGAGAGTTAAAGTACAATTAAAACTTTAACTAAAAAGTTTGAGAACCTTTCGACGTCCAACCCTTTGATTGTCATTAATAAACATTTGTTCTATTGTATAATTTGATGCGGTGGCCATATACTGGAGCAGACACCCTTATTTGATTTAGATAAAAAGTAAATTAATACTATTATTATTATACTATTATTATACATATATTTATTCTTTCAAACTCAAAGAGACACATAATATATGATACAATTAAATAAACAAAAATATATATATAGGTAAAATCTCCCCTCAGAATTGAGCAAAGCTCGTGATACTTACCTTTATCAAAAAATAAATAAATACCTACCTAATAATAAACAATTCAAACCCTTTCAAAGTCACACTGAACCGCCCGCTTGTAGATACTTAACCCATTTTTCCCTATAGTGGAGAATAACAAGGTTTTAACTGACAAACACAGATTGTTGAAGAAAATAAGGTCAAAGTTTCAAACATTTGCGATGTCACTTACACAGAAATGGAACTCGCTATTTACAAGACTACCAACTTTAAAATAAAAAGTACGAAATCATCTCAACAGATATACAGCGATGGACGAACTTTTCCTCAGTTTGGCTCGATTTGGCTTTGTACCTAATAAAAAATCATCAATTCATTATTATTTAAATGAACATTGTACGAAAAATACTTAAAAGCAAGATAATATTATGTATCCACTACAATAAGTACTCAATGTTCACTAGGAAGAGCTTATCGCCATACAGCGATCTCTTCCAGGTAACCTATTCGAACCCAGAACCTGCCTCCAACCTGACGGATATTTTTGTTAATTATTAAAAGCTATCTACTCATTAATGTTCAACAAACAATTCTCTAGTTACAACATTGTTATTATTTCCTTGATATCTCTAAAGTATGTAAGTAATAATTATAATAACAAATTATCATTTTGTTCTATTATTTGTTCTATTCACAATATTAATAGGATTTTTTTTTTTTTTTTTAATTTTTTTGTTTTGTTTCCTTTATGCATATTGCATGGTAATGCATCGAGTGACTGGGAATGCTAGTATATCAGTGTCACCTGTCATTCGGCGCGCATGTCCGTCCACGCATGTACCCAGACAAAACATATCTATTGAGTTTAAATAGCGTCTCTTCAAGTCGAAGAATCACTCAATTATCTGCGTATTTTTAAGTAATTACAAGATACCTGAAACTAATTGGTATTTTATAACTTGGGATTTTTTGGTAGAGATCATGACACCGCGATAAGCTCGCCCTAGTGAACAAATATTTTGGCATCTATTACTTATTTTGTTCTTGTAGGTATTTTGTTCACTTGAAGCGTAAATAAATAAATATGTATGTAGATGTTATTAGTACTTAAGTCCCTTATTGAAAGGAATGAATTGTAACCTCCTTTGATAAGGACACTGAGGGAATGTAATTTAGGGGTGGGGTTTGCCGGGGGCTCCCTTAAGGCTAACCCTGGGCCCACCTCATAATAAGATTTGCCTAGAAGTGCGGGTAGTCGCTATTAATGCGCCTGAGCTACCCGGGGATGTCGAGGGCCTTTATCTCGCAGGATTTTCCTTCCTCATGTTAGGAATGATATACAGTTTAAGAGGGTCCTTTCGATAATAGGTAAGCATTTTAATTTACTTGGCCCAAAAATGAAAACACAAATGTGAACCTACTCGTATTTGATTATGTTTGATACAAAAGTTATCAATTGTGAATACATAAACTTTACCAACAAAAACATTATATTCCATTGAGATAAATTGGCCACTAATTATATGTATAAAATAGCAAAAAAATGGCAACACTGGTGGTCCTGGATACTGCCATTAAAAAAATCATTGATAAAATCAACAATAACTCAATCATTGACAATCGTAACAGAAATACAGTCATTAGTACAAAGGACACACAAATTTAGTCATTCATGTTCGTAAATTGCATACAATTTACTAAAATAATATCAGTTTGGATCAACGAGGATCTATTTTATAATGAAATCCTTCTTCCTTGATAGAAACGTCAATAAAAAATCACTATGATTAAACGCAATTAGCTATGTCTATTTCTCGGATCTACTACTAGGGGGCGTTATCGTCAACCGAATTGAATAGGCTATGTTATTATTTCTCCAAAGTGCCTACCTGAACTAACTATTTGTTACGCAGAGTGTCTACAGTAAATCCTAGGATTACGTAAATAAAAAGTGCATAATCTGTTGTTATCTCAATGTTTTTGCTTTTGATTATCCTTTTAGGTTTTTTAATTTTGAGATTTTTGACTGCGGAATAGCGAAAAATCGTTTTTTGAGGTAAAATGTGAAAAAAATAATCCATTAAGTATGTAACTACATATGTAGTTCAAAATGAGAAATTAGATCCATTCGAGAACTTTCGCCGAAGCATTATTGTTTGTAAAAATATATATCGGATGTATTGTATTGATTCACCTACGTTTAGTTTAAAATCCATTAAATTACCTACTTTGCTATTTTTCACTAAGTATTGATCTTCAAAGATGTTTATTTTTCAACTTTGGGTGACTATATATTATTATAAAAACGCGGGTTTTAAACTGCTCACACAGGTTTTTTTTATTTTGCCACCCGTCAGTAAAGAATTTATTATGGGTGCACTCAGTGCTACCTGGTGATAATATTCCGTAATTTAGAAACAATTTGAAGTTCCATAATCGTAGGCTGATTGTATTATTTGCAGATATGTTAATAAAAATAGAATCGAATAACCCTTTTTAATCCAAAGGGTATCTATCAAATTGATATTATTAAAACAAATAGAAATCTTTCAAGAAATCGGTTAGATTTGTAAGTCCGTTAGTAAAAACTACCTTTGAAAGTAGATGGCCAGGTGGTTCCTATAATCATCCATCGGTAATAGGTACCTATCTTATAATTATTCTATCCTATTAAAGGGTAGAGATAAATACTACAATTATTTGAAAAAGAATCTTCCTTTTTTTAAAAATCTTAACTAGATCTCAATAATAAAGCCTTTTATTTATTTTTATGATCTATAATAGGATTACTGAAAGTGATCACGAAAGCAGCACAAGTTCGCCCTAGTAAGCGTTTTGTAGGTCAACACAGTAGACTTACGCAGACAACTTAGATGGCTTAGGCATGTTGCGAGAATGAATGATCACAGGCGCGGATGAATAAAAATGTAAATACGGGTGAACGAAGAGCTGTGAGGAAGTGTGATCCTCCAAGACTTTACTGCTTCAATCATGTTCACCAGATCCTTAAGGACGGACGTGTTTTGAGTAAAAGAAAATGAAGAGCTTGTACGACATATTGCATGAATCTAACGGATGCAAGGAGTGTGTAAGGATAGGGCCGTCTGGCGTATTCTATCCTCTCTGCCTACCTTTCAATGGATCTCAACTTTTCATTTTAATTTAGTCACATCTCTTTTGCAGTCACTCGTCACTTTTATCACTGGACAGTTTACACACTCATAAAAATATTGCAATACTTACTATACGACATTTTACAAGGCGATGTTTATTAAGGATTTAAGGATGATTTGTGTACAGGAGAGAGAGCATAATTCATGTAATGTACAAGTATATGTAAAGAAATACAAGTTAGTTACAAAATGATCGCATAATACGAGTTTATTGGCGCACGATTAATGCGTGATTAATGTGTTCAAGAGTACGCACACTGATGTTTCAAAAATTTCTAAAAACGGGAGACCTTAAATCTCGATAACCGTTACTAAATATGCTTTGGAACAAAATAGAGTAGATACATTGAACCTTTATCTAGGGAATAACCGTAAAAGATTTTTTATATCTTGTATAGATTTCTCAAAAAAATATATGAAAAACACCTCTGATCTTTTTTCCGAAAGACAGAAACTCGTTTCTCGAAAGTCGCTTTTTTTTTTGTACTGATAATATGCATTATAATCTAAGGAATAACCTGAAAATGTTTTTTATTAAGAAATTTACCCCAAAAAATGGAAAACACGCTATTTTTACCATTTTATCAAGCGATTGTTTACACGATTTTGTCCCTTAATGCCGTGGGAAATGATCGTGACGTCATAGTTGGGTCGCGAGCCTTAATGGAGATCTCGAGAGCTTATAACAATAAATAATATTGTGAAAGCTCCTGCTCGGAAGCTGGAGAAGCTTCGCCTGGAAGAAGGAGTTATTGTGATAATGTTGTTGTTGATACTAATCGTAAAATCGATGGATTTTATTACTTGTAAGTTAAATATCTACTTAACGATTTATAAGAAAAGAAATATTGCTTGCAAATTATCAGGAAAATTACCTATATACTCGTAGATACAAGAAAGTAAAATACATAACGTTGTTTACATAGCATGTACATTGTACTCGTATATATGCCATGTTACGAAGTCGAGTTTAGGTACACGAGAGCCAAAATGTAAATATTTTTATATGTACGTATGTTGGTATATTGTATGGCATTGGAGAGACCAGAGTCAGAAATTAAGTTCGTGAGATTTATACGGCTTTGAGTTTTTCACTCACGCACTTTTCGTGCGTATTGTGATTGTATGAAATCTAAGATTATGTCACGATTTATGGGGCCCATGTTTGAATCATATTTAGCATTGAAAATATTTATTTGTACTTATTGCCACATAGCTGAAGATTATTTTTCTTATTTCCATATTGATAAAGATTTCATTTAACCGAAAGTAAGTTAATTCATGAAGGCATGGTAAACAGGCGAAAATATTGTCAATTTAGATTTAACTTTTAACTTTTGAAAATTTTGACTTCAAATCACCAAATCATGACGTTCTTGTTCATTCAAATTAGGTTCACAATAATATAAACAAATTACTGAATAGTTGCTGACCAGATTCCCTCGTCGTAAATAATGCTTATGAATCGAGTCGATGACAAGTGGTCGGTTAATTTACAGACACTACTCGACAGTGCAATGATAAGTGGCTTCATACCTACTACACAATAACATTAACTCATTAAATAACAGTCACTGCTATTTTAAAAACTGCGACTAGAGTGTGTGACAAGTCACGACTGTGAATAGAGTCTTTGCCTCTGTTCAGATTTTTTGACTTGATCAAAAATAAATTGTGAAAGTTTCCAATTTTTTTTAAGACTTCTTAATACTAGGACGGCCAGGCAGAGAGAGAGAGAGAGCGGCTCGCGGTTATACAAAAAATTTCGTGCTGTCAAAACTTTTTAAGCGACAACAACGCCATCTACCGTCTACCACTGCTACTATACTTATATGGCGGCTAATACAAATCTCAACAGCCTGTGATGTCCCAAACATCTGGGAATCACTATAACCATCAATAATTGACATCCGTAGGGTAGATTTTGAGAACATCTAAGAAAAGATTTCAAAAGTCCTTCATAAAGCCCCCCTCGACGGAACATGAAAGCATGATTTTAGTGCCCATGAGTAGACTCCATCATACACTTGACGGAATAGCGCAGCACAAATCATCAAATAATAAAAATAACGCAAGTTTTAGAATGAAATGAGGCGGCAGTCTCTCAAGCGGGAGGTGGTAGTTTCGAACCCCGGCGCTGACGATGTATTTCACACTTTACGATACAGGCTTTTAGCCTAGTGCAATGTGTACAGGAAAGTATTTGGGTTTGTGTATGCAAGCCCAGATCCTTTTTATATAAAAAAATCAGAGGGAAGCCTTCCTCATATAAGACCAAAAGTTTAACCTGCCCGAAAAAATATAAACTTCATACAAAATATAAAAACAGAGACCTCACAACATATAAATGAGGTGATATTTCATACCCATTTTGAACTTGTCTGATCTCAAACCCCTTGGCCCGCCATTGAATTAAATAATCCACAAAACAGTGATGTGACGAGTCCCCATCAATCCTTTCCATAACGAATTATCCAGTCGTAAAGAAATAAAACAGTTACGAAGGGTTAAGTCGAAAAACGTTAAAAAACGAAGCCGTAAAATCAACAACGTTATACTTAATTCAGTATAAGATTTAAAACAATTGGAAGGTAAGTAGGTGAATTAGGTACCAACTAGTTAAGGTGCACCTTTCCTATTTGCATGATTAATTCATTTGATATTATAAACCTTTAATTTGTATCAATCAAAACGCAATCAAGTCTCTCAGAGCACCTCCAGCTATTCGTCTATTACAGGGGTCTGTAACTTTTAGTAAGTTTACCAATTTATTTATTCTATAACTAAAAACAGAAAATGTTCCTAATTTTCAATTAGGAGAAATAAACAAAATACGAATTTAAGCATACACTTAAATGAAATTATTTTTTTTTAAATTCGTCTTTAAAATTTGTACTTACGTAAATAGGTAAAGTAATTTTTCCCTCCCCACACACGAGACTTGTCTCTATTGGGGAGGTATCTCGAAACATGAATAGTTTTAAGGAACCATATTTGTGTGTGTAAAATATTGAAGAAAAATAGAAAAAATGTTGAATTTGAAAAAAAAAATTGAATTGAATTGAATCAAATTCAGTCTGCGTACAATATAATAGGTACATAATGTGTATAGTATAGGTATCTTTAAAAAAAAACTAGGAGTTGGAATAAAAAAACCTAAATGTTTTGAATAATGATTTGGATGCGATATACCTGAATTATTTTAGGCGTTATAGAACTGGATTTATCTGCAATACGCAAGTGGTAATACATTAGAGATTTTCCTCAACTCCTCAACTGTAATGTAGCATTATGTGAACTCCTCTGGGGATAAAACTGTAATGATTTATTAATTAAGTAAGTTAATTATGTAATTAATTAATTAATTAAGAAAACCTGCTGAAATTATTTTCATGAATGAGGGTCGCGACTCTCACTCCCGCAGTTGACTATCCTCCTCCATGAGCCTCTGTCCATGGCCAGATGAGCGGCTTCGTGTAGAGTGGTATTGGTAGCTGCTCTAACTTGTTCGCTCCAACGCATCGGCGATCTGCCTCTCGGTCTCCTGCCTTTTACACTGCCTAGCATTACCGTTCTTTCTAGGACAATGCTTCGTACCTACTTACATCTAGTTAATACAAATATCCTCAAATTCGCTTGATGAAATCTAGAATTTTTTAAACTTTTTTTCCGATATTTATGATCTTGAACTTCACAAAAAAAGCTTCCTGACTCCTGACTTCTTATGTCTATGATGTAAGTCAGTAATTAGGAAGTGGAGTATTATTATGCATTCCTAGGTGAGGTGAGTTTCTAGAGAATAGATTTCTTATTTAATAAAAGCAGGTGAATTCACAGACCAACACTTTTTATTTTATCAAGCGTTGAATTAAATTATACATTAATACAAATTTAAATTACTTACTGTGAACATATTGTTACAATATAATTAATATAATATAAAAAGTTATCACATGTTCTGTATGTTACGCTACGTTTTTTACTTAATACATTGAAGGAAAATCCCACGGGCTTAAGGTCCTTCACATCCCCGGGTAGCTCAAGCGCATTAATAGCGACCTCTTTACCCGCACTTCTACGCAAATCCTCATTAAGAGGTGGACCCAGAGTTAGCCTTAAGGGAGCCCCCCGGTAAACCCCACCCCTAAATTACGTTCCTTCACTGTCCTTATCCAAGGAGGTTACAAGTCACACTTACACATAAGAGACTTAAATACTAATTCATCCACATTTTAGTTATTACAGCGAAAAGTGTTTGTGGCTGGTAAAATGATATTTTTTGTCCTATGGCCGATTAGAAGTCATTAATCCTGGAGAAAAAATCTGCTATTTCATTACAAATACTCGTAGGCAGTTACCATCCGCTATAGTTATCATTTTAAGGCTATGCTATGGCCCAACTATGACGTCACGGTCATTTACCGCGTCATTATGGCTAGGCATATTGAGTTTCAAAAAATTTCAAAAAATGGGAGGCATTAGATCTCGTCAACCTTACTAGACGGCTGCGTTTCGTTACACCTCTTATTTCATACAATTAAACTATATTTTGTCAAAGGAGTTGAATATCAAAAATCAGTAAATTGGACGATAAAAAGGACGAACGCCGTATAAAAACATCCCATGTTATCTAATTGTTTTATTATATAAAATAGTATAAAATAAAACAAAAAGTATAAAAGAGTTGAGCGCATAATGATAATAATGTTTGGACTCGCGCTAAGTGCCTCGCGCTGTGAGTCAAGGGAGTCAAAGGACAGGTGCTGTCAGGGCGGGTAATTAGGATTCCAGATAATCTGACTGTGGAGGAATGTGGGAGATAGTTCCGCATCCTTTATGGTCATTAGATTTTAATTAGTAAAAGGCCTAATAGACTCGAATATGTACCTAGTAAAGATTTCTGCACAACGGATAGAAAATAAATTGTAGTTTGACTTTACCAAAGTATAAAATTAAATCTTTTTTTTTTGTGTAGACTGTAGAATGTAGATGGCTTTTACTATGAGGTTTTTACTGTTCTCTGTTAGGTATCGATAAAGGAACTATTAGGTAGGTACATAATTTTGGCAGACGCGCGTACGTCTAATCCCTATTCAGAGTTCAGAATTCAGAAAGGCACGAAAGACTTCGTGCACATACTCGGTTGTCGTTCGTATGTTGTAAAAAATTTGAAGAGATTTCGCCCTACAGTAGATCTAAATATTTTAGATAGATGGTGCTTTGAAAGTTGAAATGCGCAGGCCAATACTCTTTGGCAGGCTTTTTGGTCCTAGTAAATAAATAAATGAACTGGATCAATGGCAAAAGACACACGTGGTTCATGCAGTTTAAAAGATTTTTTTTTATAATATTCTAATCCTTGGATTAGAATCATTTTTTTAATAATGTACTCAGATAGAATCTTTTTTTAAGAAAATATTTACAACCAATAATATAATTTAGTTAAGGATCTATTTATATGACCGTATAATTGAGGATTATAGAAATAATTGACGACAATAAAAGGACCTTACGTATATTATGTAGGGTTAGTTGCGAGCACTCTATGTGTAAATCCTACCTTCATTTTATGGCACTGTTCCTGTGTGTAACGTCACTGTAAACTATAAGGACATGACAATTAAACCAGTTTATTAAAAAGAGTTGTATTTGTACGGTATACCATCCTAAATAGCAGGCGCGAAGCTGCCTAAGAATACGATTCCCATCGAATTACCTTTCGGAAAAAAATGATAGGATAATAGTGTCTATTCTGACGTAATCCCATAATAAATGTTAGCCCCGGCTTCCCTTCTGCAGAAATCCACCCTTAGCTACTGTTAAATAGTCCATGTTGGGGTATGCTGAGAGGACTAAACCACTTCTAATGACTTTTTTAATAGATCAACCACATCTAGGTGTACGTATACATAATATCTCATGCATGTTCTATTGCTTTATGGTTTCTTCCAATTCGAACTTGTCCATCCGGCATCCCTAATTAGGATTATTTAGAAATGGTCAAACAATGTCTTCCAGGCTTCCTCACAGAATTTTAGTATAATGTTAAATAATACGTGGATGCCTGAGATCAGTTTCTTTCACCTATAGTAGGTGTAACTTTACCCCATAGGCAAAATATCGATAAGCCTGGGGAATGAGGGTTATAGGTCCTACGTGAAAGTTTTATCGAATGAATAGGTTTGATCGCTTCCACTCCCATATTCTCTCCATCAATATAATATTATTGATACATTACACCCAAATCTCTTCACACATGAAATAAATCATTCATAATATATTATAAGTAGGAAAGTATGCAAGATAAGAATGATTATGTATGAAGACTACTTACAGTAACGTTATGCTATCAAAGTTACAAATTTAATACGCGAGGGTTACAATACTCGTATGTCATAATATGTGGAACTCTTGTGAGAATCTAGGCATAACCGTAGCTTTATCAAAGAACTAGCTAAGTTACCCACGCTTTGCAACGGGAAATTTGACAAAACAACCCGACATACTTTATAACCTTGAGCTGGACAAAATGAGACTTAAGATCTAAACTTCCTTTCCAACGCCCTTTCATATGATACCATACGCAACGCTTGGATTCCCTCATCATCGTGGCATCTCTTTGGGAAAACATTATCTCCAAAAACCGGTGACGTTACAATACGTCGGTAAATGCAGGAGTTATGCGAACACTTGCAAAACACCGACTATATTTTATATGTATATATTATGAATTATAAAGTAGGTATATACTAGATCCCCGATATCTCATTTGGTAAGTATGTAGAAATGTAAAATGACAAATCTTTGGAACAGTGAGTTGCATCTTCTGTTGTACCCTAAATAGTACCTAATAGCTAAATTATTATGTAGTGCCTTGCTTTATAAGTATTATTAGTTGTATGAATATGTAAAAGAGGACGAAATCTTTAGGAAAAATTATGTTTATCATTACCTACACGATTTGCTCCTCCCCAAAGCATACTTACTTACTGCTAGCCCTTGCGTTCCACTGCTGGACATAGGCCTCTTCTAAACTCTTCCACTGTCTTCTATATTGGGCTATCTGCTGCCATCTACGACCCGTAAGCTGGACAATGTCATCTCTCTGTCCACCCCAAAGCATAAGCTCTGCTCAATTTTGAGGTGTTATTTTAAGAAATTTTTAATCTTTTTGTTTGCTATAAATTGTACCTGCATTATACATGTACATGTTTTTTAATCTTTTGAGGTGGTCAGTAGCCTGGTTGGTAACGCGCTCGACTGTTAATCCAGTGGGCGCGGGTTCGATCCCGATGCCGACTTACTCCACTTCACAACACAAGCTTTTCAAGCTTTCAGCGAAGTGTACAAAGGTGTATTTGGGTTTATTTCGATAAACCCAGATTCATTTTTATATAAAAAAAAAATCTAATAAAGAATTGGAATTTAAAAATATTGGATTTTAGTATCGGAAGGTGCTAATTTTTGGTTCGATCTATCTATCTATCCATTCAGGCAGCATCCCTCGCAGGGTCGGCAGACTGCACATTTTTTGCTTCTTTCATGCAATTTCATGTCATCCACGCTCTCCGATTCCTTTTACTAAAAACGCGTCCAAGAATCTGGGCGACATGATTGGTCCAGGTCAGTCTCTTCAGCCATATGTCCACAGTAAGTAGGTACCTACTATATAGGATGTTTCGTGATAGTACATAATAGGTATACCTACCTTATAATGTAAATTTCTAAAATTCTTCAAAGTTTTTTACTGAATACAGGTGGCGGCATTTCTGTTTATATTATTGTAACTGTTTGTCATTCAGATCATCGGAGTTCGTTTCCTATTGATCTATTTAAATTATTCTAATTCCTTTGAAAGGAATTGATCGTCATTCGATGATCTTAATTCATTCCATTATTGACTAGGTAAGGTCTGTATTGATATTGCTGAAGTAGTCCGGATTATAAAGGAAACCTATGGATCAACTGTGAGTGATATCGAACTTGTCCATAAAATGATTTGGAAATGATGATTTGATGATGATTGTCCCTTTCAATACAATTTCCGTGACAAATTCCAGGTAGCTAATGATCAGGTGTTGATCTTTAATCGATTCTAATTCAATGCAGGGGTAATAAAACTCTTATAAAAAAAATCTTGAATAAAAAGTCTGCGAGAATGGAAAAAAAAATATGGAAATTTGTTGGTAGGTATTTTGTCTAAATAATTGATAAATAATTAAATTTGTCTAAATAAATTCTAGTAAAGAGTTTTATTTATGACTTGTCTGGAGTTCTAAGGTTAGGAAAGCTACTACCATTACTAATACCATCACGGTATATTCCAAAAATAAGGTAACCAGTGAATACTGCATGTTTAAAAACACACAATATTCCTTATGACTATAATTATTTACATTCAGAATGGCATGGGAACCTAAATAAAATAAATAAAAATAAAAAAACTCTTTATGGCACGTCATGTCAGAACATACGATGGGCAGACTTATTGCCATAGGCAATTTCTGTCAGCCAACCCAAACCTCATTGTCAAAAGGATGTGAAATGTCTTATAGATTATTTACGAATACCTGACTCTTATAAGATAACCTTTTAGACATTTTTTTATAATATCATTCCAGAGATGCTCTGTCCTGTAATTGACAACCCCTGTTATTAAAAAAAACATTCAGTAGCTGTATATTAGGAAAAAGGGTAGTCTTGATTGGATCTATTGGGATCAATCGATCGATACTTACTTTGATCCTATTGTCCACTAGAATGTCGGCAGCTTACAATCAAGCTTTGGAGGACGAAAGCTCAGTGTGTGTCCAAATAATGAACCATCCTCTTATTATACAATCACTACACTTCTTTCCGAAAAAAATGTTTACACTAGATTTTTTGTATACATAATGAAGTTTAGTAAAGTATAAAAATCTAACATTTGTGATAAAAAAAATGACCCAGAGAGATGACGTTCATTTCTTACTTAAAGATTAGGTGTGGTTTCGTATACACAGATAGAATTCGCTGGCTACATACTCTACATACTATTGAGGCGATAGTGTAGGTATATAGCATTTGCTTGCATTTTATTTACAATATGTAGTAAATTAGGTTTAATTGCAAATGTGTATACCTCTACCACAGCCAGTGCAACCCATCAAGCACATTGTCGAAGACTGTCCTCTGAGAGCATTCCCTGGACCATATGCAGATATCCACAATGCCACACCCAATGCCCTTGAATAGCTTGGAAGCCTGGATGTTACTCTGTAGGGTACACGTCTCCTGTATGTAACAGATAGCATAATTCTCTTATCTTCTGACAGGTAATTTACTATCACTGACATCTATCGATAAAAACTAAAAGCTTTGTACCTACAAGGTACCTAAATATATATTTGTTAGCCATAAACTAACCAAAGTATTTAGCATGACTAGATAATAATTATATTATTGTATCGATAGGCAAAACGTCTACGGTAAATAATCGTATACTTATAATTTGTTCAATACTCTCTCTTCGTCTACGCACGATTTCAGGAGAGCATTGCCGCCAATCAATCAGCAGCCGTGGGAGACCTGTAGCCGATATTGCATTAAATAATGCCGCGTACTCTAAGATTATTATCATTTTATAAAATTATGCGAATATTACCTACCTACTACAATTTTCTAAACGTGTTTGCCCTCGAGTTATGAAAAATAATTTGTTTAGTATTACTCAAATTACTGTGTATATTTTAGCTTAGCATAGTCTCTAAATAACACTAGGATACATAAACTTAGAGAAAATCGACATTCCTATCTTTGAGGGAGTGTAATATGCCTAAAGAAATGACTTTAAAGACATTCAGCAGAAACGTTTTTCTAACTACGAAGTTATACTTAAGAGTACGCATATAGGCATTTCAAAAAATTCTAAAAACGGGAGACTTTAGATCTCGACAACCTTACTGAATATGCTTTGGAAAAAATACATTAGATACATATTGTGAGAATATCTTTTTATTGTTACTATATGATGTATTTTGTACAAATGGCCTAAAAAGGCGTGTATGATTGGAAATAAATAAATAAATAAATAAATATTGAACCTTAATCTAGGGAATAACCGTAAAAGACTTTTAATGGTTATTTATGGGTCAATGTATTTGCTATGTAAAAAATATAAAGGAATTAACTACATTCCATACTAATTCTACATACCTGTTTATACTGTGTTAAAATCTAACACTATTAGTATGATTTTAGAGGTATGAAAAATAACAGGTATGTATGGTTTCTAAGTTTACAATAATTTAAGTACCTACGATGTAGGTAAGTAAGGTACCTAGTTACTTAACTGGGCACCTATTATTTTATCTATGTCAAGAATGATATGAAATTTTGCAAAAATGATCGAATTGTGAATTTTTGAAAATTGAAACAAGCGATGGGCGAACAATTGAATATTTTTTCACGCATTCGAATATTGCCTCTTGATTTCATAGTGCAAAATTATTGTGTGAGAATAACCGACATTTGATTCGCTGACAAAATACATTCAAAAACCGTTTTAAATACTAAAAATTCAAAAACATAATATCTAAATCTATTTCACTGGACAAGCAATAATAAATAAGTGAAAATATACTAAAATTTCACAAGAAAAGTGAGTTTTGCCCAGTGTCGGTTCTGAAGAACATCGCAGAGGAATTTCATCCGAGTCTCCTGAAGTCCATCACATACCATCATCAAAATGTGCGGAGGCTGCCCTAAACCCTGTGGTCCATGCGGGCCATGCGGACCATGCGGACCCTGCGGACCTTGCGGCCCCTGCTGCGGTCCATGTGCCGTATCTTGCGGCCCACCATGCAACCCATGCAAGCCAGGGATGTCAGTGGTGATCTACAGCTGTTACACCGATCTACAATAAGAAGAGGATGGATCCTCAAGAAAAGCGTATAGTAAGCTAAATTTCAAGTGGACCATTCTACGATTTTCGACTCAAGATGACTAAATTTTCAGTGATAATATTTTTGGAATCATATTTCATAATTTCTTCATAGCATTTTGTCAGGAATTGCTATTTTTTGGATGAATTAAACTATACCTACAACAATTATTGTCTTCTCTTTTAAGTAAAGATTTTCCTTTTCAATAATGTAACTTTTCTTAGACTCTTATGAGAAACTGTAGGGTACCTATCTGTTTGTAATTTTCCAAACGTGATCAAAGGAATTGGTAAAAATAAGATAAAAGTAAGTATTGAGGCATTATGGAGGTATGGAGTTCACCAGAGGTCACAAAACAAAATCTCAGGTCATTGATTTCTTAGAACAAACCTTCAGTTTTGAAATTCTAGCCATGACCTACCCAGTGTTATTGAGCAGATAACCTGCCTATAATTTTCTTCCAGGATTTATATGTAGGCCAACTGTAAATAATATTTCTGTACATTATCTACCAAAGATCGTGAGCAGTTTAGGCTGGACATGAGGCAGGCAACCTTTGATCTTTTGTATTTAAGCACTTCCATTAGTTTTCCATACCCATTATTCCTAGTACAGTAATGCAACTGATATTAGGTACAGTTCATACATACTTTGATCTGTGTTATTGTCCAGACAATTATGATGATTGTATATGATTATTTCGTATATTTTGCTATAATTTTGCTATTTGTCTAAGAGCAGAGCAGAGAGCACGCAACCACTTGATGTAATTGCTCCTAGACTGACCTCTCAGCCATGCTGTGTACAATTCTCTAAGAAATGCATGAACATTTAACTATTTACATATACCTGGCGAATTATTAAAGGCAGGCAAGTATGAGGATATAATGTTGTAGGTAATGCAACGCAGTGCCTACTAATTCTGTAGACAGATCTGAACCAAGGTAAGTATGTAGATAAGAGATTCAATCTGTCAAGATAGAAATAGTTTTCGATAAGGTTTTTTGGCAATACCTACTTGTAGAATTTCAGTAGATGTGACATTGTTGCCAGCAAACAAAATTATAGTTTAAAAATAATCTGAGAACTTCTATTTCTTGTCAGAAGATAAGAGAGTATACCTTATTTTGCCGTTACATCCAGAAGAGACACTAGAGAGCAACATCCAAAACATCAAGCCACTGCAAGCGCAGTAAAACATTCAAAAGTAGTACAGACAATTTTATATACATGATGGGAACAAGGATAAGGTAGGTAAAAGAAAGAAGGTACTCTGGCGATAACATTATTTATTATTTATTTATCGTGTGGTCAAAAGAAGTATATCACATTCCTCAAAGGAAAAAGTTTTAAGGTTGGACATTGGGCAATGATATATTTCGCAAGCAAGCTTGGTCGTCAGAAATTAAATTGAACGTTCTTTATATATTCAGTCGCTGGCTCATTCGTCAAGTATAGGAAGTCATCGAAGCTCCCTTCGTATGCTCGTAGGCAGAGCACTCAGTCACAATGTGGTCCACATAGTCTGGATAATAACATTTCTTTTCTGACATGTTCCACAAAGCCGCCCCTGTATTGTAAAGAACCAATAATCCATAATATAATCGATGGTGTATTGGTGTATAATGTTAATGTATATTAATGATTGACGGCTCGCGTGATGTGATGGTGGTCAGGCTCATGAGATAGCTGCCTGATATATAGATAGGTACATATTCATACAACATACTACTCGTATATATCAGAGATTATATTAGGAAGTATCTGAGAGAAAGAGACTAGGCACTCCACGATGTGACCCGAGCAGTCTATTC
Source organism: Ceraclea dissimilis (assembly GCA_963576895.1). Classification (NCBI taxonomy): domain Eukaryota; kingdom Metazoa; phylum Arthropoda; class Insecta; order Trichoptera; family Leptoceridae; genus Ceraclea; species Ceraclea dissimilis. The sequence continues at coordinate 23,587,661 of OY756360.1, forward strand.
TAGAAACCATATCTACAGGTAGGTAGGTAGGTAGTAGGTACTATCATTAGGAATCATGGAGATATGGAGAATTTTCACCTTGCAAATCTATTTTAAAATTCACTTGTTTCATAAATAAATATTTACTTCCCCCATCTTCTTTTAAAAAAATTGCCTGCGGCGCTATTTATACGTTGTAACAGCATTGTCCGTTGTGCCCGTGTGGCTTTTATCTTTCTTGGGGTATATTATTATATTGAGCAATATTCTTATGGGTTTTTGTACCTTTATTATTAGAATCTTCCTGCAGCGATAAAAAAATATCTTATACTTATTACTTAGTAAAAATAGTAAATCGGCGCTTGGATTGATAGGTTTGCAAAAAGTTTCAGCTGTTCAGTTGCGTTGAAGGAAATAATTTTTGCATAAAATTTTCTCTAAACTCTTGTGAAAAACTACAGCACTGAATTATTTTATAAAGTCTATAAAAAAACCTCATCTGCTGTAAATCGCAAACCAAAGTAATTTTTAGCTGTAAATTCATAACATACGAGCGACATCTATGAAATAATGACAAAAATACTATGAAGTAAAGAGTTAGCGAAGACTCAAACCTAACTTGTTTGTTGTTTGAAAATGGTGCAGTGCAAGAAGAGTAAAAAAGATTTTGCGTACCATCGATAGATGACGCTCTACAAAAGTGGCTTTATCTGTAAAATCAAATTTATAAATTATCCAGTTGACTTTTTCGCAATGTTTTCAATTTTTTTGGGATTTTAGCTTTTGGGGTAGCCAGTGACAGGTCCGTCGGTGTATATCAGGTACAACAAATGTAGATATATATACCTAAATTATTTTAGTTATGGAACCGGAATTCATCCGATCACTTAAGCCAGCCAAAACCGACACGTAAGCGTCGGAACACCTATCCTGTTTCCTTCCCAAGAGGGAGTTCACATAACGTTACATTATGTGAATGAAGATATGCCTCTCGTCTCTGTTGAGGAAAAAAATACATACTTAAATTATTTTTCATTCATAATTACGTATCTAAAACTAATGTTTAGTACCTATCACTTATATATGTACCTACATAAAACCAACAACTGATGCAGACATAACAACATAGAGAGAACTAGTTAGAATGAATGTTTCTTTCTCACCAGGAGTCTGACTCCATCAATGGTGCTTGGCTTAGTGTAGAATATAGTCCCATAGTCCCAGCACGAGGGTTACTCCTTGCCTCCCCCCACAGTAGCTCCTTGCTCTGCTCTCAGTTCTGCTCTGCTTTAACCATCGGATGATGGTACAGTGCTCCCTCAACGAATATGAACTCCTGTTGTTATTATTTATTTACATTCTGAGAAAGATTTTCATAATCACTAGAATTGCAAGCAATGCCAATGGGTCCAAGCATTCCGCAATATTATAATCATCAAGTCTATTGTTTTATTGTTTTATATCGTCCGTAGGCCCATTCGGGTACCTGGACTCGTCAATTTTTAATTTATTTGCTTTATATATATATCTAGGTTATTGTAGGCACCCATGAGCGTCATCAGAGGGGGGAAAGGGGGGGGGGGCAGCTGCCCCCCTAGAGATTGGAATAGGTATATATCTATCCATACTAACTGATAAAACCTCGCAAAAATCATAATTTTATTACCACACATTTTCTCACCATGTCATTTTTTTTAAATTAGTATGAAATTCCATCAAAATACAATTGTTTCATAAAAAAATTGCCTGCGGCGCTTTTTTTACTACTATTTTTAAAGAACATTTTTAATATCTACCTACATACCTACTATTGTGCAATTTATTATGTACATTTTCAAATAAACCAAACCACATCACGACCTTCTTCACTATGTCTCACAAAAAATTGCCTATTACCGTACTGTCAAGTTAAATAGGTATCTCCCTATGCCTGAAAAAAAAAACTGAAAAACATGATACCAATTTCCTCCGGCATACTCTTACTCCATTTAAACAATGATCTCTTGTTATTTTTATATTTTATTATTAATCTTCCTGTATGAACAATAATAGGGAAGAAAACAAGCAAAGAATGCGGCTTCTCTGCTAATTTATTTATTGCTTGGGGGAGAACACCATCCGCTAACAACAATAATACCATACGATATCAGGTATTTTACCTTGGAGCCTATATCATACTCAGAAGAGGGTATGTAAAAGCTGGTTAAGGGCTTGGTACCAAGAATGACGTCACAGTAATTTCCCACGGCAATAATGTTCAAAATCGCTTGAACACAATTTTTTTTTGAGAAATCTATACAAATTATAAAAAAATCTTTTACGGTTATTCCCTAGATAAATGTTCAATGCATCTACCCTATTTTGTTCCAAAGCATATTTAGTAACGGTTGTCGAGATATAAGGTCTCCCGTTTTTAGAAATTTTTGAAATGTCGGTATGCATACTCTTAAGTAGTTTTATTCCAAGAAAATCAATCAGTATAGAACCTACCTACTTAGTAGGTTACGTGGAGAGCTTCAACAATCACTCGTTAGAGGGCTTCTGTTTTTATTCGAAAACTTTTTCCAACTAATAACATAAGTACAAGGACTAATTTCAAGGCACAGAATTATTAGTGCTGTACAATGTAGGTATTATTTAAATTTTATAGAACACGGGAAACATTCGAAATGCAAGAAAAGTCATGACGCAGTTGTTTTGGTATGGTTGCAGGGGAAATAATTTTTTTCATTGATTCAAGGTAAAAAAATAAAATAAAATAAAAATGTCTTGATTTTTCTATCTTATGGGTTGGTGGGAAGGAATCCACAGCGGTAAGCTGGCCTGGAGGTCAGCAATTGTATAGTAAGAATGTGGAAACTATTAGGTGGGTACCTTCGTGTTTTGTGTAAAAGGAATCGTATGGCATCTATGACAAATTTCATGAATGCGACATAAGAATGAAGAAGAATATGCAAGAAAACGTTAAGAGATCAAATAAGGAATGAGGTTATTAGAGTAAGAAAAAACTAAGCATAGGTACTCGAATTCATCACTACCTTTAACAAATAATTACAGTCATTTTCATAACTAACAGGTTCAAGTTCGAATCCGCGATCTCAACTTTTGCCTAGATATTTCAGAATAAAGAAGGTAGATAATAAAATCTCAGACTGACCTACTACAGAATTCAACTATACTAACACTAACAAGGTATAGGTAATCATAATATGTACAAAATGTATACGGCTAAGGTAAATTCTTATGATTTCTTTATACGTAGTACTGACTCTCCTACGAGTACATACAAACCCTAGGTACGTCAAACATCTTCTCCCTCATAACGCAGAAAGCTTTTTCAGACAACGCAGCAAGATTAAGATCTCAAACTTTGAAAATACTAACAAACTGCAGGTTAGATTTTGTTTGTTAGAAATTTTAAACGAAATCAAATAATTTAAAAGCAGATTTATGTGCTAAATTATGCCCGGTTTATATTTTAGTTTAAGAGTAGGCATATAGGCTTTCCAAAAAAATGGACCCCAACAACTTTACTTAATATGCTTTGGAAAAAATAGGGTAGATTAATTGAACTTTTATCTAGGGAATGACCGTAACATACTTTTTATAACTTGTATATATTTCTAAAAAAAAATGTGTAAAACACCTCTGATCTTTTTTCTGAAAGACAGCAGCTCGTTTTCCGAATTTTCGTATTGATAGTATACATTAAAATCTAGGGAATTATAGTAAGTTTTTTTTAATGAAGCGATATTAACCCCAAAAATAATATAAGCACACAATCATACGAATCCGTTCACTAGGGCGACTTTCAGTTGTGATTGTCGTGGCTTGCCAATGACTACACGGTCTTGTAGAGAGGGAAATGGAAAAAATGGAAGAGGCCTATATCAAGCAGTGATGAGAAATAGGCAGATAAGAAGAGGACGAATTTTAGGAGTTTTTTTTTTAACATGTAAGTATTTAATCTTGTTATGCGCAACTAAAACAATTAATTTCTCACTATAGCCAGTTCATCCTGCTTTCAAGTGAACCACAAAAATTTCGAAGGAGGAAAGTCTAAAAAGTTTAAGAATCCGCGTATTGATGTTGATATTTCACCCCTCCCCTTCCGATCCCAAGTCATACCTTGTTAAGTTTATTTGCATCCGTTTTTTCTTCCAAAATAATAAAATATTGTATATGTTACAGTTAAAGCGTTCATTTAGTGAATGCATGCACTAACTAGCCAATGTATACATTGACTACCACGCTCAGTTAATGTGTCCACAATCATTCTAATTTACGCTTTGACTAGTTAGAACATACATTTACGAAGGAGATTCCGTCAAAGCTTGCACAATGTTTATTACAAGCAAAATGGCTGCTATTCGCGCACAGCTGTTATTCAATACACACTGATATCAGCTGTCAGTGAGAATTATATTTGATTAATTTCATGTTTCTTAACAGGACAATCACAATAAATATACATTTTTAAACATAACTCTCATATTAATCTAGAATACTCTCCGCAAATGCATCTTAAACCGTAAAGAAATACCCTGTTAGTTGTTGTTTATGCTTTAACGAATCTACGGTAGTCAATGCATGCATTGACTGGTGAATTTGTACACTCACTAGTTATGTATAGCATTAATTTTTATACTGAGGTAATACTTTGACTAACATCATCAGTTAAAGCATACATTGACTAGTGAATGCATACATTAACGGCTGTTTAAGCTTTAACTGTAACATATGCATAACAATACGCACGCACTACATAATATACAAAAGAGAAAAATTCATAGCATACCATAGCTTTTTTACCCCATAAACTTTTTATAGATGACTACGGACTTCCAAGCTTTTCATACATAACTCACTTGATGTATACAGTTTCGCATTGTGAGTATTATATGATTTATTGTATTACCTCGCAGATTGAAAATTTATTTTTATATAGGCAGGTAGGCCCACACTAAAATAATATCATATTTTATTTCGGTTTACGTACCTATTACTAGCATTTGAAAGCCTGCTGAAGCAGCCGAACATAATAAACAATGTATATGACGATAGGCTAAAATTAATGTATAAATACGTCCAGTACCTATTTGATCTTTGGTACAAAGTATATGGGCCTCTAGATCCAGTTGACCTAATCCATAGAGTCCAAGATGGAGCATGGTGGAGGAGGCTTACTTCCATCAGGAGTGGATGGGAGTGGGAGGACAACAAGAAGAAGATAAATAATATAACAAACGGTGTAAGCATAACAAAGAAAATATACATACACGTGGATGAAATAATTGGTCAGCATGTTCAAGAAAGGACGTGTTTCGAGTAAAAGGAATCGTAGTATGTACGAAGAATTGCATGAATGTAGCGGAATCGAAAAGTGTGTGTAAGGACTGTAAGGATAGGGATTCTGTCCTCTCTAAGAACCTAACTAGAATAGAATAGAGTGGAATGGAATGGATTGGAAAAGAATGGATTATAATTATAGAACATAATGTAATCAACGATGTGCAGTGCACCTACCTTGTTGTCTTAAAAACTTCTCCATATTCTTCAGGGATTCCAACACTTCTACACTAAGATAATAATAAATACACCGTAAAAAGTGTACATAATATATGAGTACTTATTCCTATATCAGTATTATCCACTGTCTTATACAATTTCCAAGTAGTTTTCTCAATACTGTTTGAAGTAGATAATCTCTTTAGCCAACAATAATAACTTTGCTAATAATATGGGAGAGATAAATAACACTCCATACTGTCATTGTGTTCAAAGAGAATCTGTTCTCTGTTAGAATAGTTCCTCTCTCTGTGTATTAAATTTATCACTGCGTACCCTAAGGAGTCGTTTACTGTAATTAACCATATCTTAATATTGTATGAACTATCCCAGTCCAAGTGTTTAGTTAAGTAGCTGTATCTCTACGATATGTACTCTATACTCTAAACACCATATCAGTACCCCTAAGTAAATTTTCTCAGTTCGCTTCTACCCAAGTGAACGTCTATATTGTGAGATATGTGAAAATTTGTTTGTTTGTAGCAATATTATCGACGCCTGAAAGATTGCAATACTTCTCTAACTCAAAGACAAGAGCTCATAACTTCAGGAATTAGTGGCGTCTGCGAATCTAAAAAAATGTTCCATCTATCTGCCCCTTCACTTCGTGTTCCTCGAGGTGTAAGCAAAAACGACAGAACGGCAGACAACCCTATACCTGCACGCACACTTTGCTTCCGTCACATTCATGCAATTTGTTATACCTACTTACATGCTTTCTGATTCCATTAATTCAAAATGCGTCCATTCTTGAGGATCTGATCAATGTGCTCGATCACGTCTCTTCTTTAACTCTATATTTTTTAGTCATCATTCATTCATTCAACATGCCCGAACCATTCGATTAGTCAAATTTAATTCTACCTACAACACCTATCTTAGAGTCATCGATCCTCTAAGCAGAGCAACGTACATTAAAGGTAAGTATAAAAACAGTGCAAAACCTCGTGAGATCCTTGTGTTTCTTTAGATAATGTTAAAGTTTAAGAAGAGTTGTTCAAAATGTAGGTATCCGTACAAGAAAGAATAGGAAAATATTTTACAAGGTAACTATAAGTGAATAAAGTGATCATAGCCTGCGGGTCATATGCAAAGGTTTTAAGACTCCAGGGAGAGATAGTTGGATGAGGCTGAAGAAGGAATGCAGTGGTGGGAGACGTGAGGGGCTGAACTAATGAGAGAAGGAGCTTTGAATGATTTTTATTCACAGTGGGAATGGAAGCAAAGAATACCTAGACTGTGTTTTTTTATCCACCTAGGTATATTTGAGTTTTTCCACATTTCAAACGTGTTTCCCGAAAGTCACGGAGAATATTTTTTTGTGTTTAGGTATTTATTGATTTATCGTATGGTTGAAAACATTGAAAACAGTATATTTCATCTCTCAAAGAATTGATTGTGTTGTATTGATAATATGCATCGAACTCTAGGGAATGACTGTAAAAGTCTTTTGATTGAAGCGAAATTAACCCAAGAAAATGGAAAAAAAACGTTATTTTCACCATTTTATCATGCAATTGTTCATGTGAGAACCTCAATGCCGTGTAAAATGACCTTGAAGTCATATTTAGGTCGCGGGTCTTAAAAATTTAAAGTATAGTGTGTGAGTACCTATGAAGGTATAACGTATGTAATTCTCGTAGATACTGTAAGGTCCAGTGTTCTGTGCAATAATAACCCGCCATATATTATAATAAATGCGAGATGGGTAGTTAGTTGTGTCACTTGGGGGGTAGGCAGTGAGACCTCCACCTCGTCTCACCGGGGAAGGGCAATGAGGATGGATGAGCCTCGGCTAGTGATGTATCGTCGGGCGACGTATGACTGTAATCCCACGACAAGACCTTCGCCTCACCACGGGGACAATGTACCTCTAACCTCTAACCTCCAACCTACATATAACCACAGAGTATTAGGTATTACACGTTGGTACATTTTATGGTACCACCTTTCTACTCACTTTACATCATAGGTGACACCATTGTCACATTTTGTCCTTTTTCATTTCATATTAAGAAGATTTTATCTATTTACACTTTTGATGAGCAAAATACAGAGATATGTTAACATTGAAAATTTATTTCATCATTGTTTCTATTTTATGAATTTTTGTTGTGATTTCGTTTGCTCACTATTTTTTTTATTGTTTTACTTTTTGTTATTTACTCACAATTACGTTTTATTTTTACCTTGAATTTTTGTCAACCTTGGCTTATTATTGTGATTTTATAATGATTGCATGTTTCTTTTTTTTATATTGTGAAGGTGTAAACTTTAATAAATAAATAAATAAACATTAGAACTTCAAATTATAACTTTTCTACAATATTACAACCATCACCTAAATCCAAGTGTGCAAAATTTCTGATATGAAGAAATTATTTATTGTGGAGTGGAAAATGTAGACACAGACACCAACAACTGATAAATTTAAATAAATGCCGTGGTAATAGCAATCACTCTTTGTATTTTAAAACATCAAAGTAGGTAATATAGTACTTAATTATTATTTGCAAATTTACTTGAATATAATTTTAACACTAAATGTGAAAATAAACGTTTTATTTTTTAATTCATTGTTATAATGGAAGATGCAATCGTAAATGTATTATTTTACTACTAGCAAAAATCTCATTTTTTTCTAGGGGATATTTGAACAATTCGTCAATAAAATATACCTAAATAAACCCCAATAATTTTTAGTTATAAGTTTTATGGGTCACCAATTAATTCAAGCGGGAGCAAATTACGAAAGGTTAAGAACCTCTATGCAATGGAAGCTGGAAGATATAGTGTACTTATCTTCTTCTTATTCAGCCTTCTCTCCACTGCTGGATATAGGCCTCTTCTAATGCCAAATGTTTTAACTTCGCTTTGCTCAACCAGTTTCTTCCTGCGACTGGAACTATATCATCTACCCATCTTTTTTGGGGTCGTCCTACAGGTCTTCTGTTCTCCCATGGTCGACATGTTAGGATTCTAGGTGCCAATCTCTTATTTCCCCGTCTCGCAACGTAAACGATAAAGTAAATGGATCGTTAATTATATTGTAACTTATAAAAAAGATTAGAAAACAATTCACCAAGGCGATAAGCTTATCGCGACATCGCGATTTCTTAAAGCCAACTTTGACAAATACACATATTTTGACTTCTTGAAAACTATTGATACTTAGATAATGTAGCAATACCTATGTAGATATATTATGATTCCACCCCTAAACATAACATAATATTGAAGGACTCCCACGGGCTTAAGGCCCTCCGCATCCCCGGGTAGCACAGGCGCATATAGCGTCCTCTTTACCCGCAATTCTTGGCAAAATCTTTTTAAGAGGTGAGCTCAGGGTTAGCCAGAAGGGAGCCTCCCGACAAACTCCACCCCTAACTTACATTCCTTCAGCGTCCTTGTCCAAGAATGGAAACATATTTATGAAGCCCCAAGTGGGCAAAGGCACAAACATGACTAAATATTTTGTGATTGTAGGAAGATTAACTTTATGGAAGTACATTTTCATAAAAATGGAGTTCATAAAAAGCCACTGAAGATGAAACTCCAAGCTTCGAAAGATCTTTGGAGTGTGTGTGCAAATAAAACAGTGAAAGAAAAATACAGTGTTTTTCATTTTAAAAAATCTGTTAGAAATTTTGATTACCTTGCTTTCATGTTTTGCTCGGAAAGACAAACATTTGTACTACAATTATTATAATAAATAAATAAATAATTAGGTATATTGTACAATTACAAATAACGATAAATAAATAAAATTCATATGTATTATTTAAATTGAGTTAACAATATGGGGGTTTATTCGGACTATTATTATTATCTATTATTATGAATTACACTATTTTATCTATTTATTGAAATGAATTCTAGTGGTTGATGTGTTCTAGATGGTTCCACTCTACCATTAAATAATTAACACATTATTAAAATGATAATAAATTTAATTATCCTAGCAAAATATTGAAAATTCATTGTTGAACAATTTTGATATTTTCTGTGAAACACGTCATATTTTTGTAAATTGGTGGGTTTTAGTGCATCCGATATTTTAACGATTATCTAGATATTAAACTGATATACAGTATAAGATGGGCACCTACATGTACACATAAGACCGATCATTGGTTGGCCTAATTGTGTACCCTGAAAAATGAATTCTGAAACTATTTCCAAAATAATTGCTCAATTAACTGCGCCAGTTGAAGCGATTCGAGTTGCCGTGCAATTCTTGAAGCGTTGGATTTTTCTACATTCCATATTTTCAATGTTCCTAATAAACAAATAAATAGAATTAAGGCTCACGACCCAACTATGACGTCACTGTTATTTCCTACGGCATTGACGTTCAAAATCGCATGCTAAAATGGTAAAAAATTCAATGCATATTATTATCAATACAAAAAAAAAATCTGCGTCTTTCGGGAAACGAGTTTCTGTCTTTCCTAAAAAAATATCTGAAGTGTTTTTCACATTTTTTTTAAATCTATACAAGATATAAAAGATCTTTTACGGTTATTCCGTAGATAAAGAATCAATGTATCTAGACTTCTTTTTTTCAAAACATGTTTAGTAACGGTTGTCGAGATCTAAGCACGATCTTCCGTTTTTAGAATATTTTTAAATGTCAGTATGCGTACTCTTAAATTGAAATTTGAGGTGGTCGGTAGCCTGGTTGGTAACGCGCTCAACTGTTAATCCAGTGGGCGCGGGTTCAAACCCCGATGCCGACTTACTCCACTTCACGACACAAGCTTTTCATGCTTACTGTGAAGTGTACAAAGATGTATTTGGGTTTATTTCGATAAACCCAGATTCATTTTTATAAAAAAAAAATGTCGAATACCATAAAATAGAAAAATTCATCTAGGTACGAGTATAAGAGTATCTACTACCTACCTATTAATTTTTAAATATGGAATTCAACATGGTAAACGACATCTATTGAAGTTTTTCACAACAGGGCAAGCATTCACTAAGCATTTTTTTTATCTCTAAGGCCATCCACTCGTCCACGAGTGATTTATAGAATTTCAAATCAGATAGTTTATACCTACCTACCTACTAGGGTGCTTCTTAAAATTGAAATTTCGAAATGTTAATGGGACACCCCGTTATTCTGTTCTCCTATGTAAAAAATGGAACTACAATTTTTTTCTGAATTTTTAAACATGGTTTAGGGGTCGCTACCCGGTGTTGAAAATTTCATATTATATTAGTATTAAAATCAGTTTGATACACTGGCCTGGCTGGGGTACGCCTAGGGAAATAGAAACTCAACTGAAATAATGTATTATGTTTGTTGCTGTATTCGATGGATATAAATATAGAGAAAAAAAAAATTCAAAAAATGTTTGAAATTTTTTTTTTCATATACTTAGTAAATTTTCTTTAAGTGGTAGCGACCCCTAATAGTTGTTGAAAAATTCTAAAAAAAAAAATGTAGCATTTTTTTATAGCACAGAATAAGAAACAGGGGTGTCCCATCGAAAATTCAAAAAAAAATTTTTTTCGACCATATAAGAAGCACCCTACTTTCCTACCGTTGATTTAAACTATGGGTATTGAGAGAGAGTTAGTACTAATGATACTCGTATATTATGGGAATCTAATTGCATCTTGCATCCCTCTCCTCTCTACCTCTCTCACTCACTCTCTATCTGTCTCTCTCTGGGAGTTATTCAATGTACCTAATGTAACGCATGCACTCAATAATGCACTTCCCTTCAATGATTTTAATATCGATTCAATGAATCAGGTACCTACGAGTATTTACGAGTACATAAAATTTATTTAAGATTGTTTAAAAAAAAGGATCTGGGTTTGAATTGAACCCAAATACTTTGTACTATAAACTAAAAACTTGTATCGCAAAGTGTGGAGTACTTTGCCAGCGCCAGGGTTTGAACCTGCCACCTCCCTTACAATCCTCACATTGGTATAAATTAATGAACTAAAAACATAAAAATAAATAGGTAATATATGACTAGACAGTCACTTCTTTTTACTATACATTCATCTGTTGTAATTGTTGGTGTTGTCGGAGTATAGGTACATTTAATTCTAGTCTACTTCAATTTTTATGCGTTCCCAACGTCCCAGCAGAATTTAGCATAATAAGGTTCAATATTGGTAAATTTTAATTGATTAAACTATGTTTTTAATTTGTGTGGGTACCTAATCAACTAAAGCTACTCCTGAATATAGCCAGCTAGTTTGTTGATAGGTGCTTTTTCAAAGTAAAACATTAACAGTCACTCACCGTTTCATGATACAGAGTAGAGATACATTCGGAATGAAATAATGTATGCAAGTGTTTTCACTTGACACGCTCAAAAGTCCCAATAGCGCACAGTCAGCACAACATAGCACAACACACCATTACCATAATAGTGCCATACATAGTCAGCACACCACAGCACATTATTAGTATGCAGCGAGACCATCGCGAATTTATAGAGGCCTGATTCAAGTTAGTAAATGTTGATGGTTTCCACGGTGTGCGATTGACAATATTTCTTGATTTTCGGGTGAACCGTGCGTAGATAAACTCGATCGACGATTCGAGACTCCACTGCTGTCTTCCTTTGTGGGTGAATGTATGAGAAATGTGTTTGTGTACTGTGGAATGTTAACTTGTGCAGCGTGAGCAGGTGCAGTCTGTAGATTTGTGACATTTGAACACAATTTAAGTAGGAAAATATAACGTAACGATTGTTGTATTGCTTATTGTTCATTATCGTTCTTAGGCCCTAATTTCGGGCACTTGGACTCGTCAAATTTATACAGTAATAGTCTATTAACAATCAAGAGGGACAATAAGAAAAGATAAGCACATCAATGCTAACAGAGTGTAGAATGACAAATTCGACATAATAAAACGACTAATTCGATGCTGAGATGTACCAATAGTCTCATGCCAACATCCCGTCCCTAATATTTATCAAAAAGAACATTGACAGCGTCAGGGCTTCAATTCACGATGGTTCGGTTTGCAGAATGCACATAGTGGTATGGCCTGACTGAATGCAACTATTGCAATCAGCCCCTATTGTTTCAGTTTTTGGTTCGAATACCTCCCTGATTGATGTCATTCACCCCATCACGACTTCTCAAAATCAAAGGGCATTCAAAATTTCGATTCATTGTTTTATTGAAATTTAATTTCAGTGCTGTTTGTCGAACACAATGAAGACCAAATCATTGTGTTTTTCCTGCATTGCATCCAACGCCTTTTTGTTTTACTTTTTTACGCTATGCACTACGAAAAAAACAATTAGTGTTTCTATTCAATTATTTCTTTCAATTTGTTTTTGTTTTTTTTAATGAATCTAGGTTTATTGAAATAAACCCAAATACACATTTGTACACTTCACAGTAAGCTTGAAAAGCTTGTGTCGTGAAGTGGAGTAGGCTGGCATCGGGGATCGAAGCCGCGCCCACTGGATTAACAGTCGAGCATGTTACCAACCAGACTACCGACTACCTCTTATGTCTATTCTTTGATTATACGAGTACCTAATAAAAATTGTTTTTATTCTATTTGACTGGCTATTGGTAGAAAAAAACTAGTAGGAGACCCGGGTTGTGAAATCCCTCTCCCCTCCGCACTCTCTTTAATATTTTTTCGAGTGTCCTGTAAGTGACGAAAGTTTGTAAAAATTAAAAAAAAATCATTGACCTGAGCATTTTTTCATTTTTTTGTGATCACTTAAGCCAGCCAAAGCCGACTCGTAAGCATCGGAATACACATAATGCTACGCATTATACGTTCTTAAGAAACTGTATTTTTTTCCATCTGCGTAGTGCGCAATGTAGATTAAATCGAGGTGCATCAATACCTAGAACAATTTGGTTTTCCGATACTGTTGCATTGAATTTAGCAGAAGTTGTCTCCTAGGATAGCAATGTGAGTTTCTGGAAATCTCCATTATAGGACGTAGGTGGCTGATTGTGATGTTCACCATACCTGCATCATCAATTTACTACAATGCAATGTCCTATTTAGTCATTCAATAATATGTATGTCTATCTACAGTAAGTTAGTACCTACAATATGACTATTGACTAAATACGAGTACAGTACAGGGCAGAAACTATTAGAATAGTTATACAGGATGGACCAATCCTTGCACTTTTGAAATGGCCCTAAAAATAAAAATACAGTAGGTATTGAAAAAGGAAACTTTGTTAATAAGAACAACGATACATGAGAAATTCATTTTCTAAACACAATATCACAAAAATATCGGCCATCTTGCCACTAACGTTTCTCAAATCTGGCTCTGAGATTTTCAAAAACTTTTAGACACAGAGCGTGAGGTATTGACAATTTCCACGCGAATATTTAATTTTAGTTGGAATATTGTCGCTGATTTATTCACGTAGACCTGAGTTTTAAATTAACCTCATAAAAAAAAAACAGGTGAGATTAGATCCGGGCTGCTGAGAAGCCATGGTATTCCATGGCTTCTCAGCTGGCTCAGCTCTTCTCTATGGAGTAAAGTGAAAAAAGTTCCACAACAAAATAATCTCGCGAAGAGGAGATATTCCATAGCCTCCCTGCAGCCCGGACCCAACCCCATCCAATTTTTTTATGGGTTTACCTCAAAAATAGTCAAGTCCATTTCAAAAGTGCAAGGATTAATGGTCCACCTTTTACAAAGAGAGTTCGGTTGAGATGTTGCAAGTTACCACAGAGTATAATTAAATATATGTGAATGAAGTGCTGACTCACCTCACAAATACAATACAACTCCATCGTGTAACATATGTAGGTTCATTTCTCTTATTTACTATATGCAACAGCTTCAGAGTTTTACAGAAATTTTCGCATAACATTAAAATCCTATAAATCCGAAACTAGAATTTTACAAGTGTCATAAGGTCCTCAGGTTGTAGACTTGATCCAACACCCTTTTTTACATTTTTCTATGTGTCCTATAAATAAGAATCAAAACTTTGCAAAATTTTCGCGACTTTCGGGAAACGAGTTTCTTTCGGAAAAAATATCAGAGGTGTTTTTCAAACTTTTTTTTGAGAAATCCATACAAGATATATATAAAAAACTTTTACGGTCAATCCTTAGATAAAGGTTCAATGTATCTACCCTACTTTTTGCATATTTAGTAAGGTTGTCGAAATCTAAGGTCTCCTGTTTTCGAATTTTATAAATGTCGATATGCCTATATTTATGGGAAAACCGATACTTATGTATATATACCGTGGTGGCATTATAAAATATATTTTTATATGCATACTGTATTGAAACATATTTTTATAGTAGCAGTATTACTTAATAATTTTACGATACATTCATATTTCTTATACCTGGGACTAAAAGTTCATGGAATATACGTTCTTGTGATAGAATATTGTCTTTAGTTTTGCGGAAAAAAGGAAAGAAAATGTGACACGATAATCCCCGAGAGACGTTTCACGGCGGCGCCCGGCGGCGGCACGACACTGACGAGGCGGGACGAGCGGCGTGACGCTAAAAAAATGACAAACGTTTACGTGTGTTATGTGTGGGGAACAATAAGTATAGAATTTTATTATGAAGATGGTTTGTGATTCCAAACATGAGCGGGACAACCCTAACACTCGTATGACTGATGGGCGTTCATAAAGTTTGTTCTTTTCTATTCGTAAAAAAAGTATAATAATATTTTTAATAATAAGACTTTATTTCTCAAACTTACATAATTAATAAAACCATAATTTTGCCACCTAACTAGTCAAAGCCCGTACTAAGGTGGCACATTTGCATATTGAGTAACACCAGTATTTTATTTATGTAAGTAAGTATTTCACTTAAATATTTCATTTACCAATATAAAATTTAGTTAATTTCTTTACGTGATTATGTTTTTCATTCAATCAATTCTAGCAATCCTTATATAGTATCCGGGCTTTACTTTTACAGAAAGCACAATAAACGATAGAATTAAAAAAAAACAGCTGAATCAATCGTTACTATAACTAGTCCTCAAAAACTTTTCTAAGAACCACCCTTGTATTTTTTCATGAAAATAAAATTAGATAATTAAAATTTACCAATTGCAACAGTAGGTGCCTGATACAATTTGAAACTAACCTAAGAAGTGCTGGGACATCGGAAAGTTATTTAAAAATTGAAGAGGAAAATGCAGGTAGCAAAAATGTAGAAAATAAGTAAAAAATTAAAGAGATAAACGCAACAATAATTGGGTCACGGCAATAGATGAAACTGCTATAATTCATCTGATTATTAAACTTGTAACAAAAATATAAGGCCTCACTCAAATTTGTTTTGCGATGTGAGGCGAATCGCAGGATGCCTTTAGATGCAACATGCCCAAGACAGAAGTCTGTGGAAAGTCAAATGGGAGGACAATATCTAGCATTTGAATCAAAACGGCTAAAAACAAAAACAAAAATATAGGCAAAATATTTTTTTTAATTATTGTTATTATTATTTGTTATTGGATGGGCAGCTTTCACTGTTATGACCCAAGTCCCAGTTGAGATATGTTTATATTATCTAGTCTATTCTTGAAAGTGTTGGTGGTAGGAGCAAGTACCACTTGACTGACTCTTGCAACTGATTCCAATCACTGACAGCAATAGCTGTATTGGTCAAAAAGTGTTTCCGTGGGTTGGATGTGAATCTTGTTGTTGTCAGTTTCAACTGGTGTCCTCTCAGGTGCACATTGGAGTTCATGGTAAACATGGGCCTGTACTGGGCTCCGAGAAGGCAAGACTACTCGCACCAAGACAGATCGTGAGCTACATGAGACACGTTGGCCTTGAAGACGAGATGTAAAATTAAAGGAAGTCACAATAGACCTACTCTGGTCGCAGTGACGCAGGGGATAAACGGACCCCTGACCTACCAAGAAAAAAAAAACATAGCATGTTTGTGTGTTAAAATACATTAATTTAAAATGCATTTGCAACACTTTATGAACAGACATAATGGCAGGTTCACCAAACACAACGGTGTGCATTGGGAACTTGTGTTTCACTGGGGAACGTTTGTCGAATATAAATTCATGTCTGAATACAAGAAGAATAAAATTATAATATATCTACTAGCTATTTTGATTTCTAAATTATTCAAAATGTTTCTCTCTCCCTGCCCTAAAAACATTGTGCCGCATGGCACAAATCTGTCTATATAGAAATTCAAAAATGTCGAAACTGTGACATACTCGTACGATTAGATATGTATATTATTGAGTAGGTAGTCTAGTAACTGCAGTATTCCTACAACTAAGGCCGACCTCGGCTGGCTTAAGTGATCACTTTACACTCGAGAAATATTCGTCATCTCATGTGTATATTTCTCGAGTGAAAATTGATCACTTAAGCCAGCCGAGGTCGGTCGTAAGCCCGACAATGTTCATCATTAATTCTTTTACACTGTTGTAGGAATTCTGCATATTATTATTTATTTATTCCTAAACTGAACATTAGGTAGGTACCTGGTACATCAAAAAAAAAACTCAAGACAATACCCATTTTCTGTTCTTGTTCTAATATTGATATGTTTTTAATAATGGACTGATGTAAATACTAAATACATAAATAATAAGAAACGCTCACTAGGGCTAGCTTATACCACTATAAGTACATGTCTTCCAGCTAACCCCATGTGTATACAAGCCCAAATGCTTTTACGTGTTTAAAAAATCCACCCATTTTCATTAATTATACTGTTCATTTTTTTACATCAAAACAATTTTTTATCCAACGATCTCCTGTATCTATATACCTAATGTCTATGTTCATCTGAAAGCAAAAAAAAAATGTCGATATCTAAATCTTCAAATGAATGGCGATTGGCAGGATGATAGCATAGTCAGTGCCGGATCAATCATAATAACACGGGTTCGCGCCTAGACATTTTTAGACGGAAAATTAAAAAAAAAACTATAATAATATACTTTAGCCGCCGAGAAGTATAAAGACACAAGATGTTTCATAGAAGACTTTATGCGATGGAGCAGAGCTAAAAGATATTTATGGAGAAACTGTGTAATAAGAATGGCCAATTCTAGAATCCCTCAGGTACGTTGCAGGTAACGAAATCCCACCTGATTATTGTTTTTCTGGAAGACCGTTTTAAAAATGGAGGGTCAGTTGGATCTCAATGTTTCCAAAGTAGAACAGATTTCTGTCAGAACAGATATTTTTTTTAATAAAAGGATCTGGGGACTTGCATACACAAACCCGAAAACTTTCCTGCACACTTTTCTCTAGGCTAAAAGCCTTCATTGCAAAGTGTGCAATACATCGCCAGCTTCAGGGATTGAACCTGGCACTTTCCTCTTGAGCGACTGCCGCCTCATCCATGTAAGTACTCCATCCAAACGAAGAACAAGTGAGGAGATAGCATCTTGATTATTTTGTTGGCATAACAAAAATTGTGAAACATATATCTATAGTATATTATAAACTCGGCTGTCGGCTGTCTGTACCTGCAAATTAGTCTTTACAAACTATTTCTCATGTACTTTTGATCTGATATTTTATGTTTTTTGTCAATGTTTCAGATGTACCTACCTATGTAACTTACTTATTTTTGTTGTTGCTTGTATTGTTCTTGTATGAAACTATTGTTAATGTTAAATACTTGCGCCGTAAATAAATAACTCGGCCCTGAGCACAGTACAGTAGCAGAATGTATGGTGTATATACGAGAGAATATAGGTTTTAGTAGAGCGATGATCTCCGATACACTTCGCCATCAAATTTCCTATCTGCCACTCAAATATCACGTCATTATATCCGCTTTACCGGCCACACTTGTGTTTCAATACATCCCCCTACCCCTCCCTCTCAATCTAGCCTTCCTCCCCATCCTGTACACCACACCACACCATAATGTTGCCACATAGACAGCACCACTGCACTCACTGACTGTCAATATCATTTTTATTTACACTTTTTTTCGTTCCCTTTCATAGTATTTTTAACACTTCAACGTCCGTTATTACACAAAAACATTAAAAACCTATCATAATTTTCTATCGTTTTCCACCTTTATAGAAAAAGTTATATTTTGTTATCTAGCCATCTCTGTCCGCGCTACTCCTCCATATATCTCTATCTTGCGCCCTCTGCATCCAATCACAAGCAACTCGTTTAACGTCATTTGGGGTCTTCCTCTTCGCGATTTCTCCATTCCACAACCTTTTTTGACCATCTTTGGTCCTGGAGTCTCACAACATGTCCCGCAAAAGACCACTTGAGCTTAGCCACTCTTTCGACCACATCTGTTATTCCTGACCTTCTGCGTATCTCAGTATTTCTGATACAGTCCGACAATTTTACATCAATAATAAATCAATGGGGCAAACTTAATTTTCGTAATATTTTTAGCTAAAAATTTTTTAGCCAATCGTATTCTGAATTAGGTATAACAGTTGCTGCAAATATATCATAAAATTTACTGTTTAAAAATGATTCGATCTGAAAAAAATGGGCATTGGCGTATCATATTGCAATAAAGTAATTAAATCATCCATTCAACGTCCCTGCTGTCGGGTGTTAATCGTGAGCTTATAATATTGACGTATGGCCAAATAATGGCTGGAGCTTTTTGTTTAGGGACAAAAAAAATACGGGCACCTACTCGCCATGTTGTGGAGCCATCGAATGTAAATCGATTGGCAGTTGATTGCCGGCAATTAGTGTCATTCTTCAAATGAGAATTTAGTTTACTGAATTTTTGCATTTTTTACTCCCATTTATAACGTTAGCTATCGTTTCTCGTTGTCCGTTGCATGCATCTACATTTTTCTCTTCTCCTACCAAATTAACTTAAGAGTGTGCAGACCGACATTTCAAAAATTTCTAAAAACGGGAGACCTTCTATCTCGACAACCGTTACTAAATATGCTTTGGAACAAAATAGGGTAGATGCAATGAACCTTTATCTAGGAAATAACCGTAAAAGATTTTTAATATCTTGTATAGATTTCTCAAAAAATATTTTTATAAACACCTTTGACCTTTTTTCCGAAAGACGGAAACTCGTTTCCCGAAAGTGGCGGAGTAAAAATTTTTTTTTGTACTGATAATATGCGTTAAAATCTAGGGAATAACCGTAAAAGTTTTTTGATAGTCGCAAAATTAACCCCAAAAAATGGAAAAAACGCTATTTTTACCATTTCATCATGCGATTGTCACGCGATTTTGATCCTTCATGCCGTGGGAAAAGGCTGTGACGTCATTCCTGGTGTCAAGCCCTTAATGATAATAATTTCCCAATATTATACCAACATTTTGTACCGCTTTATCATAAAAACATACGTTTTTAATAGTTTTCAATAAAAAATTATAAACTTCATGTTTTCCCGACCTACTTTTGCCACTCTTTCTGCAATATCGGTGATCTACGTAGGTACTGCGTCTTATTTCTTCACTACTGTAAACCGTGGTTTGTAGGGTAGAACAGATCGCCAGACTTAACCATCCTTGCACGTTACTACACGTACATCCTTATGGTTAAAATTTTTTTTATTTGGCATAGTATTTTCCATACTGCATTTTGTTGCGATAGCGTTTTAAATTCCGGATGTATTCGAACAACTTTCAAAATCTGCACGGCCCTGCGTTACAAACATATTTCCACCAGAATTATGCAAATTGATAATTAGATACTTTGAGTACCCATCTAATGTATATATGTGTTACAGTTGAAATATGAGTTGGTTCCTAACCCTGTTATAGTTATTGTATATAAAAAAAGGGTTTTTTGAAAGTTTTAAAATTAGTGGAATCATCAATCAATTACGAATGGATTTTTAGGTACTGAGAGCGTTTCAGAGTGATTGAGCCAATGAGTGAATCGGTGATCTGCGTAACTATAGTATTTACCTATTTATAATAGTTTTCCAGATGAATTAACACCTTGGAGTCGACCTCTCAAGAAACTGTATAGTAATCCCCAAACAACAGGCCACTATATGTAGGCCTAACGTAAGTATAAGAAGATGATAAGATGTTTTATATAAAAAAAAAGCGCGGGCCAAATCTGGAACCCGTAATACAAGTGCATCTCCGAAATCATATTCTAGGTATTTGTTCCCTACTATATTGTCTGATATTAGTCTGCAATACTAAGGTAAGTAAGTAGGTAAGTACCAGATACACCGTGTGCTATAATGTAGGTACCTACAATCACACAGCATAGGTAAATGTCCTTATAATAACACCTAATAATAATATCGGGGATATAAATCTTCAAACACCATTTATTCCACACGGTGTACATGTATTAGGTAAGATACGTCATCTTTGCTTCACGAGAATCACACGATAAGTCTGAATATTACATTTTGCATCAGAAATAATAATAGGTAGACATTCCACAACATAAAATCTCACGACAACGTAGGGACTTTATAAAAAATATATTTTCATTTGATAAATGTTTATTTGATAAATGTGTGTGTGTGCAATTTCGCAAAAAAAAATCGACTGCGGCGCAATTTCGCTTTTTTTACAATAGGTATTTCAATTTCTGTTGCCCTCCTCCCCAGCGAAACAAACTATTTTATTTTTGTTTTGTAAAATTAAAAAAATGGTTGTGCGGCTCGGTAGGTAATTTCATTTTTAGAATCTGGCCTGGCTGCTGAAAAGATTGGCCACCCTTGTTCTAGGCCAGTGGTTCCCAACCTTTTAATTTCGCGTACCACAGACGAAATTATAAATCAGTATCGTACCACTGAACTGTAACCGTTAAAAAAAACCTTCAAAATGGTAAAGTAATAAAAACTGCAACAACTGTTTATGACAACATTATCATTATTTATAATTATAGGAAAAAATACAGTATTCTTAGTGCGAAAAATGGTGCTGCATGTTCGAGACAAGATAGGAAATATCTGGCTCATGTCCTATGGCCATGGCTGCTTGCATACCACCTTAATAATTGTCGCGTACGCGGACTTGTCATGCATTTGCTAAACGCCAGAGGAAAACCAGCTATATATACATCTACATATTAGTATGTAGTAGTGATATTAGCCTCAAGCTGACATTATACGTATGTTTGTATGTACGGGGATTACAGCTATACATACATTCGGTATACATAGACAGATACATAGAATAAGGGAATGCATTTGGGAGACATATCTTATAATATCGTTATTAGGTGGTTACACCTACTTTCATTCTTGGGCTAGTATAGGGCTGCCAAATTTGTTCGGACTGCCGACCGGGATACCTCATCATCCCCCCAAAAAAAATTGTCAAACTATCGATATTCGTAGTTACAGGCATGGAATTGTTATCTTACAAAATATGCCCAAAAAGTTGGCGCCACAGGCGAATTTTTTCTAAAAAAATGATGAAATGATGATCTTGGTTTTCTTTAACTCATCTGGTTATATTACATAAGGGAAGTGACCATGTAAGTAGAGCCGCAGTCGAAATTTTTGTCATAAGACATGAGCGTGTAACTCTCTACTGCTTAGTTTTATTGAATTAAAAAATATCGTTTGCTTATCACTCAGAATTCTGTCACTGTTTTATTTATTTTTTGTACATACCTACATGTAACCTTGAACTATTTTGTTGTGGCTAGTATTGCCCCGGAACAGGCTATCGCCTAGTGGGGCAATAAAATAAAGTACTTTTTTGTTTGTATTTTTACTTTGTAAAGCTTTGGATAATAAATAAATCAAATAAAAAGTAAGTGAGTTACCAATGATATGAATGCAGAATTTGTAAAACAAGAAGAATTAGTATAATTGGCACGGCAGGTAATTTTTTTATGAAATAATTGTAAAATAATTTTACGTTTCTCTGCGTATCGTGTAATTGTGCAATTAATATTAATAAATGCCTGACCGGGAAAAATGATTCTCGGACCGGGACCCTGGGACACGGACCTCAAAACCGGGACATGTCCCATTGCACCGGGACGTATGGCAGCCCTGGACTAGAACCTACTTGTATCTATAATGTACATCTTACTAAAGTTGTCTCTACAAGAGTTAAAAGGTATACATACTAATATTATACAAAGCTTTAGATCAAGGGTCAGCAGCCGGGCCAGATTATGGCTTACTGGGCCGCACAAACAATTTTTTGAAACAAAAAAAAATAAGACATAGGGTCGTCTCGGGGGGGGGGGGGGGGGGTTGGCAACAGAAATTAAAATATTTTTATGACTAAAAAAGGGGGGTAGGGCCGCAGGCGATTTTTTCTTGCAAAACCGAGTGGAGAAGGCTCGCAAAAAAATGTGTGAAAAACATTTTCTAATTAAAAAGACTACCCAAAATAGCGCCGCAGGCGAAATTTTTAAGGGAAAATGGGTGAGGTGAGGGAAAAGTGACGAATCTGATTGTCTTACTATAACAGGCAGTGCATACGGTTATATTGTAAGACGGCTTCGGGGGCCGCATTTAGACCCTCGGCGGGCCGCGTGTTGGCCACCCTAGCTTTAGATCAAAAGTTTTCCCTATTAACACTTGTGGCATGCTTGTAGCTACTAATAATTAATAATATATTTTACGATAAGGTACCTAAGTGTCAGTACCAAGTTACAGTGTCGGCCTAAATCCAAGTATTATTTTACAGGTACTCATTACAAGTAATAAATAATCCCTAGGTTTGATTTGAGATATACATACAGGTTATCCCGTAAATCAACGTCATCCCATGGAGGGGGTAATAGACCAGCTCATAAGTGACCAGAATATCGAAATATGACCTGAGTAAGAAATCGGTCATTCTCGAGATATCGGCACTTTTTTGTTTTTCGTGAAATTCGATACCTTCGATCAGTTTTTCGTTCGCCACTGTCACTGACTGGATTAAGTGATCACTTTGTGCCCATTCCACCACTCCCTCCACGTGTATGGAACACGATTGACAGCAGGATGATCTATTTTTATGCATTTTTTTTCGATTTTGTAATCTAATTATTTATATATTTCACCAGACCTAAAATTTTATGCCGGCGCCACACGCTTGCTGAGGTTCGACAAGCTCTGTGTCCATGAGTAAAAAGGCGTGTAGATGGGGCGTTTGCTTTGGCTCGTGTAGGCAACCGACCGTTCACCCCTTTTTACTAATAAACACAAAACTTGTGGACGGTCGGCAAGCGTGTGGATAAGGCATTATTTAATTTCGAAAATCAGCCTTTGCAAATGCGTAGGTACATTGTAGAATGTTATGAATTGTTTCCATCAAATTTGTAATATGCAACAGCTGGCGGACTTATTACTTATCCCATGTGTAATATTACTAGCTATTATGTGAGTGTAGACTAATATACCTAGCTCTCTCTCACATATTATAATATGTACTATGTAGGTAGGTATAAGCATGGGGGTTGCCAGCATCAGAGCTAGGGGGGCCAACAAAAGTTTAAAAATTTGATATAGTATGAAAAAAGTGTAAATAGCGCCGCAGGCGAATTTTTATTTTATGAGACATAGTGAAGAAAGTCGTGATGCCGTTAGATTTATTTGAAAATGTGTAAAATTCTTTGCACAATAATAGGTATGTATGACGAAATGTCTTACGAAAAAGCAAAAAAAAAGTAGCGCCGCAGGCAATTTTTTTTTTATAAAACAATTGCATTTGGATGGATTTAATGAAAATTTATGGTGTGATGAGAAAATCTGTGGTAATAATGTGATTTTTTGTGAGGTTTCTTAACTTAGTATGTTAAAGTATATACCTATTCCAATCTCAAGGGGGGCATCTGCCCCCCTGCCCCCCCTGATGACGTCCATGAGTATAAGTACAATGATTAAGGCGGTGATATGTTTATCGGCTATTATTCTTATGTAATGATATTCTAATGATAATTACATTTGTGGTGAGAGTAATGTCGACAGAAAAGAACAGTAGCAATTACTAAATGTTATTTCAGTAACTAACTACAAACTACACGCACATTAACAGTAAATCATATGATGTACTTTTGATCTGATATTTTATATTTGTCAATGTTTCAGATGTACCTACCTAATACCTTTATTATTTTTGTTGTTGCTTGTATTGTTCTTGTACAAAATTATTGTTAATGTTAAAGGCTTGCGTCGTAAATAAATAAATAAATAACATGGTATGATTGCACTACATTATTTATATTATTGTATAAGTTATCTTTTTCTTTTCTCGGGTTGACTGTAAGATATTGCGTTAGCAATAAGTCCGCCTTTTGGCACGCATATTTTTTGTTATTAATATGCATTTTTGTTTTGGCCAATAAAGATTTATTTATTTATTAACATTTATTTTTAATTAACTTACTTCATTCTTCATTTTATTTTATTTCATATTATATATGACACCCACGTCCCACACAGACTTCAACAAAACATAAATACGTTATCATACAAAAAATAAAAACATCTCATGTCGACTCTCCAATTAAGGGCGCCCGCAGCATACACCAACAACAAAGGCTGTCAAATAAAATAAATAATAAACTAACTAAAACCAATTTGGAAAAAGAAGAATTAATTAAAGGGATAAAGGGAGGGCTCGAAAATAGAAAGATTTAAAATCGCTGATATGTAAGTTTGTAATTTCTAATGAGATTTTTTCTTTTTATGATCAATCTTTGAGATTAGACATCCTCATCTTATCAGCCCACTTCCGTGCACTCCTGGACCAAGGCCTCCTACATTTCTTTTGTGAGAGTACACGAAAAAGTATTTTTAAAAAGTCACGTTAGTTGAAATTTTAGTAAAATCACTGCTATAATAAATCTGTGAAAAATCACTGTGAAAATGAATAATTCTGTAGAGAGACATAACAATGTAGGTAATCTAACATCGGGCCTATCATAATAATACTGAAATATTACTATGAAACTTACAATACTGTATCCGTCTTTGTCTATTCGCATACAGCAGCGTATCTCTCTGCACTCTTCACTCGCAGTGCTGTGATTGTATTGTTAGTAGTAAAGTACGCCATGTGTTACATACGGAATATTATATCGCCAGGGCTGGCGCTAGGGTAATATGAAATTTGTCTTACGTTCATTCATGATACTCGTATTATTCTTAGATACCAAATATCATTTTAATATCAAAATAAACACACCAATGTCATGATTCGGGAGTCACTGACGTAGTTCTAAAATTCGCCAAACAAAAGTGGAGTTGGGCTGGCCACATTGCACGAACATCAGATGCTAGATGGACTAAAAAAGTTCTCGAACGGCGACCAAGAACAGGCCGAAGAAGCGTTGGAAGACCCCAGGCAAGGTGGTCGGATGACATAAGGAAGGTTGCTGGGGGCGGATGGATGCGGTCGGAACAAGATAGGGAGCAGTGGAAGTCTAAGGGGGAGGCCTATGTCCAACACTAGGCGCAAGAAGGCTGAAAAGAGAGAGAGAGAGAATGTCAAGATAAAATAAATAACAATTATGTGTAGTTCTTAACCAACGCACAGTGTAAGATGGGCATGCTGGACTTTCAACCAGACATCGGTTGGTTTTTAGATGATCACTTTACTCTAGAGAAACGTTCACCATTCAGCCCTTCACACCTGTGTGTGTACACAATTTTCAGAATATATTATACTCTGAAAAAAATCGTACTTTGGGTGGGATTCGAACCTTTATCCCCCGGCTGTGAAGCAAGAATTCTACCCGTCTCGGGCTGACCGCGAAGAAACCGAATTATAAAGGCCAAACATTTTTTATCCACTGCCATTAATTGAAGAGATGAGAAAGTATTACACCAAAAATCTTTGTAGTGAATACAGTGAAACAGAAACATTCTGCAACTAGGTGCCGGGCAGGCAAGTGCTTTTATTTAATTAGATACATTTTTCTAAAGTATTTATTTATTTCAACGGTTCTAAAACTATGATATAAAATAGTTTTACTGTTTAATGTTCTTGATTTACAAATTTTATTCTTGCCAAATACCACCCTCTTCCCACAGTTAGAAATGAAACAATACATGGGTAGGTATTGTTGCCTCGTGGTGTAGTGGATATGATCCCTACTATCTGAGACGAAGGTCTGGGCTCGAATCCCAGCCGGGGTGAACTGAAATGGCGAATGTTTCTCGAGTGTAAAGTGATCACTTAAACCAGCCGAGGTCGGTCGTAGGCCTTAATTCATCCTTAATTCTTCTACACTGTTGTGGGAATACTGCATTAGTTTAACTGTTCCTTCACCACAAACAATTCAGCACCTTATGTGGGATTGCGATATCTTCGCTGTGAGGAGGCATGCCCTTGAAATGGCCCTGAGAGAGCACGGACTAAATATTAAATGTCTGAATTCTGTGCTCTTGCATGAGAAAGTTTCGCGCCAGTTTTTGGACTTTTTGTGTTTCATTGTTAGAACTATTAAAATAATAAATGAGGGAAAATAGTTTGTCGGAACCCTGAGAGTGATTGTGTAGTGCGGAGTGGAAGTAGTTATTAAAACTGTGAAACAATAAACAAGATTTTATAAAAGCGTTGCACAACAAGGCAAGGCAGTGCAGCGAACTCAACCAAAAAAAAAAAAAAAACTGTTCCTTCAATTTGTCATTGCTTTGTCACTCAAACAAACCAACCATTCTAGCAAGAAACTTTTGACATTTTCAGTTTGCTATGAGAGGAATATTAAAATTTGTGCAATGCTTGAGTGGCGTTTCCTTTATCCAAATGTGTGCTCCTCCTCCTCACCTCTCCCCCGTATCCTCCTCCCTTCACATATCTTCTACACGATGTTCACCGTGAATAATCACGAGAGCGTGCTAAAGCCGAGCGGAATTTTTCATTCAAGACATTAGTAAAATACGTAGGTATAAATTCGATAATATTAGGTACTACCTTGTTTTCTGTAGAGCGGAGATTTAGGGAAATATTAAGGCCCGCTTCACATAAAAAAGTGTTGGACTTTTTGAATCTGTGAATAGTGACATAATTACTCAACATGGCCCTGAAGGTAAAATAAATTATTAATTTGAAAAAGTTTAATTTATAATTTAAAAAAAAACTCCTTCTTAATTTTATGATTGAAAATTATTTTAACCGATGCTGATGAAGATATTAAGGATTTAGTGTGGGAGTGGTTGCATAAAATCAGGAGAAAACCCCTTTGGGAATGGTGAAAGTAAGAATTGTACTACCTATTGACATAACTATTAAAGAAAAAAATATAGACGTCACTTTGTATCGGTGACAAACAGCTTGTCTCGGTGACAAATACTTGGGATATGTAAGTATTTTTTCCCGTACATTTTCTCCCAATCTTGGTGACGTCATCACCGTCAAATGTCAGTTGAGCCGGGCCTGTATGATAATACTATTGCGTCCGACCTCGGTCTGAGTACCCCTGGTGAATTAGAAAGGTGGAGAACCTGTCATTGTTGTACACTAAAAAAAATGCTATGTTTTCACTGCATTGCGTTTATTCAATTGTCAAAGTTTTTTTAGGAGGAAATCCACATTGTGTATTGAAATCTTGTACATGTTTTGTTAGCCAAAAGTATTAATTCCTTGTCAGGATCAGAAGTTACATGTTTTCGTATGGAGCACGTTTTTCATTCGAATATTTTAAAATGTACGGACAATCTCACTGTTTCAATGCTTACAGGAACGATAACAATTTTTCTCTGTGCTTCAGACATACTCATACAAAACGTGATTCTAGCGATATGATTTCAGAGAACAACACACGGTATATTTTCAGTCGCATTGCTTAGGTATAGCACAAAGGTGAAAGTTTTACTTAGTAAAATATGTCTAAATACGCACTGCATAAAACATAAATAATAATAATAATAAATAAATCTTTATTGACCAAAATGATTACAATGATTACAAAAAAATAAGACAATCTTGTGTGCCAAAAGGCGGACTTATTGCTAACGCAATATCTTACAGTCAACCCGAGATAAGAAAAAGATAACTTATATAATATAAATAATAATAATACATACAGACATAAATACATACTAATCGATAATAAGATAAATATATATATATACATAAAAAAAAGATAATGAGCTTTTAATAAATTTAAATGTAAACATCTTGCTAATCTTTGCGATTCCCAGTTTTACAATACGGAAAGGAAAGAAGAAAGAAGGAGTAAATGAATATGTTTATTAATTGTTTTTTTTTTTTATCTTTCGTTTTCATACACTTTAATATATGTATGTATTTTTTATCTCAAATTAATGTCACAAGTGGTTGGTTGGCAGAAATTGCCGATGGTAATAAATCCGCCATTTGTAAATTATTATTTTTCAATAAAGTTTTTTTTAGTAGGTTGTAGAAGCTCTCTAATTGCTTGACGGTGCAATTGTTGACATTTGCGAAATGCGGGGTTCGATTCCAATAAATTTCCCCCAGTTGCATTCTCTACGCCTTTTATTTCTCACAGAATAATGGGGTAACCAGTAAATTTTCTATGTATTTTAAAAAATGCACAACATTATGTTTGTGTAAACATTTATGAATCACTAAGTATCGGTGACCAACATCAGTATTGAAGAAGATACGATATGTCTTATAGAAAAATTACATAAATCTGACCCATACACGACACTTGAAATTCGCTAAACGAGTTGGCACAAGTTCGATACCCAATGCCCACTTAGTTTCAGGCAAGATTTTTCTGCTAAGTATGTAAAAAAATAAGCGTTAAAAATTGTGTCATAAACGACAAAAAATATTTATTGGGGTGAGCAAAGAGGTGTGAGGACGCGCGGCCGTCCGAGACTTACCTGGACCGAGCAATGATCATGTCGACCAGATCCTCAAGGATGGACGCGTTTTAAGTAAACGGAATCGGAGATCGTGTATGACAAATTGCATGAATGTGACGGAAGCGAGAAGAGTGTG
The DNA here is from genome assembly GCA_963576895.1 of Ceraclea dissimilis. Lineage (NCBI taxonomy): Eukaryota > Metazoa > Arthropoda > Insecta > Trichoptera > Leptoceridae > Ceraclea > Ceraclea dissimilis. The sequence continues at coordinate 23,617,028 of OY756360.1, forward strand.
TAAGGATAGGGCATTCTGGCGCTCTGTACTCTCTGCCTAGCCCGCAAGAGACGTAGAGTGAGCGTATAGATATATATAGATAGAAAACACATTGTTATAGGTATGTCGTCTCCATCCATCCATCTCATCCATCTCATCCATTTGTATTTATTTCATTAATCATTCAATTAATCATCAGGCTGTATTTTTGTTTTTATTTTTGCTTTTGTATATATATTTTCTTTTTGTGTTTTTTAGTTCATGGTATCGTTATTAGGTGAAATGTAGAATCTTTGCTGGTTTATTTGTTGGTGATGTTTTCTTCTATGTAAAATTTACTAATGTAACTGTCTGATTCTGTGAATAAAATAAAATAAAATAAAAAATAAATGTAATGCACCTTCGTCACCCATGAAATAGCCTTTTTTTAAATCCTTAATAACAATAATACAATATTTATGATAAGAATTCAGCTAGACAACTCATAAACCTAGCTGGTATGGAATATAGAACCGAATATTATGTTTACTTAATGTCTGAGAACCTATTGCAGGATATTTATTTGTCCAATATGCTTTCCTCTTACTATAATACCTACTGATGTAGATTATCTACCAAAGTTTGTATGATATCCTAATAGCATCTCTACACATATTATTGCTCTATATCTTATTGTCTACGGGCCAGTTGCTCGAAACACGATAGGAACAGTAGGTTACCATTGCTGTTACTGAGAAGTAAACGTATCAAATGCGTTGCTTCAAAATAACAAAAGTAAAAAAATGCTAACTAGGTATATTAACAGCAATAGAGAGCGAATGATAGGAGTATCCTTGAGAGACCGGATAAGAAATAAAGATATAAGACGACGGTCAAGAGTCGCCTTCATTGCGGAGAGAGCAGTGACACTAAAATGGCAGTGGGTGGGTCATGTGGCAAGGCAAAAAGGACCGGAGATGGACCCCCAGAGTACTAAGCTGGAGACCCTATGAAAATAAATGAAGTGTAGGGAGACCACAAAGGAGATGGGCCGATGATATCATCGAGTCGGTGGGACATGGGTGGAGGCAGAGCGCCCAAAACAGGGAATTGTGTAAGAGACAGGAAGAGGCCCAAACCCAGCAGTTTACCGATTCAATTTTTGTTACGCGCAAAAGCGAGTTAGCAATATTAGGTAAGAGAGAACGCATCTAGCAGTATAGTGCGCCAGTACACGTCGTCACTATGCGTTTACTGGACCTGGCGGCAGCGGTAATCGGAGAGTTTTAGATCTTACGATAGCATAATTTTTTTTTTATTTATTTGAACTTGAAATTACACCGAGCAACATTACAGCTTTAGCCTTTGCGTCGCTCGGTGTAACAATTACAATACATCATGACATTTCACATTACAAATAGATTCAAAAATACACTTATACTACACTTACAAATAATGTCAAATCAGATGCTGTTCGACACGTCTGGTAAACTCATTATAAGTCACCCCAAACATGTCGACCCACTGTGCCAGTTCATTCAAATAACGGACAGCCCTGCTGACCGGTGCATTAACCATAACGTTGGTTCTGCCTGAAGGAGGGTAGAACAACATGTGCGAACGTGAACGAGAATATGAGTTGGGTACATAAAAATTGATCTCGGCCAATATTGTTGGGTTTTGTATAATCCCGTGAATAAGTTTAAAGAAGTGCCTACAAACGTACTCTTTCCGCCTTTTTTCTAGGGTGTTAAAACCCAAGCTACCCATGACAAACAGAGAAGGATAAAGATATGGATAATATCCATATTCCATACGATACAAATGCCGCATAAAACGTTTCTGAACCTTTTCCAACATCAATATATACGTCGCCTCACCTGGACTCCATACAATAGATCCCGATTCCAGGATAGAACGAACCAGTGTTTCATATAGGATGCGCAGCGTGTTACTCTTTCGAAAATGTACTGCGTTCCTCAAAATAAAACCAAGCACTCTAAATGCCTTGTCCGCAGTCCCCACTGCATGTTTCCTGAAAGAGAGGTCAGATTCAAATACAATACCCAAGTCCTTCATTTCATCAACCCGACTGAGCGTGGTCCCGTTCATACTATAAGGATAATTAATCGGTTCACGTGATCTTGTGAATGTCATCATGTTACATTTAGGTATACTGAAAGCCAGTTTGTTTTCTATTGACCAGGCAACTACTGCATCGATGTCCCGCTGTAATAGTGTTGCGTCACTATCAGACTCGATTTTTCGATATATTTTCAAGTCATCTGCATATAATAGGTACTCTGAATGATTGATTTCGTCACCAACATCATTAATAAAAACAGAGAACAGAAGGGGACCCAAGTTTGATCCCTGTGGTACTCCAGACTGTGTGGCATATGCCCCTGAGTTCTGCCCTCTGTAACACACATATTGACATCGGTTTTCAAGGTAACTCTTAAAAAATCTAGTCATATCTGGTGATAATCCGAATTTCTCAAGCTTAAGCAACAGTATGTTGTGATCGACTTTATCAAAAGATTTTTCAAAATCATTAAAATTAACATCGACCTGTGTTCTTCTATCTAAGTTTTTGGCTATGTAAGTTTGAAAGTTCATCAGGTTGGTTACAGTTGATCTTGTTGGTCGAAAACCATGCTGTTGGTCGACAATCAGATGTCCACAACTATCCCATATTCTTTTGTGCAAAATCATCTCCAGCAACTTTGCTGGTGCCGAAAGGATTGCTATAGGCCTATAATTAACTATACTATAGATATCATCTTTTTTATGGATCGGTGTTACCTTAGACATTTTCCAGACATTTGGAAATTCGTTTGAACGGATGGAGAGATTAAATATATGCTTCAAAACCTGGACCAGTGATGTTCCCAATTCTTTAACAATAAATGCCGGTATCTTGTCCGGACCAGACGAGGACTTTGATTTTAGCTTTCGCAAGGCGTACATGATATCCTCCTCGGTAATCTCCTCGATATGGCACAATGTAGGGTTATCATTAGGTAAATTCATCGAAACTGGATCCGAAGATTGATTGGGATCGTTATATACCGAGGCAAAAAAATTAGCAAATCCATCTGCAATGCTACCAGGATCAGAGAATGATACATCTCCTAGCCTAAAACACACGGGCATTTGATTTTCTCCTTTCTTGCTTTTGACATAGTTCCAAAAGTGTGTGGGGTCTCTTGCTATAATATTTTCGCTTGACTCAATATGCGTCACATAACTATTATAAATTTCATTTTTTACTATTCTCCTAAGCTCACTAAACTTACTATAAGCTAAATCTGATTGCGTTTGTTTCCATAATTTATGATACAAGTGCTTTTTTCTTATTTTATGAATTAAATGACCTGGAAACCATTTAGGAAAACTACTACGAGAGTTTTCGTTATTGCTCGTAAGACAATTGTCAAATGCATCATACAAAACATCATAAAAGTTATTCACTGCATCATTCACGTCTGTGGCCCGGAAGACCTCCGACCAAGAGCAATCCGTCACAAACTCTCTGAGCACAGCAATCGCACCACCTTTAAACTTCCATCTTTCTGCACCAGCGGCAGTTGCAGCATTCTCTTCATCTAAGTATATTCTCTGTTGGCTCAATGATAATTGAATATCAAGAGCTGGATGGAGAGAGTCCTCCCGGACTAATGGTAATTCCTGCCTACTGACAGAGATGCTTTCAGAGGGCAAGTTGGTGTATACTAAGTCTAAAGTTCGACCTTTGCAATTCAGTATCTGATTGTACTGTTTAAGGTTAAAAAATTTCAGAAAATATTCGTGTTCACCAGTAGGATAACTACATGACGGTAGGTTAAAATCACCCAAGATAATAATATTCTTGTCCATAAGTTTGGCACAATAACTTTCGAGTTTCTGATAGAACATGGAGAATACTTCTCTGGTCGATTTGGGGGGAATATATATTACACACACATACAGAACTATACGTTTAAGACTGATCTTTATCCACATATCCTCTCCATCAGTTTCCAGCCATTGAAGCCTCTCAGCTGTAAGCAGTTGTTTTGAATTGACGGCAAGGGCTACACCCCCTGCTCTTGTGGGTCTGTCTCTTCGAAAAACTGTGAAACGATTATCAAAGAGTTCTGCATCCAGGACGCTAGGAGTGATCCATGTCTCTGTAACTGCTACTATGTCATGGTCCTGAGAGAGCAAAGTACATTTAAAATCGTGCGTTTTTTACATTTGTACAATATTACATTTGTCTTGGAGCGACGATTTCTGTCTCCTTACCGTTACCAGCCGACGACACTATTCGTCGAGCAACCGGGCCGACTACCTGCTTCAAGTTATTTCATACAGCACACAATACAGGATATCTTACCTTATAATAATACCTCCTATGAATTTTTACTGTCTTGGTGGGAAAAGTGTTCACAAAGGTCTAGGAGATGTAGGTATCGATTATTTTATACTAAGATACCTAAGTAATCCAAATTTTTAGAAAAAGGTATCAAATACTTTTTCAACTACACAATACTGATTATTTAATTATTTATTGCCAAATGGTTTCGAAAAATTTGTTGAAACTTTTCACGATGGACCATGATGTACGTACATATGAAGAGTTTTTGGGCCTGATCGTGTTGATGACTCACAAATCCGTGCCCAGGTTGATGACTCACAAATCCGTGCTACAGGCGATAGTAGGTTCAGTGAAACGTCGGAAGTAATGATCTTCTGCAACAACATCAAGCCTAGATACTTTTTTTTCATACCTACATTCAATATTTTTTTTATACACTAATCTTCGATCACTGATAGTGATTCCTGAAACTTTTTGAAAATTCTTTACCCAAACATCCGAGAATGGTAGTGCAGTTGGGGAAAATATATGAACCGAATGTTTATATTATTAAAAATGTAAGTCAGATTGAGACGACTACCTACATTATATTTATTTTATGTTTTTATTACTACCTATGTTCTTATTATTTCATTCCTTTATTTTTATTCATCACCATATGGTTCTTAAAAGACTAATATCGATCACAAAATTGATCCCAAATTCACGCGTGTAGATAATAAAACTAAACGTTCTAATATCATGATAGTATTAGTTGAAAAATAAATGTTGCATCCACTCTCAACAGATGGTGCTAGTATCGGAAAGCTGGTTAATTGTGAAATAATTCGGATCTGTGGTATATTACTTTATGCAACTTCCAAAAATACACAATTGACAGCAGGATGTGGTGAAATAGTTGAACGTTGACCAGGCATAAAGTGATCACTTAAGCCAGCCAAAGACGATTAATAAGCGTCGGAACATCCGTCCTGCTTCCTCCCCAAGGGAGTTCACACAAAGCTACATTATGTGAATGTTGATATATCTCTCGCTTCTGTTGAGGAAAATCTGTATAGTAGAAAAATTTGCCAATAAAAATATGTTCAAAGTCAAACCATCTTATATAGACTATATTCAAGATCTGGAAAAACTTTCCAAAATTTACCTTAAGAAATGGATCGACTGTAGAAACAACTTTTCATTTCGATTCAATTGAGAGAGGAATAGACCAAGAATCTCCTACGTGAGACATGGAAACGATACCAATTAATAGTTTTTAACGGCACTTTCTTACTTGGGAACCATTAGAAGAAGAAGAAGAACAACACTCGCCGTCGGACGCATACAAAATACTCTAACAACTCTCTCCCCGGCGGACCACTAATTTATACATCCCACGGCGGTACTTAATAAGGGAACCAATTTCATGGGATGTTTGTCTTAAGATATACACCCCGCGAGGTACTACACTCCCAGCATAGCGCAGCTCTATGGTCTAGTCGCTAGATAGCTAGCTTCTAGACATCATTACTACCCATAGCTTATCTATATCTATAAAGAAGAATAATATGTTTATGTTTTTTTAACTCGTTCCATTTCCAAATTCTAATGTCATAGACAATTTACACCCTTACATTGAATTAAACCTCACCCAGTCTTATAATTGTGTATGTCGTCGTGTATTCATTAATTTCTAATTTCATTAATTATTATTGACATTCATTTGCTGTAAACATGACGATTCCAAGTGCCTTAAATAATTGGTCGACACTATAACTTAATTACATTTACCAAGCAGAAGACCGATTTCACAATTTTTTTTTCTGTTTAACGTAAAACACGAGTAAATCTCTAGATTCAACTACACATTATGCACATTGTAAATAGTCGATACATAATTCATAGAAGTTTAAAAAAGGTCTTTTAAATTTTATATCGATTGTAATATTAAATTTTAAAAACATCTCTGAGATTTCATCTCACGCTAAGGAAAATTAGGTATACCATTAATGTTAATTTTATCGCTTTATATATACAAGTACCTAAATAAACTATTTAACTATTTTGCAACTATTTTGTCAATAAAATTTATTATTTTCAAACACAAACTTTTCACCGTTGCGAAGCACGGGTGGCTCAGCTAGTTATTATTAAGACAAAGTCAAGTTTGTATTTTGTTTTGGTAATTACACCTGGTCACGCTTCCTAAGCATTTCCTTCTTGTTATATTGTAATATGTACGTAGGTACAGTACACTGTTCACATTACCTTAAAATACCTCTGGAACCTTCCTGAGTTATGTAGCGAGAGGCTGACAATCTCGGCTCGAAAGAATTAAGCTGGTACCTAACAGGAAGCGGAAGTATCCACGGTTGACTAAACTGGAAGAAGATTTAACATAAGGTAGGTATTTTCTTACACGAGGAGGTACCTACCAGTGAAACAAAGTAATGTTTAACGTATTAGATGGAATATTTCGTAAATTTGTAGGTAGCAAAACAATAAAACAAGTAAACATGGCGTACCTCACTGCTGGATAAGTTTTTTTTCCTTAAAGGTCTCTTCTTCTGCTTCAGTCCTCCTTCCTCCACTGCTGGATGTAGGCCGCTTACACCCCCCTCCACTCGTCTCTATTCTTCCCCCTTCGCATCCACGTGATCCTTCCTGCTTGCTGGACTATGTCGTCAGACCACCTTTTGGGAGGTCTTCCGTCTTGCTCCAGGGTCTCCCTTATAGGCAATCCACCCGAATGCGAGTGATTTATGATGAAAGTGATTAATGAAAGATTTACAAACACTCCACTCTTACAGGCCACTCGAAAAAATGCGTAAAAAAGAGTGAGTTAAGTAACAATAAAATAAAAATTATTCAGTATGTTGCTGGTACACTGAAGAGTTGATTGAAAAACATGATACCTACACAGAAAATACATGTATTCGTAAATCGAGAAAATAATCCAGTCAAAATAAACGCACAGCAGCTCCTCGATGGAAAGTTGTGGGGTAGTCTGGATTTCTTTCATTCTATACGTTTTTTAGGGTGCTGAATCCGAATCCGAGCCATCAAAACTTCGTGACAGAACAATAAAAAATCTTCTACAAAAATCCACTCTTTGCACTCGCAGGTACGAGCAGATATTTTTAGAATGTTGGTATTTTAGTCGGGCTAAGCTGGGCACAAGTATTTGATATTATTACAATGTCAATAGTATTATAACAAAGAATTCAAGAATACTGGGGTATAAAAATGTTGATCTGTTTGTTTGTTTGTGTGTCGGTATGCATGTAGGTAGGTCTACTGAGTAATAGACTTTTCCATAAAATATTGCCTTATTATTTCGCGGGTTGCTTGTTTTGAAGATTTTTCTCTAATTTATTAATGCAAGCAAAGATTATTGTTAAAGGTTTTCATCTTTCAAATAGTGATGGGAATAGGCAAGATTAATTCATCAGGATACTTTTGGTCTTAAAAATTCACAAAAAGAAGATAGTAGTGTGTAAAGGGAAGACTCATTGCAAAAGCAATATCTTACGGTTAACCCGAAAAAAGAGATACACAGGATAAATGGCCTATGTGATAATTGATGAACAATAGTAGTAGTACGGTCAATTCTGTAAGTAATTAAGTGAGTACTTACTAAAATAAAACTTATTTTTTTCAATTATTTCATAGTAAAATAATGTTATAGAATTAGGTATGTTTACAACACATACGACTATTAATAATATACACATCAACTTTAAACTGTTCCCATTGAGCGGAGGTCAAGATAAAATAATGTAAAAAGAACGTTCTTAATCTTTGAATGATGGTGAAGTTGACGACTGAAGTTATCTCAATTGTCAGAATTTCTATTATAATGTCAAATTTCATATATTTTTTTGCAATCGAAAACTCTACACATTTCGGAAATTCACCAGGCCTACACTATCTCGGGATGTTTTCTTCTACCTATAATTTTCTACTAAAAAATGACAATTTCTGTCCGTTGTCGCTTATCAACATCTGAATAGGAGTGTACTTACAATAAAACTGCCAAGACCAATAAAATATTTTACCCATCACTAAGATTACATTGGTAGGGAGTTGTAAATATTTGGAAGGTAAAACGAAAAAAAAAGATAATTTAAGAAGGTAAGAAAAATAAATGAAAATGTTTCTTGATATTAAACCGTGATTCCGAGACTCGGGCGAAAAGAAAAGTTTATTATTTATGACAAATAAGCTTCACAGAAATCTTGTTTATAGCTCGTTCTTTGCTAGAAATTATTATTTTTACAAGCATAAAAACAGGAAGAAAACAGGAATAGAGAGGATGGAGGAAGGTAAGGTAAGATTATGAAATGAAATGAGAGAAACCCAAACTAAGGAGACGTGCATATTTACGATTATGCTGTAAACATTTAGATTTTATTTCATTATGCAAAAATAAATTATAATTTTAAGGCTCATTTTATTATTAGCAGAAGATACCGTTCAGTTTTTTTAGTAACGAAACTTTGATTTTTTTCAAATCTACTAGTCCAGTGCCGCCTTTAACCAATTGGAAGCCCTGGGTACAATAGGATAATGGGGCCCCTGTGACTATATGATCAGTGACTGGATCTAAAAATTCAAGTTGCCATGTAATAAAGCCGGGGGCCCCAGTACTACTTCTTGAGATTTCACGGAGCACACCAGTGTAGGAAGAGCATTTACAATTTTGATATTTGACATAAAAAAATCTGTTTTTGCGCCGCAGGCTACTTTTTTGTAAAGTATATAAAAGCTACTTTTTTGTTACTAGTTTTTGTAAAATAAGTGTAGTATAGGTATGTGAGGCGAATCGCAGAAAGTAAGGGGATGCAGCATGCCCAGGACAAGGATCTGTGGAAAGTCAAAGGGGAGGCCTATGTTCAGCAGCAATGGAATTAAAACGGCTGAAAAATAAGTAGAAGAAGAATAGTTAGGTACTTCTCCACTAATATTTCAGTCAGAAATTTGGTAGGTTTGTAGAATATTGCAATAAAATTTCCCCTTTGTAAGATATTCACCCAACCAGTGGGACATAATTCATAAATGAGCAAAGAATTTTCAATGGAATTTCCTGTTCTTGGACATTTCTTTGGCCCATTCAATTACAATTTATTTCCACGTCCCGTACTATTTCATTTCGTAGCTACGGCGCGTAAACGCATGAAAAGTTATTTGTTTTTTCGCCGTTTTCGGTTAGTGTGTTTTTTCTTTTGGTTATCTCCAAAACTGACCGCTAGATGGCTCCCTCCGGGGTTATAAAGCCTCGCGCGGGTGGCGAGTCCGATGTGGTGTGAGGCGAAGGGAGTTTTATAAGGAATGGCTTATATCTCAGGGTGGAGTAGAATTTAGGAACACTACTAAAGGCATAGTTATTTTATATATTTTTTTATTTTATTTGTCTAATTCCAACATAAAAAAATAACTAATAGTTATCCCAACAGCTATACACCAAACGATGAACTTTCCATCAGGCTTATGAGTGATCTTCGGCTGGTAACATTCATGAATTTCAGTCCATTCATCTGCCGCGGCCGGTAATCGATAAACTTCACATTAAATCAGCCGACGATCAGCCATAAGTCTGACGGAATGTCCATCCTTTGCTGTATATCTGTTAAGGTAACTTGTTATATTCAACTGCGACATGTAGAAAATTTCGATGTTCTAACCAAATATAAATTGTGATTTTCAAAAATAATCATGAAAAAATAATGCTTTAGCAAATGGCTTACCACCTTTTGTACACAAATAATATTGAGGTTAACTGGAATAAATCGCAGCTTTGCAATAAGTTCGCCCTAGTGAACAGTTTCTTATAATCTGTATTAGGTAAATTTTCTACTTTTATCGTATATTCACTTCAAGAATAAATTAGATAAATATTTAATATGTTTTATTCCCCACACAAGCTAGAGGTCGAGGTCGTCCACAAGCCACCTGGTGGAACAATATTGAGAAGGACCTAAGGGAGAAGCAGCTGACCAGTGAGTTGACACAAGACAGAAAGACTTGAAGACTTCGTACCAGAAGGGTCGACTCCAGGTGAACTGGGAAGAGGCAAGGAAGAAAGAAAGAAAGATTTAATATGTTTTATTTGAATGTGACTACAATGAACTTATAAATATAAAGAATGTATGCTTCCCCTTAGTGGAATCAGCTGTTTATATACTTAGGTATGTATGTAAGTACCAGTAATGTTTACTCTACGAATAACGCTTTTATTTCCTAAGAACAGTTTGTTTTCATTCTGCTAAACCTAATAGTAGTTTATGGTCGAGTCTTCACTTATCCTCTGGGGGAATCCCAGTAGTTAGTTCCAACTACCCCCACCGTACTTTTTATTATATTATTTAAATGGTATTAAGTATAAAAACTTTTCATATAAAAAAACAAACTTTCCTTGCAATATCAAATTATTGTTATATATCCAACTTAACCCTAACTTTTTTCGCTGCATATTTTACAAATAAATGTTAGTTTTTTTTTCAGTTTTTTTAGGAGGTGCGTACTACGTTAGTACCGGCTTTAATTTTACATAAATCGACTGTTCGGCACTGGTAGATTCCATATTTTCAGTCTACAATTGCCTGTGGTACAGTTATCCATCTAAGACAAAATTGAAAACATGACTGTCTATAAACCAACACCATACATTAGCCATATTTTTTTTTTTAAAAATATTCGATTACCTGTGTCAAATTTTAAAGCAAGTTCATTTAAGTTCGCTTTATGCTGTAGGTGGCAGGCGCAAAGCTACCTAAGAACGCGATTCCCATCGAGTTACCTTTTGGCAAAAAAAATGTGTATAATAGTGTCTAATCTGACGTAATGCCAGAAGAAATGTTAGCCTCGGCTTCCCTTCTGCAGAAATCCACCCTTCGCTAGTGGAGGAAGATACCACTTATTAATCCTGTGGTATCCATGGATTTTGTGGAATAGGCCTCCACCTTTTTCTGATATTTATCCGAGTGACGTCACCATATTATATTTATCAGACCGCGGATACGACGGGTACACAGTAGGCTAGTTGTTAATATGTTTCAAAACACAATCATACAATTATATGTTACGTAATGTTATGAGGGTCTACATAAGAACGTACTAGCATATAGCCTGTGTATAGTACGCGGGTAGGTGTAACGTAAGGCTTAGGCGTAGCGCTAATACCAATATAAGTGTCTTTCAACACAATATAAGAGGTCATAGGTGTCTCAACGATTGTTAACTAAACCCAAACAAATGAGTTTTCTCTCTTGATATTGTTCTGGGAATAACCCGACCTCCCTCTAATGGCTATTACACCACCTCACGCCACCTCACGCCGACCTCACCTCACCACATGAGGTGGGGATATGGTGGATGGTAGATGATGTTGTGTTGAGGTGGACTCTATTACTATTAGATATAGAAACACAAGATAAGGCGAGAATAAGACAATAGGTACCTGCTTTTATTCTTCTTGATAAAGTAGTAGATACACTAGTCGCGTGAGGTTAAGAGCCTTTTTTCTAGTGTAAGACAGCGTAACTACACGCAAGTCCGTACACACAGTTATAGTAGTATTAGTGAGCGCACAATGAACAAGGATGCACACAGATGCGTTAGGCAGGTATATCCATTATCCGTCCTTTACGAACACTATAAAAAAGGGTCTTAAACTCGCGAGACTAGTGTACCTATTACCATTTCTGCAGTGTTATGAATGATAATATGTAGACTCTTCTGGCTGTTAATACTGAGAAGTGTATTTGAAAGTCTTGTCTCCGTGTAAATTAAATTATAAAGAAATTCCAGGGCTTCACACCGCACAGTAATAATAATTTACCCACCCCTGATTCAGTACTCGGTAGCACTGTGGGTAGACTAATTCTTTATTACTCTCCAAATTACGTGTAAATTCCCCACCCGGAACTCGAGATATTTACATGAAAAACTTTGCCGTTACGGCGATTTGTCATAATTCCCAAAATAAGTATTTCTCTGATCAAAAAAGTTTAATTTTCTTTTTCCTTCGCTTTTTTTTCTTTACGCTTAATAATAACATTACCAAAGGTGATAATTTCTTGATTTCGCTGGAAATTGGATTTTATTCTGTAACTACGAATTATTTCAATGTTTATGTTCTTCATACAATTTTGGAACATATTTTAGGCGCATAATTATATTATTCCTATTGCAACTAAGCCAAAATTTTGGCATGATTTACTCGTAGAGGTAAAAGAAGATATTCGTTAATTGAAAAAAAAACAGTACACCTACTTGTAATTGTAATTTTGGAGGCCCATATGGCGGTAAAAGTGACTATATGATCAAATTAAGTAGTAATAGTATACGATCATTTTAATAATCTCTAAGGTGCAGTTCATCTGAAATTTTCATTTTTCATAAAATCGTGACAGCTGTATTGAGAATGGACATATAATACTCAGGTTTGAAAAATTTCAAGGAGACCTTATATGACCTACCAAACAAGTTAGTTTTCAACAAACTCTTGAACACAGCAAGAAATTGTATTTACGCACTTGTTCGGGAAGATCATTCCACATAGATGGTCCAGCAGAGCCGAAGGCTCGGAAGGAGTACTTCGGTCTGCCTCTTACTCTACTTTCCGTCAACCTGATACCAGTATCGCAGCCTGATCGGAGAGTGGCTTGCCTTTGATTTGCAACCTTCGCTCAATTGTTTATTGTTCATTATCGTCCCTAGGCCCTAATATCGGGCACTTGGACTCGTAAAATTTACATAGTTATAGTATACAATCAAGAGGAGCAACAGTGACAATGTACCAGAGAAGTAGAATCAATGCAAACAGAGTGTAAAGGGCTCAGTTTACATTTCGTCATGAGGTGCTTATAAGAATATGAACGTTATGATAGTGATCCACGCTAAACTGGACTTATTGTCCTGGACGGCAATGCTCAGCCTTTTGAAGATTTCATCACATTATTATTATTAGCCTTTTCGTCTTGTCAATATTTCCGCCTTTACGAGCAAGAATTTTGAACACAACTAGTACAGTACATAAAACATTGGATTACCAATCGATTCTATAAGTCCAGTATCATAATATCGCATGTAATGTAGGTACTACGTATAGTACCTATAGATAACCTACAACAAGACACATAAATAACATCCGTGTTAGTAGACCCATGGTAATCATTATTTTTATTGGTGGTAATGAAAACTCTGGCCGTCAGATGGACCCTCCTGGGGCCTGGGGGACCCATGCTCATTATATTTATACGTCCATGGACTGCCCTAGATAAACATTTTATTTCGCAGACTCCTATATCGGAGGATCTCAAACTGCGTGATGTGACGCCCCCTTCATGTGCAGAGGGGGGGGGGGGACTTACCTGACAGGATATCGCCGATTTTCTAGGTATGTGCTCAAATGCAGAAATTCGAGTAGGTATAGCTACGTTAACAAAAAAAATTGTCACGTGATTTTTGACTAATCACTTCGATACTTGGTTTAAAAATGAATATATTATCAAATTATTTATGAATGAAGAAGATCAAACAGCACAATAAAATCAAATTCAGATAAAAGAAAATTGGGATCACTGGGAGAAATCGCAGTGGGCAACCAACGCATCGTAACATTGAGAGTTGTTCACATGGAATAAATGTACATAAATAAGTAAACGAATTTGTCAAATTAAAATAAAAATGCCAATTGAGGACTTCGAAATTAAAAAAATAATATTGCCAAGATCAAAATGGTCCTTGTTGTTAATCGCAGTATATCACACAAAAAACCGCGTGACTTCTAGTCCAAGAGCCCGCTGCTTAATTTATGACGTATCTGTTTTTTGATCGAAATGTGGTACAAATGATAGCTTACCAATAGGGTATTACATCGCACTAGGGTTGCCTATCAAAATCTTGCCGCAACCCCCCCTGCCCCCCCCGAAAAGGTCCCTCTTCGCGGTTTTTCGTATTTTATAGGAATATGGTAAGAGATAGGAGAAAGTAGTCAATGACAAAAATAATCCTTACTAAATTCTCTACAAAAAATGTAAAGTCAATTTTTTCGTAGAACTAGCAGTTTACCCGCAATGGCCGGTCCAAAACCAAAATTCATTTAAAAAACTAAAAAAATGAATTTAAACTTAATTGGTTGAAAATTGATAAGAGCTACAGGAAAATAGTCAAAGAACGAATTAATTACCATAGTCTTAGCTACAAAACAAGCTATAACTTATTTTCATACATCTAATAATTTAGGAGTTATCGCAATAAAACTCAGTGACGAAATTTTTTTAATTTTGTTTTTCATAAATTAACCAGCGATATAGCGCCGCAGGCCAAATATTTTTTTCCATAAAATGTTAGTGATAATGGGTGGAAGAAAGTTACAGAAAAAAAATAAAAATTTTTTTTTTTTTTTTTTTAAAATATCCTGTTTTTTGACCGGCCATTACGGGCAAACTACTAGTCCTACGAAAAAATTGACTTAATTTTTTTTGTAGAGAATTTAGCACGGATTATTTTTGTAATTGACTACTTTCTTCTATCTCTTACCATATTCCTACAAAATGCGAAAAACCGCGAAGAGGGACCTTTTCGGGGGGAGCAGGGGGGGTTGCGGCAAGATTTTGATAGGCAACCCTAGTGCGATGTAATACCCTATTGGTAAGCTATCATTTGTACCACATTTCGATCAAAAAACAGATACGTCATAAATTAAGCAGCGGGCTCTCGGACTATTCACAGCGTTGTCAAATTGAGTTTAAGTTTAAATTCAAGCGTATGAGTTTTAGGGGGTGCCAATTCATTCAAAGTAAAAAAGGGGGCACTAAATACGAAAGTTTGAGAACCGCTGTCCTGTACAGAATAATATTGGTCTGACTGAACATACATGATATTGTTTAATTGCTCCAATATCATTCAACATAATCGTTTATTTCTCAAATTGACTCATTTTTACAATCTAATACATAAAACGCTGGATGTACGTACGCTTGCTGTGAATATTTTCAATAGAGAGCGTTAGTAGTCCTCCATATTCAATTTTTCTTAATATGAAAATTTGCATCTCACTTGTTTTATCTCTAAGGCTCTCCACACACGTCCAGAACTTCAGTTAGCTAAATCGACCGTTTGTAGAAAAGCTCCGACCAAAACCTCTTTCTGAATTCAAAATCGGGGTAACACTGAATTCAGAGAGAGGTTTTGGTCGGAACTTTTTTGCAAACGGTCGATTCCGTTAACTGAACTTCCGGACGTGTGTGGAGAACCTTTGTATTCATATTTTTCTCCTAGGTATGTAATATATCTATATCAATATAAATTAAGTAGTATCACCGCCACCTTGACATTTTTCTCTATCTCTAGCCATGATGTAGGATTAATACATAAAACATTATAGGCGAGGCTGCCGTCACCGTCAATAAGGACATGTATGGAATAACAGTCCCTTAAACAACGAGTATGATGGACTACGTATTATACTATGTGCGATCATTATGCTATGTTGCCAACTGTTACAGCGCGGCTAGTATTCATTTTGCATACAAACTCAAATTTTAGAAAGTAACGAATTTGGAGCTTCGAACCCAGCAGTTCAAGATTGGAAGATAGCTCTATACTGTCAAACCAACTGCACCAACAAGGTTCTCAATATTAATTTGTATTCGTCTTCTTAAGCATAACAAAGGAAATACAGCTCTACCATGTGTAGAGGGACGTGTTCTGAGTAAAAGGAATCGCAGAGTGTGTATGCCAAATTGTATGAGTGTGACGGAAGCACGAAGTGTGTGTAAGGATTGGAAAGTCTGGCGATATGTTCTTTCTGCCTACTCCGCAAGGGACGTATCTATAATGGAATAGGATTCGTCTTTACGTATTGCCTTTAAATATTTAGGTACGTAATTATTGCACTTTGAAAGTGTTTGATGTCTCGTAAAAGGTAACGAATAAAAATTAAAAAAAAGTTCTAAATGTCGAAACGCCGTCGCCAGTTAAAACAAATTACGGCGATGTTTAAAGTTTGATATTGAGAGACCATTTCACACGTAAAACTGCTTATAAAATGTACTATCATTTCACACGCTTCAACTAAATTCCTGGAATATTTAGCTTTGGCTTTGACCAATGACGAGGCATTGAACCATAATATGTTTTATTTTTGAGCTGCACATAACAAATTTTGTAAGAGCGAATGAAGCGATAAGAGAGCTTGGGCGTCGTCAGGGGGGAGGCAGGAAGGGCAGCTCCCCCCCCTAGAGATTGGAATAGGTATATATTTTTTCACACTAAATGGTAAAATCTCACAAAAAATCACAATACTACCACACATATTCTCATCATATCATTAATTTTGTAAAATTAGTATAAAAATCCATCAGTTTTATAAAAAAATAATCCGCGGCGCTATTTGTTATTACTTTTTTTTATAAAAAAGACATTTTTGATACATTAGGTATTAAGTATTATATTCATTTTTAAATAAACAAACATCACGACCTTCTTCACTATAGTCTATAGTGTCTCACAAAAAAAGTTTACGCATCAATTTACTATATCAATTTTTAAAACTTTAGTTGCCCCCCCTCCCCCTAGTTTCGAGGCTGGCGACGCCCATGTAAGGGAGGAATGTATAAATGATATTGTGACAAGAATTAATGTGAATAAGTTGAGATGTACAGCAAAGGATGGACTTAGGCCCATGGATTATCACCAATGAAAATAATTGCAATGCAAACACGCCTATAATAGAAATAATACCGGCTTTCCCAGTCGCAGAAGAAACTGGTTGAGCAAAGCTCAAAGTAGATTCTTGTTCAAGCTTGTTTTTTTCTGATGACGCACTGGACATTTTTAGTTTAAGTAGGTATCTCAATGAAAGAGTTAATCTCAAAAAATATTAGGTAATGCTGCGAGTGATCAGATTAAGCCAGCCCATAATCATAAGATTGATAATTATTTGAACGCAACCTACTTTCATGATTCATCGTCTGAATCTAAATGGAGATACCTACAATACCTACATGTTGTAGGATGGTTCCTACAACCAGCATACGAGTATACAGTAGCCATACCAGTTAGTACTGTATCCCCCTGACGGCTTTGACTCGATATTTTTAATTGCTTTTGAATATATCGATACGATACGCCTCCGTTTACAACGTGTCCCCTACCCTACCCTATCAATGTATACACTACCCTATCCCATACCCCAGACGCCACCTACCCATATGTGAATCATGTAAACTACCAACCATCGTTTAACCGTCTGCAACTGAAGCTGATGTGGTTATAATCATGTAGATTGGTTTGTATTAAGCATTTTTGTTCTTTCTCTCCGCGCCGTCCTGTCACTCGCCAATCTCTTCGCTTCCGTGTAGGTGCTACATGCAATATGCATACTCTTAATAATGTGGTCCATAGAACTGCTTCTTGGGCGATCTCTCACATTATGGCCCTCTGCCATTCGTTCTCCTATGGTGATGAGCACGCCCGGGTGCCTGATATGTTATGGCCTATATACATCGCGCTCGCTATTAGGCAATCTTACTAAAGATTTGTCTTGTCTTCGTCTCTGCGGCCTTACTCAGCAACTAAAGTTAAAAATAAAGCAATTTTTTACGAGTTTGACACGTGTTTGACAGATAAGAATATTCTCCGATATTACTAACTTCACTTTGGTAACGCCAGTAAATTAGATTTACAAACCGACTGCCCTGTACCGACCATCACGCTACGTCCCTGTCGGGATGGGCTAAGAGGACGACAAAATTATATTTAAACCTATAAACTAAAGTGACCTGGTGCCGACCCTAATGTATGCCAGTGAGACTTGAACGTGGATGAAGAAGGATGAATCAGGGTTGAATGCAGTGGCAATGAGGTCATTAAGAGGAATGTGTAGGAAAACGCTGAGAGATAAGATAAGGAACGAGGTTATTAGAGAAATGAGTAACCACAAGACCGGTGTTGTGACAATAATGTAAGTGAATAAACTAGGATTGTTTGGGCATGTTGAGAGAATAAAAGATGACAGAATGCCAAAAATGAAATATTTGAGTGAGCGAAGAGGAGTGAGGACCTGGTCCGATCATGTCGACCAGATCTTCAAGGATGGCCCCGTTTTGAGTAAAATGAATCGGAGAGTGTGTATGATAAATTGCATGAACGTGATGGAGGCTTGGAGTGTGTGTAAGGATAGGAATGTCTGGCACTGTGTCCTCTCTGCCTACCCTGCAAGGGACGTGACGTGAGGGTACAGATAGATAGACACGATTGATTTTCAAATTATTAAAATATTGTCAATTTGTTAAAATAGGTATTAGAAGCAGAATGCACATATTTATCCAGTTTTATCCGGTGAGGGCTAAAAAAACGAAACGCTCGGCCAGTGGAAATTTGGAACGTTTGAGGGTTAATACATTGTACAATCAACATACCTCTGATCGATGTTTCGGAAAACATTCGTATATCAACAGAGTTTAGCTCCAAAAGGGAAAAAAATTGAGCGATTCCTCGTATAATGGATACGGGTACTCACTACCTCTTTTGTTATGTTTTTATAAGCACCATAATATACACACACAGGTTTAGATTGGAGAATTTGTTTTTAGTAGAAAAATAATTATCTGTAGTTTCTATAGACGTATTTTTCAATTTCGATTTTCATCAGTCTTTTTCTGCATTTTATTACATTTCTAGATTTACAGAAAGCTTCGTAGTTTACGAGTGGATATCTATAAATATTCACGTTTGATTTATACAACAGCCTGAAATAATTTGCACAAGACACACATTGTGTAAAGATTTTTAAGAGTGTCCAATATCTTAAGTAAAACCAATCTAGTACTCGTATGTTTGGATCCGGTTCAACTCAAGAATTTTGTAGTCACTGAAGTGAACTGAACTAAACTGAGACACTGAACATTTCTGTATAATACCTACAGAAAGAGCATAACATATTGCACAAATATTCACTAGGTCGAGCTCACCCCTAAATTAAGTCCTTGGCACCAAGAATGACATCACAGTCATTTCACACGGCATTAAGGTTCAAAATCGCGTGAACAATCGCATGATAAAATGGTAAAAACATTGTTTTTTCAAAAAACTTTTACGGTTATAATGAATATTATCAGTGCAAAAAAAAATACTCCGCGTCTTTCGGAAAAAAGAGATCAGAGGTGTTTTTAAATTATTTTTTTGAGAAATCTATACATGATATAAAAAAATCTTTTACGGTTATTCCCTAGATAAATGTTCAATGCATCTACCCTATTTTGTTCCAAAGCATATTTAGTAACGGTTGTCGAGATATAAGGTCTCCGTTTTTAGAAATTTTTGAAATGTCGGTATGCATTCTCGTAAACTCGAAAGTTAAAATTGAAACACACAAACAACGAAATTAAGAAATGATTTTTCACGGGTAAGTACCGCCTAGTGGATATTATAAAGTAATAGACAATATTTCCGTTAAGCGATTAGCTATAAACATATGATTGGATCTTCTTCTTCTTCTCT
Source organism: Ceraclea dissimilis (assembly GCA_963576895.1). NCBI lineage: Eukaryota > Metazoa > Arthropoda > Insecta > Trichoptera > Leptoceridae > Ceraclea > Ceraclea dissimilis. The sequence continues at coordinate 23,636,838 of OY756360.1, forward strand.
TAAATCCCCATTTTCCTAACACTCTCCTACTTACCACGTCTAGGTAGGTACCTACTTCTATGTTATTTCTCACTGCTATAGAAAAGGCCAAGTTACACGGTGACGCCTACTAAATATTTATTTGTTTCTATTAAAATAGCCACTATCCAAAATCATTCAATTACTTAATCATTTGTTAGCCTATCCTGACCTAGCAAAATGGGCCAAAATTAATTACAAAACCTCTTAAGACATTTGTGTTATGAAATAAAATATCGTTATGCGAGGCGAAGGTCTGGGTTCGAATCCCAGTCGAGGTGAACTGAAATAGTGAATGTTTTTCGAGTGTAACGTGATCACTTAAGCCAGCCGAGGTCGGTCGTAAGCCCGGCAATGTTCACCCTTAATTCTCCTACACTTTGTGGAAATACTATGTTGTATATACTACGGAATGTAGAAAAATCTATCGCTTTACAAGAATAAAATTTGTAAATCAAAATAATTCTAGTATTTACTACAGGTTTTCCGGTATGATTTCTGTCTATTTGCCGCACCACGATGACATTATTACTATTATGGATAGATCTTAATGAGTTAACCCATAAATGCGCGCGGTGGCATCACTTTACGACCATGTTTCCCCATCAACTCGCAACACGAGAACCTAACCCATAAAATATCATTTTATTATCAAGATGAAAATTGCCTTACGTAATAATGTGTCCACTTCTATAACATAACAATCTTATGAAATACATATACGGGAAATCGTTCGAATCACGCCGGTTAAGTTAGCATCCGAATTGTTCGAATATCAATATAATCATTCGACGAACAATTGTTCGAAACTCGTTGAGTCGAATGATAATTGTTCAATTGCACAATTATTGTTAGAAAAATAATATGTATCTTACTATGTTGGCAATACATTAAAGAAAAAAAAAACGATTGTGTCCTCTTGTACCCATAGGCTTTATTTTTTTTTTCAGTGACTTGAAAACGTTTGATGTTAGCACCATCATACGTAGGTATGACAGTATATTTAGAAAATTTATCAGGATTCATTCTTTTCACATATTTTTTTTTATAATTTACAGTTAAAATGAACGAAAACTGGAATTCAGAACACTTTGCTTGAATTTTAAGGCTCTTAAATACGAAGGTATTTTAAAAATGCAACTCTGTTGTTAACGATGTGTTCCATAGCATTTGTAATAATGTCAAGGACGATTTTAATTTCACCAGAAGAAAAATCCACACGCCTAATTATGACTGTTTTGTTTGAGTTATTGACCTGACAATAGGGTTTCGAACAATTGCGATTCGAACAACTTTCAAGGAGCTACCTTCTTAGCGTCATTCGCCCATATTATTGCCTGCAGGTCTATTCTTTAGGCCCGGATTAGATAAAGTCGCCCTACCGCACTACGCTGAATATAAGTACACGCTATTTACTATGTATAGTAATTCTCCAGATCATAACCTTATACAATACACGATGTAATTTGTGGATTTTATATGAACTATAAAATTGTGAAAATATTATGTTTTAATGGTACTAAATTCCTTCTGAAAATTGACTGAAAAATGAAACATTTACAATAAGCTATAATATAAAGATAGCTTTTTTGATTACCTCAGCTGAAATATGTCTATCAGATTTCACAAAAAACATCGTTCATACACGCCTATTAAAAATATGTAGTTTCAATTTCATGTTTTTCAATTCAATTTATTTCTCAAAACATTTGAATAATTTTTAAAAACATAGTATTGATTATAATCACATAAGGTTAGTTAGTCGCCCCCGGGCAGCATATTTATATCTAACTGGTATAAGGGGACAAAACACTCTTAAATTTGCACTGTAATGTATCACTCAATTAATAAAATCACTCATACACTGATCACTGTTATTATAAAAATTCACATTCGATTACTAAGTACAAATTTCTTCAATGTAAAATTATTTGTAAAATAAAAACACTGTTTTTTACTTCCACTATTTATTTTGAGTACATACACCAGAGATCTTTCAAAGCTAATGCATTATCTTCAGTCGTTATCTATGAACTACTGAAGATAAGCACTGAAGATAAAGCATTAGCTTTGAAAGATCTCTGGTGTATGTACTCAAAATAAATAGTGTGGAAGTAAAAAACAGTGTTTTTATTTTACAAATAATTTTACAATGTACTTCCATAAGGTTGATCTTCAAACAATCAATAAATTGTTCAATGTATTTCTTTTTTTTTTCAGTTTCGTTTCATTTCGTTTCATTTCAGTTTCGAATCATAATTTTAGAGTCAGGTATTCGTAGAACTTCCGTCGCAAAACACTTTTGCATATTTTTCACCAATAATAATCGACTACCTATTCGGAATATCACATTAATCTTGGCTAGAGCGATTGTTTTGAGTAGTTTTATTTACACACAGCATTTACTAGTAAACCCATTATTGGGATATAGAGTGATGCTGATGGTATAGTAATATGTAGTATTTCAGAGAATTAATATCTGGAATGGTGACCAAGAACAAGCAGGAGAAGCGTTGGTAGGCCCCAAGCAAGGTAGTCGAGTGACATAAGGAAGGTTGCCGGGGGCGGATGGATGTGGCGGGCACAAGATAGGGGGCAGTGGTAGTCTAAGGGGGAGGCCTATCTCCAACATCGGGCTCGAGAAGGCTGAGAAGAAGAAGAACATTGGATAATACATTATCAAAATCCTAGAGATCAGATTTCAATTATTCTGTGTGATAACAAATAATGTCCCATACAGAAATCACTGTCTTGTATGACGTAGTGAGAATCTGAAGGAGATTGGTGTTTCTGTTATTGTGTAGACCTACCCAGAGGGGTCTACCCAGTAGGTATCTATTATTATTATTAGGTATTGTAGGTGCTTACTGTAAGGTCGTAGGTAGGTAGGAATCAGGTAGCAACCTGTACACATAAATTATTGTCCCGGTGTTGTATTATTCCGCAGGACAGGTGATTTGTCACCATTAGGTGTACAATAGGTATATACCTCGCTAAATATTAGAACGAAGTGAACATTTTCTCACGATTTTTTACAAAATTTTCGGATATGAAATAATTTTATATTTACTTGTTCCCCGCATTATTGGGATATAGGTACCTACCGCGATAGAATATAAGTAGTAGACTTAACAAAACACGGCGAAATTCAGAATTAAATACATCATTAAAAAAACAAACAATGTCTTAAATTCAATGTAGGAGGACACTAAAAAAGTAACAAAGGAGTAAGGGACTAGGTATTTAAGAAAGTTTTATAGCATAAAAAACGCGGAAATAGCGCCGTAGCCGAATTTTTTTTTGTGAGACATACCTAGTTAAGAAGGTCATGATGTCGTTTGTTTTTTGAAAATGTATGTAAAATTTCGCACAATAATATGTATGAAAAATGATTTTTTTTTTATAAAAAAGAGATTAAAAAAAGTGCCCCAGGTAATTTTTACGTGTTTTAATGTGTTATTTTCAGCTGACGACGCCCATGGGTATTAATATATTGCTCTAAATGACAATGAACCTATTCTGTTCAATGCACATGAGAAAAGCTTACAGCTTTGTGTGATGTGTGCAAGAAAGTATTTAGGTTTGTGTGCAAATGGTTCTTTTTTTGTTTATAAGCGTATAAACAAAAGTAATGTTGAAAAAAAAATGTGGAAATAAATTGTGTAAATTATTTTCACTCCGTTCTAAGATTGAAGAGGACCCTTGCAACAATAGTAATGAACACAAGAGAACCTGCTTGTCATTGGACTATTGTGAGTGTGGACTCTCCTCCTACCCTCTTCACTACTCTGTTCTGCTTCTGGACTGCTGGCTGCCAGGGTACTTTCCTCATACTCCAAGCCATGGGCTCTGTCAGGGGGGGCAGCTACTCCCCATATTATTTCATACTAAATGATAAAACATCACAAAAAATCACAATACTACCACACATTTTCTCTCATCATATCATAAATTCTCTAAAATTAGAATGAAAATCCATCAGTATCAAAAAAAAAAAAAATTGCCTGCGGCGCTTTTTTTTATAAAACAACATTTTTCATTCATATTACTGTGCAAAGTATTATATACATTTTCAAATAAACAAACCACATCTTGTTAACTATTTCTCACAAAAAATATCACCTGCGGTGCTATTTACGCGTTTTTTATACTATATAATTTTTCAAAATTTAAGTTGCCCCCCCCCCCCTAGCTACGAGGCTGGCGACGCCCATGTTCCAGCTCCATATTGTATAGCGAGTAGCTACAAGGACAAACAGTACATTTCTCAAGGCAATGGATGGGGAGAGGACACTTTTCCTGGAAAATCTTATTATGTCTAATGTTTTATTATTAACCAGCCTCTTCAACCCCAGCCAAATCCAAGGTACGAAAATATCCCAACAAACCATGATTTAAGGACGGCGAAAGGTAAATAATTTTACAATGTATTTTTGGGCTATATAGGTGCCCAAATTATCTAGATATGAGATCTACAAACTTATTTAAAATGAGGTAGATACATTGAACCTTTATCTAGGGAATTACCGTGAAATTTTTTTTTAATATTCTATCTCAAAAAAAAATGTGAAAAATACGTCTTATCTTTTTTTCCGAAAGATAGCAACTCATTTCGCGAAAGTATGCATTGATAGTATGCATTAAAATCTAGGAAATGACCGTAAAAGTTTTTATTTTTTATTATTCAAGCGAAATTAAGGCTTGCGACCCAACTATGACGTCACGGTCATTTCCCATGGCATTAAGTTTCAAAATCGCATGATTAAATGCTTAAAATAGCGTTTTTTTCAATTTTTTGGGGTAAATTTCCCTTCAATCGAAAAACTTTTACAAAATATAAGAAAATAACATACAAATCTACAACATACAATCTAAATGTATGAGGTATTTTTAATGTTGTCGTTGGGGAAGAAGTATTTTTCAACGTCTCCCAAGAAATACCAACAATTATTTCTAAAAGGGTGAAAATAATTTACACTCTTGAAATATGCAAATGAGTTTTATTTTTTAGAATCTAATTATTTCATTAAACATCTTTCTACTCCATTCAAAATGATAAAAATATTAGAAGGTACTTTTTTATTACATAATAATTAATGCAATTTGGTACATACAATAAAAGATTTAGAATAATACACAAAAGACTATTATATAACATCACTATATGAATCGCAATAATGGGGTAACCATGAATACTCTCTAAAAAAACACATACCATTATTTCTGCGCAAAATTTTCATGTGCTTACTACCACAGAACATTGTCAGGCAGTGCAGGGCATGCCGATTTATTTGCACATACATTATCAGCGTATTAGGCATCCAAGATATTTTAATTGTTTTATTATTGTTGTGATCGTCCCCGGAACATTAGTATTAAATCCAGAGATCAACGGACACTATAATAATTCACACCACTTTGTTTTGTATTCACGCTAAGTGAAGTTGTTCAAGTAATAGGAACCAAACATGCTTTTTTTCGTTTGAATTTGAATTATATTTTTCTAAGATCGTTTACCCGCCAGATTCTTTGTAAATAAGAAAAAGCTGAGAGTAGTAAAGGTATATAAGTTGAGTGGCAAAGCTTGGCGATTCGTGACAGGCCAAAGAGGATAATGCGCTTTCATCGATGCGTGAGAACCTTGCAGGTGCGGCAGCTTTCCCTCCACGAGGTACAGGAGAGGGTGGTTGGCCGAGCTTTTCATTCTCTATATTTAGTATACTTAAGCAGATATACATAGCAACATCTTCTTAAGCTATATCTACTTAAGCTACATATAATAGAAACCAGCTTCTTTCAACTAAAGTATTATTATCTAAGACGACTATTCACTATCAATACATTTTCTTGTTTACCGTACTCTCGTATTTTACTTTTAAAAATCTTAACAATTTAACCTTCCTGTTGCTATGTTTAGATTTAATTTATTTATTCTTCAAGATAACTTATTATCATAATAAGAATAACATTTTATTTATTTTTTATCGTTTAGCAATACTAACGAGTACCTACATTGAACTTTTATTTAGTGAATGACTGTAAAATATTTTTTATTTCTTGTACATATTTCTCAAAAATAAAGTGAAAACACCCCTACTTTTTTTTCGAAAATAATATTTTTTTCCCGAAAGTCGCAAAGATTTTTTTTTCGTGATGATATGTGCATTAAAACTTAGTGAATGATCATTTTTTTTAATGAAGCGAAATTAAATCCTATAAGTGAAAATAACTCTATTTTTATTATTCGATCATGCTATTTTAAATATTAACGCCGCGAGAAATGACGCGTGACCTCATAGTTGGACTTTTATTCTTGCAACTGATCTGGGCTTTGCTACTTTTACTGTAATAAAAGATCCAATAAAGAGTCAACTTGACTTAAAGAAAAAATGAAAACACTAAAAATTTAGTTTTAAATCCACAAAATTTGACTTTTTTAGTTCGCGACTAGTAGGTATTCGAGGATTTGCACCCTCATCTTCAGGCGATTTGGAATAAAGTAAGAAGAAATACAGAGAAAGTATGATTATTTATTTGCTCAATTTTGGGGAGTAGTTTTTATTTTATATTGAGTTCTAGTGTCATTTGTTTTTCTTTACAATTTGTAAATCTATACCCAATATAAAATTGAATTTTAAATTATGAGAATTGAAACAATATAGTGGGGAAAGGATATGAGAACAGCCAGCAAAGTTCGCATCTATAAGACCTGTGTGCGACCTATTCTAACATATGGCATAGAGGCGAGGGCAGATACTGTTAGAACAAAGAGTATGCTGAGAAACACAGAAATGGGACGCTGCGAGCCATTGCCGGGAGGACTCTGAGAGATCGGGTGAGAAACACTGCAATTCGAGAAATCTGTGATGTCCAAGATGTAGTCAGATGGGGACGACAGCGGCGGAGGTTCTGGTACCAACATGTATCAAGAATGAACAATTCCAGACTCCCATACATCGCTTTGCATGGGGTGCCTGATGGTCAACGCCCGCCAGGAAGACCACCGAAGCGATGGAGAGACAGCTGGAGTTCCACATCACAGGAGAACAATCCTGTCAATACAGACTCGCTGAGTCTGGATGCAGTTTAAGAAGAAGAAGAAGAAGATAGTGGGAAAAGCTCCTAATTAAGAAATGTAAGAAGGTAGATAGTTTAGTATACAAACAAATAACTACTCGTAGGTACAGTGATTAATAACTATCACAAAGGAGTGCCGTCTGGGCGGACTTTTCTATCTAAACTTTCTCCAGCATTTGCCTTTAAGCGATATAAGGGAAACCACAAAAACCTATATCAGAGAAAGAGCAACCTCCAAAAAAATGCTCTAATTACGACTTATCTCGTATGCCTTCAATAAAAGGTTAAATAAACCTGTCTACAGGATTATGAATTAAAATATTTAATCTCGCTTACAAAGCTTTTCAAGTAGTAGATCTACGGTACCTATCTACAGAATACGTATACAGGTATACACCTACCTAGTTCTATAAATAGTATTCTATTTTCACCCCCAGTTATCCATCTTCGGTATGGTAGTATTTTTATTATCATTAAATTTCATACATACATACATACATCTTCTTCCCCGTCTATCCTTGGTTGGGTCAGGGGCTCAAAGCATCTGTATATCTTCGCCAAAGGCCCCTGTCACTTGCAGCTTCCAAGACCTCTGGCCACTCCAACCACAGTCTCTCCTCGCACAACTTTGTCACCTGCTTTTGCCAGCTATTTCTGGGTCGGCCCACTGGTCTTCTGCCTGCATCCTCGGCTTCCAGAGCTTTTAGCGGAAGCCACTCCTCTGGCATCCGAATGACGTGTCCGAGCCATATTTTTCTCATGTAGTCAAATCTACGTCGGGCATAAAAGTTAGTGTACAATATAATGACACACGCGAGTAACTCTGTATGTATTTATGTCCCTATGTTGTGCAATATTGTTCCGTTCTACGTTATTTTTAGTTATTTCATTTCAAAAAGATCACAAACTCAATAAGACAGCAAGCTTTGTGTAGCTTGCGGAGTAATATTAATAAAAATCACAAAATTTCATGTTATATTTTCATATCATCCTCCGTATATGCGGGACTAGGGATGGGAAACTGAGGAAAAAATATACGTAATATCTATAAATGAGTGTTTTGTGTTTGTACACAAAGCTTCGGGCGCAATAAGCAATAATATTAGTGATGTAAAATGATAATATTCTATCCGGGTGTAAACGTTTTTTCTTATTTTTTTTTATTTTGGTCTCTCCGTACAACATTCCAGAGAGGCTAACATAACCTATGAATTTCATTTAGAGACATAGGTAGATAGAATTTCATTGATTATGATGATGTAATATACAAAAAAAAACTAATAAAAATCATTTAAGACCCATTTCGTAGAAGCCATAGTGTCTTTATGTACCTTTTATAGACACCATCAGAAATTGTAGGTGCTGTTATTATTATTATTATCAATTAGAGTATAGGTTGACACGGAGCTTAAGGCTTGGGAGTGAAAGCTGGTTCTTCGGTTTAGCTCCCAGTGTCAATAAACAACTACCATTTTCTTTTATGCTTGAGCTTGGGTGCTTTGGAGGAGTGAAAACAATGGAATGAAATTTTATACATATATTTTAAATCAGAAAAAAAATTTATGGCTAGGTACTTACGCTAATGATTCTATATAAACACTACACATTAAAACTAACTGTCACACACAACACTTTACGAACGCAACGCGAATATGACGCAACGTAATCCCTCGGTGATGGCAGGCGCGCACTGCGCAGCCCTACCGATGTTCTACGGTGATGACAGGGCACAAGGCCTGCCCAGGTCTCGGTGATGATGAGGTGAGGGGGGGCATAGGAGCCCTCCCTGTGATGATGAGAGGAAGGCTTTGTAGCTCTCCCTGTGGTGGTCGTGAGAACGCTGTCCTCACGTGATGATGGTACGTAAGTCCTCGTGTACGGTATAAGATTGCGTAAGCACGTACATTTGTGGCAGCAATTAAAAACAATTATTAAAAGTTCGTTAAATCAACAACTACGATATTAGGCAATCGTGGTAATATGTAATAATTATTAACAGTTCGACACTCACTGAATTAGATAATGAGTAATAATAGTTTGCGCACTCAATGAATTAATTGACAATTCAGTTCGTTCGCTCAATACAATAAACACAGTCTCTGTGATGTGACGAATCACGCAATGAAACAATATGCACACAGAATAAGTACACGCTCGCCGAGGCGAGGCTTGGATACAGAATTAAATGTCCATTATTTTGACTTCGCGATTACAATTTTAATTCGACTGTTTGTGACAAGAGCTCAAGGAAGACTAAAAAAACAACCATGCAAGGATCTTACCTGAAGACTATTCTTATCTGTATGCACTTACATATCTACCCTGAAACCAATTATTTAAACAATTAACCCCAAATATTACAATAGACCCCTATACCGTTATACCTACCTGATCGTGTAGTTAGCCTAATGGAAAATTCTTAGAAAGTGGTCAGACAATGGGACCCCCAGACCCAAGGCGCCTAACTCTTTACCTGCTTAACAATAGATATGGACATGATACACAACTAGGTCCGTTACAAACGTTATTTTTGAAAGTAATAATATTTTAAAATTCAACTAAAATATTTTTTTGGCATCTACTACCGCTAGGTATATGTCAAACGCTCCCTCCGACTTGACAAAAAAATATTTGTTTTTGTAAACAATGGGACAAAACTTATGGACTAATTACAAACTTAACCTAAGTACACCTAATCTAACATATATGGATAGGGCGCCAGGATATTTTTTTAGGATAAATATCCAAACCTTGGAATGACCCCAGCTAGATAATACATAAGAACAAAAACCTACACTACAGATCTTACATCTAATACATCTTACGGCTAATACAATGAATGAAATAAACAATGCCTGAGTCACGCTCCCATGCGCCGAAGGAGAGGACGACATTTTATCCTACGACGTTTCCAGTCCCTCTGGATAACCTCACTGTCTATAACCCCTCTAGCTATTTCTACTTTACAAGTGTGGTGAGGTACCTCCCTGCGTAGCTCCTCATACTCAACTATTGCGTCACGCACGCGGTGTACATCGACAGATGCATCATCCTTACTCGGTTGGTAAGTGGCGAGTAAGCAACAGAGAAGGTTGCACTCGGCCACACTCATTCTCTCAGTCACAGCATCCCTTCTCACCCAACACCTATCACTATCATCTATCACATCTACGATCGTACCCTCATACGCACTTCCTCTGTCTATCTCTTCGCTAGCAATCGTTTCCTCTGTCAGGCACTCAGCTTCAACTTCGCTATTATCCATCTCCTTGGATTCTACATTCATCTTCTCTACAGACATACACACACCCTGCTCAGCTGGTTGGTGAGGGAGGTCCTCCACTCGAACCTCCGAGATTGGCAACGCGTCCTCTCCCTGACACACCACCACTGAACAGGAGTTTTCTGTCACTCCATTCCGAATGCAACCCTCATCCGTCGTTGTATCGCCCGATACATCTACGCTAACTACATCGACGTAATTCACCATACTCGACGCATTATCCTGTTCCTCAGGATGCTGGAAAGCAATTCCAGGCGCTGGTGAGTCACCCCCTACTCTCTCTACCTCCCCGCTATCTGAGCTACCTATGTAAAAACGATTTCTACGCTGTCTATCCTCCCAAGTTCTACCTTTGAGTAATCCTGAGTCGGTCCTATTCCGATCTATCGCGATCTCAGGTTGTATGAGTTTAAATGACTCGATCGTGCGTAATTATGATAGCGATATCCCCTCTCCTCATGCCTATCATAAACTGTCTTGAACTCAATGTCCATTCTCATTACAATCTTATAAACATCGTCAAATGAGTAATCCCCTGCAAACAATATATTCCTATACCTGTGAGACATCAATCCAACAAACGTCGTACACTCTGTATTTATGTCCTTGTCCCCAAATAAACGTTGAAAGAGGGCTTTCTTCCTCTGAAGGAATATACAGCCAAGTTCATTGACCTCCTGTCTATTCCCATATAGATGAGCAACCAGTGACCCATATTGGTTTTCGACCCCATGTGCTAATAAGAATACCCCTTTAAACCAATCCCAATCCAGTATTCCAATATCCCTACCTATTTCAATCTCCCAAAATTCCCTTGCCTTTCCAGTTAGTCTCTTATAAGCCTGTCTAACCTTCCCTTGCTCACTATATTTTTTCTTCACAAAGAACTCTTCGCCTCCACGAATAAAGTTCTCTGCAGACTCCTCAGGTCTCCCCGAATATTGCCCCAACCACTCAGCTCGCGCATGACAGCACGCATGAGAGAAGTGTACTGTTTCTTTCGCCCCAGTTTTCTCTACGTCTACACCACCCACACTATCAGGCTGTGACTCTGTAGTCACGCTGGTATCTCTACCCTTGCCATCCTCAACCTTGCGGTTCACAAAGAAGCGCAACAAAATCAACCCCAACACTCCTCCAAAACAAAACTCAAGCAGAGCAGAAAACATCTCGAACAAAGCAAACGTTACATCTCAGGGTGATGAGTCCTTCCAGCACACTTACTGGAAATAGCCACACGTTGGCGAGCCATTATTGACACGGAGCTTAAGGCTTGGGAGTGAAAGCTGGTTCTTCGGTTTAGCTCCCAGTGTCAATAAACAACTACCATTTTCTTTTATGCTTGAGCTTGGGTGCTTTGGAGGAGTGAAAACAATGGAATGAAATTTTATACATATATTTTAAATCAGAAAAAAAATTTATGGCTAGGTACTTACGCTAATGATTCTATATAAACACTACACATTAAAACTAACTGTCACACACAACACTTTACGAACGCAACGCGAATATGACGCAACGTAATCCCTCGGTGATGGCAGGCGCGCACTGCGCAGCCCTACCGATGTTCTACGGTGATGACAGGGCACAAGGCCTGCCCAGGTCTCGGTGATGATGAGGTGAGGGGGGGCATAGGAGCCCTCCCTGTGATGATGAGAGGAAGGCTTTGTAGCTCTCCCTGTGGTGGTCGTGAGAACGCTGTCCTCACGTGATGATGGTACGTAAGTCCTCGTGTACGGTATAAGATTGCGTAAGCACGTACATTTGTGGCAGCAATTAAAAACAATTATTAAAAGTTCGTTAAATCAACAACTACGATATTAGGCAATCGTGGTAATATGTAATAATTATTAACAGTTCGACACTCACTGAATTAGATAATGAGTAATAATAGTTTGCGCACTCAATGAATTAATTGACAATTCAGTTCGTTCGCTCAATACAATAAACACAGTCTCTGTGATGTGACGAATCACGCAATGAAACAATATGCACACAGAATAAGTACACGCTCGCCGAGGCGAGGCTTGGATACAGAATTAAATGTCCATTATTTTGACTTCGCGATTACAATTTTAATTCGACTGTTTGTGACAAGAGCTCAAGGAAGACTAAAAAAACAACCATGCAAGGATCTTACCTGAAGACTATTCTTATCTGTATGCACTTACATATCTACCCTGAAACCAATTATTTAAACAATTAACCCCAAATATTACAATAGACCCCTATACCGTTATACCTACCTGATCGTGTAGTTAGCCTAATGGAAAATTCTTAGAAAGTGGTCAGACAATGGGACCCCCAGACCCAAGGCGCCTAACTCTTTACCTGCTTAACAATAGATATGGACATGATACACAACTAGGTCCGTTACAAACGTTATTTTTGAAAGTAATAATATTTTAAAATTCAACTAAAATATTTTTTTGGCATCTACTACCGCTAGGTATATGTCAAGGTTAATAAACATTTCCATTTCCATAACCTTGGATCTCGACAACCTTACTAAATATGCTTTGAAAAAAATTGAGTACCTGCTAACTAAATGCTTTGAATCTTTATCTAGGAAATGACTGCAAAAGTTGTTTTGAGTGAAGCGAAATGAACCCCAAAAAAGGCTGTTTTTAACAATTTATTAAGCGTTTATTATGATTTTGGACCTTTAAGTTGCAGAAAATGACCGTGACGTCATAATTGAGGGTGCCTAGCTTTAAGCGAGTTACAAGAATTTTCACAACGGAAACCAGATTTTCGGCCGGGACAGAGCCTTTTTCACCATTTCATTTTCCCGGAAACATTATCATGCTGCCATCACTATTTGACATACAAGAGCAATATAAAAATGTCAATAGAGGTTTGTGAATGGTATCATATTATTGTATTTACTTTTCTACATATTGCCTACATATTATACTGTCTAATAATAGAAACTTTGTGCACTCAAAATTCTCAATGCGGGCTAATAAATGCACTCTAAATGGAGCTAGTAAATGATAGGGTATGAAATAATTTTGGTATTTTATAAATTATATGAAGGTTCGCGACCCAACTATGACGATACCCTCATTTCCCGCAGCATTAAAAGTGTCAAAATCGCATGATAAAATGGTAAAATTAGCGTTTTATTCCCATTTTTTTGGGGTTAATTTCGCATGAATCAATAAACGTTGACGGTAATTTTCTAGGTTTTAACGCATTATAGGTTCCAAAGTTACTCCACTTTAAAATAGAAGCATTCTTTCTCAATGACCCGTGTCTCTTGCCTCAAACGGGTTACGTTATGCCCCCGCCACACGCTCGTGACCAACCACGAGCAAATAGTGTTCATGAGTAAAAAGGCGAGTGGATGGAACGTTTGTCTTGACGTGTACGCAACCGACCGTTGACGCCTTTTTACTCATGAACATCATTTGAAATCATTTGATCGTGGGTCGTCACCACAGAACACATATACTCTAACGAGAAGAACTACAACTACATAGAAAACATATGCATACACGGAAAATGTATAGCACCGCAGTTGTGGCCAGTGCAAAGCTCCTTGAAGAAATTGGCGGCAGATTTGAATGTATTTCTAGACCATAAAGAATATTTTGATACCACTGGTAACTAAATAATTCCACTCCAGTCAAAAAAATGATGTTAATCAAAATTTTTAACTGAAATGAAATCATTTAATTACTAGTGTGCACCAAGCCCAATGTTACCGAAATGTAGAATAAAAGACACTAAATTCATCAAACTATTTATTGTTTAAATGGTAATAACACAGAGTATATAATATATATTTTAAGTGAATGTAGGATTTTTAGGATAACTGTGTTTCAAAATTTCATCATATTCATCATCAATTTCATCAAAATCAAAATTAAAAACACTTAAAAATAATAGGAGTCCTTGTCTCAGTGCAGTTAGCAATAAAAGAGTCTATTTCTCACAGTTTTAACACTTAAAAATAATAGGAGTCCTTGTCTCAGTGCACTTAGCAATCATCATCATCATCATGTGAGCCCCCCTGCGTCCATTGTCGAACATAGGCCTCCCTCATTGATCTCCACAGCTCCCTATCCTGGGCAGACCGCATCCAACCGCCTCTCGCAACTCGCCTTACATCGTCCGATCACCGTGCTTGAGGTCTATCAACACTTCTTCTGCCTGTTCTAGGTCGCCACTCCAGGACTTTCTTTATCCACCTAGAGTGTGTGGTTCTGGCCACATGACCAGCCCAACTCCATTTCTGGCTGGAAACTCTGTGAACGACATCGACGACCTTGGACCTCTCTCTGATCCAAACATTAGTTTTCCTGTCTCTCAGTGAAATACCCAACATTCTCCTTTCCATGGCTCTTTGTGTCACTGATAATTAGCAATAAAAGAGTCTATTTCTCACAGTTTTAACACTTAAAAATAATAGGAGTCCTTGTCTCAGTGCAGTTAGCAATAAAAGAGTCCATTTCTCACAGTTTTAACACTTATAAATAATAATGAGTCCTGGTTTCACACTGGTCACTGGTTTCAACGCATAACAGAATCGTCTCATACACATGTTTACTATGAGGCAGTAATGTCCACGTGAACAAAACGAATAACAATCTACCAGTACGTCACACTTTAAAAGATATGATCTAAAAGTCTATTTCTCACAACACATATAGTTTATCTACAACACAACCATTAAAAACAAAACGAAAACACGAGAATGAACACGAGACGCCGATTCGTAAAAATGGCTGACATCAAAACAACGATTACAAACAAGCCAGAACGGCGTCATTTCGTGTGCGTGTTGCCAGCTGTAAAATTTAAGATAACCTCACGGAAAAATTCACCGTCAACGATTATTAGGCAGTAAATACAGTTTTTGTTCCCAAAATATATAACAAAATCTTATAATTATTATTTAATTAGGTTAAATTTTTATTATAATCGTAAGAAAACAAGACTTCTGAAAACCAAAAACACATTTTTTTCATATGTCCACATATTCCCATATGATTGTGTGAGAGTAAAGAGAGGCGACTATATTCTTATTCAGTTCATCCGTTCATGCCAAACGGATCCTATACCTAAGTATGCAAGTGCCTAGAACAAAGTCGTACCCCCGTGGTCGTCACGAACGTGTGGCGGGGATATTAAATGTTAAGCATTGGTTGAGTATTATCTGATGGTTCTCTATGACTAATAATAATATTATTACTCTGCAAATTCATATTAATATTATTTGTGTCCATTATTATCAAATATTTAGATCTCTTTTGCAGTTCACTACCAGAGTTTGCCTCATACTGAATATGATGTAGTTCTCTGTATATTTATTACCCTTCCTATACTTCCAGCAGAGTGCAGTGTTTACTGATATCTTCATACGGGATGTAGTTTCATTTCGAGTATCAATACAGTACAATAGTTCTACCACTAAATTCGTTTTAATAATGGTTCTAATAATATCATACTTACCTATATCAAACAAAATGCTTCTGTATAGCTACTGTTCTCTTGCAAAACATGCGACAATATTATATTACAAAAAAAAATCCTTGGGCACGCCACAGGCATAGGTAGATTTCAAGTGATTTTTTTATTTTATTAATTTTAAGAGTACATAAGAGTACCAAATAAACCAGCGAAGTGATGAAGTAGTATGGATGTAGTTTATTCTTTGATTTTCAAAGTACCTAATCCAATAATCAAATTATTTTCATTCCACTGATAATATGGATTGGTACCGGTACCTAAGCACTAGAAATTTGAAAAAAAGATGTGAGTTCTACTCGTATCGTGAAGCACTTTTCTAAGACAACAAACACGCTAGTACCTATGCGGTAACTACTTAACTAGATCTTTCGATCGATCAGTGTCGTCCAAGGAATTGAGCTAGACAAAATCTGTAAATTGATCTATATTCCTTATTTAATGCCCTTTCATATATATATATATATATATATATGTTAATTATTAGTTTTTCGCATCGCGGAATATATGATTTTGATTGTTTTTCGGGTACGACGCGTGAGTTTGCTTTTGGGCGAGCTTTCGACGTCTCATGGGACGTCATCATCAGGCAATACGTCTAAACAGTACGATGTACAAGTTTTAACTGCCAACCGGGTACTTCTTCGAAGTTTAGGTTGACTAACGCTGTGTGATGTGGGTGTATTTGTCGTATGGTGAGAAGAAGAAGGCTGTATGTGTGAAGGGTGCGGAGTAATTACCGTGTGATAAGACGTGTTGGGTGGGTTAGGAGGGTGTGTGCGGGTGACGGGCGGGGTATTGTTCTGTGCATTAGTAACTGAGGGGGAGATCGGTGCGGGGATGGTGGAGGGTGTTACTCTATTCAACTCGTTGTTTTGTGTCGAATTCTGCGAAGTGTTGTTATCTATAACGGTTTTTTCTATTAAATGATGGTATGTATTCGGTAGACTACGTGTTTCGTCTCGCTTGTTTAGGGAATGCTCCTTTTTGTAGATGTTAATAGCCTCGTAAAGTATTCTATGTGACTCATTGTTTGTCCTAACCAATGTTTTAGTATTATCGAAGTCAATATTATGTCCCTCTGTTAATTTGTGTAAAGCTAGGGCGTTAGAATGCTTTTTATTGTTGACGTCGACCTTATGTTCTGCTATTCTACAGTCTATTCGTCTGTTCGATCTACCTATGTACACCTTTTTGCACATTTTGCATCCTATCTCATAGACGCCTTGATGTTCATTAGGAATCTTATCAGTTGGTTTCGGTAGGAAGTCCTGAATCTTTTTATCGGTATTATACACGGTACGTATGTTGTAGTTACGTAAGATGCGTCCTAGTTTTTCTGTGACTCCTTTTATGTATGGTAAGGTGCATGTGCTAATGAATTGAGGTGGGTTGTCATTGCTTGTTGGAGTGTGATGATTAAGTGAATTATGTGCTTGTGTGATCGTTTGTCTGGA
Organism: Ceraclea dissimilis; assembly: GCA_963576895.1. Classification (NCBI taxonomy): domain Eukaryota; kingdom Metazoa; phylum Arthropoda; class Insecta; order Trichoptera; family Leptoceridae; genus Ceraclea; species Ceraclea dissimilis. The sequence goes on from OY756360.1 coordinate 23,654,148, forward strand.
GTACCCGTTTTGTGTTAAGATGGAATCAATATTCTCCATCTCTTGTGTTTTGTGATCATCGTCAGAAAGTTTGGAAGATCGATCTATAAGGGATTTAGCAACTGATTGTAACTGTAATGGGTGATGGTGTGAGTTTGCGTGTAAGTATCTGTTTGTGTGTGTTTCCTTACGATATGTGGTGTGCGAGAGTGAGCCGTCGTTTTTCTTCTGGACTAATACGTCTAGGAAGGGCAATTGGTTATTATTTTCAATTTCCATCGTAAACTGTATTGAAGGGTGAAGTGAATTGAGATATGTGAGAAAGTTGGTCAATTCCTCTCGTCCATGTGGCCAGATAACGAAAGTATCATCGACATACCGTTTGTAAAATGAAGGTTTATATTGGCTGTTATTGATTGCCTTTTCTTCGAATTCTTTAAGAAAAATATCGCAAAAAATCGGGCTCAAGGGGGATCCCATACTAGCCCCTTTAACCTGTTTGTAAAATATGTTGTTGTGTGTGAAAAATGTGTTATTCATGCAGTGTGTTATCAAATTTATCATGTCTGACTTTAGCTTAAGGTTGTTTTTTATAATTTCTATTGTTTCGTCTACGGGGACATTGGTGAATAGAGACACTATATCAAAACTGACCAGCAAATCATTTGGTTTTAATCTGAGGTTTTTTAAGGAGTTGACGAAATCATAGGAGTTTTTGACGTATGAGTCACGTTTGATGGACGCTGGATATAATATATCAGATAGAAATTTAGCTAACTTATGGGTCGGTGAACCTATTTGGGAGACGATTGGTCTAATGCTAACCGGATCTTTGTGAATTTTCGGAAGGCCGTAGAACTTCGGGCAACTGGAAGACTTTTCGCGTGGAATTAGGAGTTCTTGTGTTTCTTTAGGGATGGATGATTTTTGTATCTTTTGTTTGGTAGTTTTTTCGAGGTAAGTGATAGGATTATTACGGTGTACCGAATAGGCGTCGTCTTGTAGTAAAGTATCAATTTTCTGTTGATAATCCGAGGTGTTCATTACAACCGTTGCGTTACCCTTGTCGGCGGGAAGGATAATTATGTTTTTGTTTTTCTTTAATTCAGTGAGAGCTTTTCTTTCTGCCAAGGTGGTGTTTGGCTTTGGGGGTTGAGCTTTTCTAAGTGTAGAGCATACTTCCTGGCGGATAGGTTCTTTGATGTTGTCAGGAACCTTGTATAGAGCTGATTCTATACTGACAATAATTTTTTCTTTGTTGATGCTGGAAGGAGAGATCGCGTAATTGAAACCTTTCGATAATATTGATATCGCGGCTTCATCGAGTGTAGTGTCTGATATATTGTGTACAGTGTGTGTGAGGGTGTGTGTGATATGTGGATTTCTCAAACATCACAACAAAAACAATCAAGTGGACCGCGTATTACATCGTGCAGCCATGGGTCTTCTACGTGCCGAGATTGCAGAGAAACGACGCACTCTAGAAAAGCTAAGTAAATCAGTATTCTATCAACAACTAGAACTTTCCTCTCTAATCCATCCGAAATTATGGTTTGACTACGATGTACTATTACAAAAACGCCTAGAACAAGATTCACACATTACAAAATCCACACATATCAAAAAATACAACAGTCTTATTGCACACAGAAATCCACATATCACACACACCCTCACACACACTGTACACAATATATCAGACACTACACTCGATGAAGCCGCGATATCAATATTATCGAAAGGTTTCAATTACGCGATCTCTCCTTCCAGCATCAACAAAGAAAAAATTATTGTCAGTATAGAATCAGCTCTATACAAGGTTCCTGACAACATCAAAGAACCTATCCGCCAGGAAGTATGCTCTACACTTAGAAAAGCTCAACCCCCAAAGCCAAACACCACCTTGGCAGAAAGAAAAGCTCTCACTGAATTAAAGAAAAACAAAAACATAATTATCCTTCCCGCCGACAAGGGTAACGCAACGGTTGTAATGAACACCTCGGATTATCAACAGAAAATTGATACTTTACTACAAGACGACGCCTATTCGGTACACCGTAATAATCCTATCACTTACCTCGAAAAAACTACCAAACAAAAGATACAAAAATCATCCATCCCTAAAGAAACACAAGAACTCCTAATTCCACGCGAAAAGTCTTCCAGTTGCCCGAAGTTCTACGGCCTTCCGAAAATTCACAAAGATCCGGTTAGCATTAGACCAATCGTCTCCCAAATAGGTTCACCGACCCATAAGTTAGCTAAATTTCTATCTGATATATTATATCCAGCGTCCATCAAACGTGACTCATACGTCAAAAACTCCTATGATTTCGTCAACTCCTTAAAAAACCTCAGATTAAAACCAAATGATTTGCTGGTCAGTTTTGATATAGTGTCTCTATTCACCAATGTCCCCGTAGACGAAACAATAGAAATTATAAAAAACAACCTTAAGCTAAAGTCAGACATGATAAATTTGATAACACACTGCATGAATAACACATTTTTCACACACAACAACATATTTTACAAACAGGTTAAAGGGGCTAGTATGGGATCCCCCTTGAGCCCGATTTTTTGCGATATTTTTCTTAAAGAATTCGAAGAAAAGGCAATCAATAACAGCCAATATAAACCTTCATTTTACAAACGGTATGTCGATGATACTTTCGTTATCTGGCCACATGGACGAGAGGAATTGACCAACTTTCTCACATATCTCAATTCACTTCACCCTTCAATACAGTTTACGATGGAAATTGAAAATAATAACCAATTGCCCTTCCTAGACGTATTAGTCCAGAAGAAAAACGACGGCTCACTCTCGCACACCACATATCGTAAGGAAACACACACAAACAGATACTTACACGCAAACTCACACCATCACCCATTACAGTTACAATCAGTTGCTAAATCCCTTATAGATCGATCTTCCAAACTTTCTGACGATGATCACAAAACACAAGAGATGGAGAATATTGATTCCATCTTAACACAAAACGGGTACTCCAGACAAACGATCACACAAGCACATAATTCACTTAATCATCACACTCCAACAAGCAATGACAACCCACCTCAATTCATTAGCACATGCACCTTACCATACATAAAAGGAGTCACAGAAAAACTAGGACGCATCTTACGTAACTACAACATACGTACCGTGTATAATACCGATAAAAAGATTCAGGACTTCCTACCGAAACCAACTGATAAGATTCCTAATGAACATCAAGGCGTCTATGAGATAGGATGCAAAATGTGCAAAAAGGTGTACATAGGTAGATCGAACAGACGAATAGACTGTAGAATAGCAGAACATAAGGTCGACGTCAACAATAAAAAGCATTCTAACGCCCTAGCTTTACACAAATTAACAGAGGGACATAATATTGACTTCGATAATACTAAAACATTGGTTAGGACAAACAATGAGTCACATAGAATACTTTACGAGGCTATTAACATCTACAAAAAGGAGCATTCCCTAAACAAGCGAGACGAAACACGTAGTCTACCGAATACATACCATCATTTAATAGAAAAAACCGTTATAGATAACAACACTTCGCAGAATTCGACACAAAACAACGAGTTGAATAGAGTAACACCCTCCACCATCCCCGCACCGATCTCCCCCTCAGTTACTAATGCACAGAACAATACCCCGCCCGTCACCCGCACACACCCTCCTAACCCACCCAACACGTCTTATCACACGATAATTACTCCGCACCCTTCACACATACAGCCTTCTTCTTCTCACCATACGACAAATACACCCACATCACACAGCGTTAGTCAACCTAAACTTCGAAGAAGTACCCGGTTGGCAGTTAAAACTTGTACATCGTACTGTTTAGACGTATTGCCTGATGATGACGTCCCATGAGACGTCGAAAGCTCGCCCAAAAGCAAACTCACGCGTCGTACCCGAAAAACAATCAAAATCATATATATATATATATATATATATATATATAAACTTTTAAACCAAGGTCGGATTCGGGTTCTGCTGGTCCTAATTAGTGATCCTGAGTAGAAATTTTTCAATTCTGCGACATCACGGGAGAAACGAATAGGTAGAATTCCTTTTGGAAATCTACCTAATACTGGTATTATCCAAGTCATGCAGGTATGTAACGCTGGCCCATTGGAAAATTTTGCATGTTCTATGAATATGTATGTAAATTTAAAGCACCGACGCCTTCATGGGTGGCTAGAAATTTTCGTCGAAGTCTCACTTTTTGTGTCTAGACATAAACTTTTATGAATGAAAAATTTGAAATATCGAATTGTACCTACCTTCTAATAAAATTATGAATGAAAATAGTTCGTATTTTTTATGTTATAGGTATTTATCATGCGTTTATGAATCTCGCATAGGTATTACCTGTTGTCAAGTTTGCAGGTGGAACATGGATGCAGAAGGCGCAAGATAGACAGGAGTGGAGAGGATTGGAAGGGGCTTACGTTCAGGAGTGGACGGTTTCGGGCTGAGAAAAAGAAGAAGAAGTTAAGTGTAATAATATTTAATGCAGTATTCCTACAACAGTGTAGAAGAATTAAGGGTGAACATTGTCGGGCTTACGACCGACCTCGGCTGGCTTAAGTGATCACTTTACACTCGAGAAACATTCGCCATTTCAGTCACCCCGGCTGGCATTTTAACCCGAAGGAATACTGCATTGTATATACTACGGAATGTCGAAAAATCCAACGCCTTACAAGAATAAAAATAATTCAAGTAATAATATTTACTCTAGTAATTTTAACTAACTAACTATTTAGCTCCTAGATTAGTTCTAGAACCGGTCTAGAACCAATCTACGAGCTAAATATCGTTACTAAGGTAAAGGTATGCATGAATATATACGAGTACACATTGATATGAGGTAAATATGTACGTAGATATAAATCTAAAATAAAGCCCAGGTTTCCTCGTATGTCATATTATCTGAAATGGAATTTGTTCACACTGTGACAATAACTCAATCGTATGCTTGACGTTCCTCAACGGAGAAGATTACATAACTTACACAATTTATTTACTACAAAATTGAGATACGATGTTCCATCGCCAAACATTATGAATTACTTTATTTAGACCGCTATGACGGGTTACCGTCAGTCACGTAGCCGGGAATTCATTTCGGGGGGAGAGGGTTCGAGTTCTGGATCAGAGACAATAAGTAACCATAACCACACAACTAAGTTGGGATATTGTCAAAGAAATAAAAACTAGTAAATAGCGCCGCATGCGAATCTTTGAAATAAAACGTAAGAAGGTAAGGTCATAAAGTACAGTTTATCTTTCATGAACAGACCATTACCTCGTGCAATTTGTCATACACTCTCCCCGATTCCTTTTACTTAAAACGAGTCCGTAATTGTGGATCTGATCGACAATATAATGATCCACAAGAACTCTCACTTAGCCACGCATATTTACCCAAATGTATTTTATTTTCAGGAGCCCTTGGTAGGAATGAATGATTAATTTTGGAGAACCCGCTAACAATTCTAAATAAGGGTATCAAATTTGAAAAGTTTTAGAAAGACAGGTGTTTATGAAACGCGGGCCTAGTAGTTTGATAACCCTGTCATCCCGGGAACATTAGATTATATACTACTGAGGTAACACGTTTGCCTATCCCTATGTGATCCCATACGTCATATATACGAGTACTTATATCTACCGATCCTATATGTAGAAGATAGATCAAGGGTGTAAAACCAGAACAAACCAAATAAATATTTTCAGATAATTATCTAAAACTCAAATTTTGGGGCAGGAATAGAAAAAGATTCTGGCGCGATCGCGTGGATAGAATGGACAATAACAGACTTCCACACATGGTGGATTTATTTATTCATTAATATACGATCATGTAGATCATTTACATTACAATATTATATCTAAATACAATAATAATGAATGTAATGTCCATCATTTGCTGTGTATCTATTGAGATATAACTACTTTTTAAATTCAACTACGACATGTAGAAAAATTCCGAATGTCTCAAAAAGCATAAATTGTGATTTTCAAAAAACAATCTCAAAAAAAAAAAACTTATTAACATTACATAATGTGACTAGTTAGTTCTGATTGTATGCCCTCCATATTAGGAGGTATTGTATAACATATTGTTTGTATGATGGAGAGGAACATTGGGATGCTGTCAGGCCTCCTCACATTGTGTCACGCTCTTTGATATTTTTATGATTTTATTTCAATATATCAAGATTTTATCTAAACGTCGTAAAATATATCTACAGACATTCTTCAACTGTGGTGTTAGAGATAAAACAGAAATACAACACGATGAAATACACAGAGTCGATACCATTTCTGTAGAATATTTGTACGTGTTATAGTGTGATTTTTTACGGTAAAAACACAGGAAATAAAATCACGTCCGACAAAGTTCAAAAAAGGATTTTTAAAAAATCACCAATCATTTAGAATAATATATGTTTATGGTGCAATAATTGAGTTATGTGGGTGGTATCCGGTAGCCTGGTTAGTGACGCGCTCGACCGTAAACCCAGTGGGCATAGGTTCGATTTCTTGTGAATGCTGACTTAGGGCACTAAACCCGAATCTGAGGCTTGCCAACAAAATTTCGTGAGGGAGCATGGCGAAAATTGCAAAAAAATACGACTTTTTTCCCAAGCAATTTTTATTAGGACTCGAAAACTGTCAACTGTTTTTTTCAGGTCGGTCATCTGAAAGTACGTAACAACGGGCAAAAATAATATGAAGCTTGGACCAAGAGCTGACGAAACAAGGAGATACATACTTGTTTTATCATAGTGGAAAAATATTATCAAATTTTGTCCCAGGAGATTGTCATATTAAACAAATATCACAAAATAAAATGCGATACATCAATAAACAGTTACAGCAAAAAATAATGAAATCAATAAACACATGGTGACAAAACAAAACTTAAAACAGGTGTGGTTTCGTTGAATGCTGCTTTGGATGTAAACTGTCCAGATTTACATTACGTCAATGACAACAGAATTTGATAAAGAAATCAGTATAAAACAGAGACATATTATTATTCAATGCAGGTCTGGATGTAAATGGTCCAAAACTGCATTTCGTCAACAATAAATATTACAATACAATCTTTACGATGAGTCCTAAAACACTGCAGACCAGATCCGTGGACCGTTATTAAAAACTATCGAAAAAGACTATTTTTTTCCTAATTAGGTTGATATCTCGTAATATAATAATATGCTTGGTGAAAGAGCCTTTTGCATCATAACAACGTCAAAGACTGCACTTGAAAATGTTTCATAATAAAAATAATCATTTCAGAACATAAGAGGCTGATGCACTCTATAATATTTTTACAAAGTAAAAATAATGATTTGTTTAACGAAGAACTCAACCAGTTAGGCTGACCTCACCCATCCGGAATAATCTGAATTTTATAATCGGAATTCCGGTATATTATTTTCTCACACATGATGTCTTAAAAATCAGATTCAGTAGTTTCTTGGGTGGGCAAATGTTTTTAGTTAGTACGGAATATTCATAATATGATTATTTTGTGTGTGTGCTCGCTCTATAATAATGTGTGGAAGGAAAGAAATGCATTCGGAATTAATTACCTTATTAAAAGTCATTATCATTCTGACAGATCGATCTGAAAAATTCATAATCCGAAAAAATCTGAATGTGTTTGTATATTGGAGAATACATAAATTGTGTGCATTTCCCTGCTTTCTGAATTAATAATATGAATTGATATTCTGAATTCAGCGACGTATTCCAGCTGTGTGAGGCCGGCCTTATAGTTGGTAGAACATCATTAGGTAGGTAGGTACGTATATGAAATTCTATTCGTTATTCGAAATTTGAAAATAACAAGTATGGCTGCTTTGCCTACTCATGCATTGATCATTATTATCATTATAATAAAATTAACGAGGACATTCCCACTCGAGTTGTTAAATTTATACTAAAAACTTTTGTCATTATAACTTTAAAGTACTGAACAAAAATAATAAATTAATATCTATTTTGTTTCATAATAATATCTCCCTTGTATTTACTCTAAAATTCATGGAGGCGATAACTGCGTGCGTAGCCCTAGCCACCCACTAAATATTGTTGCCATTACAAGACGTGTCGATATTTTAAAGGCCTCTAACAATGGTCAGTATTTTAATATAGAATATAGTATATAAATTATTTCATTATGTTACTAATGTTTGCCTAAAATGGTTCAAAAGCTGATGGTTCATGCATATTATAGTATAGCTATATAAGTAGCTTTAAGTTGTGCAATAATTGAATTAATAAATGTGGCAGTATTTGCTTTATAATATGATGTTAAGTATATTTCAGTATTTATTTCCTATCTAGAAAACTTGTCAGTTTTCTAGTGAGATTTTTAACATTTTTTTTATCAAAATGTTTTGAGTTTTTAAAGTCATATTGCCATAAGCTTAGATTGTAAACATGCAAACCCCAATTGATGATAATTGAAAGTAAAATTGGCAACCCATTTAACAGTATCTAAAAATACTGAAAGAAAAAAACTTAGAATGTGTTATGTGCCTATTGGTGGGTATTATGATTCTAACACAGATCTGATTACGAAATAAATTTTACCCAAAATTGAACGAAATAATATCAAAATATGTAAAGTACCTAGTAAAATTCCTTCATTTTTTTAGATTTAAAATAAAACTGACCAAACTTTAAAACGGAACTAATTACTAATATACTGACCTGATGTAAAATGGAGTGAAGTAAATCCTCGCATTGGGATTAATCGATGGATTCGAACAGTAAATGGCATCACTATAAATTGTTACGGAGTATAAAAGTTTGACATCCACTGGGACCTGTGCTTTGCTGTTTATATGGTACGGGATATATAGTGACAGCTTTTTCATTTATATCAACGGCTCGCCGTATAAAGTAAATTGTATTTACAATAACGCCATAAGCTTTTTATTTGTTTCAGCCATGTTGTTCTGAACATATCGGTTAAGGTCTAAATAACGTTCAGCTGTCAATGAGCTTTTGCAAGCTTGTTTGACTCAAAGCAAATGTTCCTGAATATCGCATTGTGGAAATCGAACAAAGGTGGTGGAATTTTTATTGTTTTGAATTTTATTCAATGAATCCTGGAGAATTAGATTGAAAAAAATACTCAGTATATTTTGCTTTTCTGGTATTTTTAAAACATGACCCATCGATTGCATAACTTCGTTCCCACAATAGTTCTAATTCTGTAAGTTTTTGAAATAAAAAACAATATAGTGAGAGGAGCCGAATATTGAGAATATTGTTTTAATTCTTATAAACACTCACTGTCTCTATATTCCTGTCTACTTTATTCACAATAATGAGAGTGCAAATCCTCGAACATTAGTCGCGTAATTTAAAGTCTTTTTTGTCGATTTTAAACTAAATATTTTAGTTACAGATTTTCCTCAACAGAGACGAGAGGAATCTTCATTCATATAATGTAGCGTTATGTGAACTCTTTTGGGGAGGAAGCAGGATGGTGTTCTGACGCTTACGATTCGGCTTTGGCTGGCTTTAGTGATCATTTTATGCCCAGGGTAACGGTCATCATTCCACCACATCCTGCTGTAATTTTTTTTAAGTTGTTTATATTATGCTACAGCTGGAAATTATTTCAGATTGACCCAATCCTTCCGATTCCAACGCCATCTGCTGAGAAGTGGATGCAACATTTGCAACCCACTTTTTATTATGAAGGTATATCTCAAATCTAAATATTAAGTCTTCTATTATACCTTAAAAATGAACTTCCACCATGTGCCGACGGTCAAAAACCTCGAGATTATATAAGTAGGTCCTATGAAAGAAGTCTTAGAGTGTGTATGATGAATTTCATGAATGTGACGGAAGCACGAAGTGTGTGTAACGATAGGCAAGTCTGGTGAATTGTTCTCTCTGCCTACCCCGCAGGGGACGTGTGGCGTGAGGGGATAGAATATAATATAAGTCATGATCTATCGTAGGTAGTCAGGGGATGTTTATGTAACGCTGGTGTTACTACTGATCCGTACTGAAAGCTAATCTTTGGTTCCCGTATGAAATGTATGATAAACTATACCGAATACATTCAGTTCCTATATTGTATGTTGTACAATAATAGCCGATTTTATAGTGCTATACAATGTATTAATTCACTAGCAAACAATGTTTGTATCTAACGGTTACAATGTTAATGTGTTTTTTGTAAGATAGCTTAGTTTGCTGGATGATGACGTATTATTTCAAGCGTTACCACGAAGTTTGAGGCTCTCCACACACGTACGGACTTTCAGTTTAACTGAGTCGACCGTTTGCAAAAAAGTTCCGACCAAAACCTCTCTCTGAATTCAGTGTTACCCTGACTTTGAATTCAGAAAGAGGTTTTGGTCGGAACTTTTTTGCAAACGGTCGATTTAGTTAACTGAACTTCTGGACGCGTGTGGAGAGCCTAAAATGTAAAATAAGGAACGATATACCCCTACTCGTAGTATAATGGGAAACGAAGGTATGCACGAAAACCTGTTTTTTAAAGTACGTATAGCAAAGCAATATAAAATTATGTAAAAAATATCAAATTATAATAACAAAGCACTATTATGTACACAAAGCATACATTGCGTAAACTCTAACAGACTCTTTTATTTATTCAGCATTGCAATATAAAATTATGTAAAAAGCAATATAAAATTATGTAAAAAATATCAAATTATAATAACAAAGCACTATTATGTACACAAAGCATACATTGCGTAAACTCTAACAGACTCTTTTATTTATTCAGCATTGGAACACAAACAGACATCACACATTATATTTGTCTTATTAATGGCACTTGGAATCGACAAGTTTACATACTGAATCAATTTAACAAAATTAATGGAATCAAATCGTGGGACATGCATTATAGTGTATTATATATTGAAGGTCCCTCCTCACACCCGAATAACACAGGCGCCAGTTAGGCGCCTTTTTATTCGCACTTACGGCCCAAAGTTACTCAGACGGCCCCAGGGTTAGCCAGAAGGGCACCCCCCAGCAACACCGTCCGGAATGACACCTTCAATATCCCTGCTACAAGGATGATAACAAATAATGAGCTACATTACATAATAACTTAGACTTTACTTAGACTTAGCATTATAGTGTAATTTAAGCCCGTAATTTTGACAGGTTACTGCTATTAGTTAGTAGGTATAGTATTGGTGTAGGTGTGTAGATGTATAGATGTGTTCGCTAGTGTAATCTGAAAGGATTCGCTCCTGGCTGACTTCTTGTGCTCTACGCTCTCCTCCCAGACCTAGGAGCTCTCCTTTAAACCTTTTGTTATCTTTTCTTCACCACACTGCATCCAGCGTAACATACTCTGTACTATATGTAGGTACAGTATATCCCCGTTACGAGATGCACAACAAATACATTATTACAGAGGTTCTTAAACTGTGGAGGGCGTCGTAGCATGCAACCAAAATCTAATTATTGTGAGTAAATAGAAATAAGAAAAAAAAATATTTCGAATTACAGATTTTCCTCAAGAGAAGAAGAGGTATCTAGTTGCTTTATGCGAACTCCCTTGGGAAGGAAACAGGATGGAGATTCCGATGCTTACGATTCGGCATTGGCTGGCTTAAGTGATCACTTCATGCCCGGGGCAATATTCACCTATTTCACCACATCCTGCTGTCAGTTGTGTATATTTGGAAGCTGTATGTATACGAATGGATATCGAAATGAATTAAAATTAAATAAATTTAGCCTTGCAAAACAATGCAAGGCAGTGTTGTGATACTCATAAGATTAAAAAATAGTTAATTAACTAAAGTTTACTAACCGAAACGTGTTTATATATGTGTGCCAAATTTCAAGGTGCTGAGACATTGGAATTTAATTACAATTTGAAGAGGAAAATGTAGACTCAGACACCAACAACATCATTCTTCTTCTTCTTCAGCCCTTTGTCCTCCACTGCTGGATATAGGCCTTTTCCATGCTAATCCATTCCTTTCTATTTTTTGTTGCTTGCAGCCAGTTTTTCTCCCCCGCAGCGGATATGTCGTCGGGCCATCTCTTTTGGGGTCTTCCGACGTCTCTTTTATACTTACAAGGCCTCCATAGTAACATGGGGTCCATCTTGTGGAGTCTTGTCTTGCGACGTATCCCGACAGCATTAACATACGAAATTAACTAAAAGTATGGTAATTACGTAGGCATTTAATAGAATATTGAGAACTACAGAAGTATTCAACAATCCCCGATAGAGCGCCCCTATAGTATAAATACAATACAGTACAATACAATAGATACACAGGGCACAGAGCACTACTCCCCACTATCCTCTCAGTAGTCAGCAGAGTGAGCGACACTTGAACCTTTCATGCTCTTCCTCCTTTAGATACCTACCACTACTACCTCTTCCTACCTTCTATCATACCATACTACCTAGTACCTACCTACCTCATACAGAGCGGCGGTGGATTCATGAAACATGCTATGTGCTAAATGTAACATTAAAGAGTTTGGCACCAAGAATGATGTCACAATCATTTCCCACGGCACTAAGGTTCAAAATCGCGTGAACAATCGCATGATAAAATGGTAAAAATAGCGTTTTTTCTATTTTTTGGGGTTAATTTTACGTCTATCAAGAAAATTTTACAATTATTCCCTAGATCTTAATGCATATTATCAGTACAAAAAAAAAAATTTTCTCCGCGACTTTCGGGAAACGAGTTTCCGTCTTTTGGAAAAAAGATCAGAGGTGTTTGTCACATTTTTTTTGAGAAATTTATACAAGATATAAAAAATCTTTTACGGTTATTCCCTGGATAAATGTTTAATGCATCTACCCTGTTTTGTTCCAAAGCATATTTAGTAACGGTTGTCGAGATATTATCTATATTATAAGTTCTCCCGTTTTTAGAAATTTTTGAAATGTCGGTATGCATACTCTTAATGAGAAAAGCACACAACTGTTTGAAAGTTCAAAAATACCATATTTTTATTTAATTTTATAAATAGGTATGCAAATTTGTTTAAAAGGAGGAATTACATTAGTGTTGGATTTCACCAACCTTTAAGAGCCACTTATCATTATTTTTCATACAAAATTTGTGCTAGGTGATTCCTATGTCCGTTATTCCTCACCTAAAAAACTGGTTTGATATTGTGTATCATTACTATTACATTACCTGTTTTATTTATTTATCGTATGGCCAACATCACGCCTATATCATATGACATTCGTTATGTCAAAGTGTAAAAATAAAAGTCAAAAGCACAGAGTGAACTGCTTGTCAGAGACATAAATCTAGATTTCTTATGTATTGTATTGCTTCGTCGCTAAGGGTTAGGAAATCCGATGCATTGCCACTGTACGCTCTGAGTGCACACCCGGTAACTATGTGTTGAATGGTCTGCCTGTCGGCTCCGCAATCGCATTCAGGGGACTCTCGCCATCCACACTTGTGGGAAAAATCTGCGCACCTGCCATGACCAGTTCGGATTCTGTTTAGAGCCGACCATATCCTTCTCGGTTGATTGAATCCGGGCGGCGTCTCTGTAATGCAGGTTATTGTTATTACCTGTTATTTATCTATCTATGTAAAACTGGCGATTCTCATATAGGGTCAAAGGACGATAAACAACAATTAAAACAAATAAAATACAATTTTGTCATTTGAGTCACATTTTAGGTTTCAAGTATCCACCGACGATAATAGGTACTAGCTAGATTCATACTATTATTCTTAACTAAACTAGACATAGAATAAAATGCAAGGTATATATATTTGTAGGTATAGGTATATTGTAGGTACAACAATTCTATTCTTTTCCAATGGATGGGTTCTAAGAAGATATGCAGTATTATTGTTGTTGTGTTCATATTATTAGGTACTTACTGTACTACATATAAAACCAATAAATGCATTTTAAAATCGGTCACGAATGTCGAACACAGAAATAGTAACGTGTGTATTAAAGTTAGGGATCCAACTATGACGTCACCTCATTTCCCGCGGCGTTTAGATTCAAAATCGCATGAACAATTGCATGTTGTCAAAAAAAAATATACGGTCATTCCCTAGATTTTAATGCATAATATTATCGATACAAAAAAATCTCTGCAATTTACGGGAAACGAGTTACTGTCTTTCGGCAAAAAAGATTAATAGAGTTTTTCAGATTTTTTTTGAGAAGTCTATAGAAGAAATAAAAAATCTTTTAAAGTCATTCCCTAGATAAAGGTTCAATATATCTATCCTATTTCTTTTTCTAAAGCATATTTTATAAGATTGTCGAAATCTACGGTGTCCCGTTTTTGAAATGTCAATATGCCTACTCTTGAATAAAAATCAAATTGTCGAGATGAATTCAGACATATTCAATTTCAAATAATTTTATTGCGGGAATTCTTCGACGTGCAATTGTATTGAAAACTACTGTATGTATTAATATTTAATTATTTATTTTCATAGCAATAACATTAGGCCTTGTGGTTATATACTCGTAGTTGGCAGAGATCGCAGCACAGCTCGCCCTAGTGAACAAATGTTTAAATATTTATTACGTTATCATGTTAAGATATTTCTATATTTTGTTTACCAAAGTGTAAATTATTTATTAAATAAACTCTTTTAGAATGTAGATCTTTATTAGCATAAAAATTTTCAGTGGTTACAATACAAGACAATATATAGTAGGTACTATAGTAGTAAGCTAAAAGGTGGACTTATTGTAAAGCAATATCTTACAGTCAACCCAACCAGAAGCTAAGTTACTTATGTAGTATGCCTGACATTAACAATTTAGGTCACAGGTTCAAATCTCAATTACTTTGCAAACCTTATTTTTTACGGATCTTTTTCGCCTTAACGATATAAAGAAAAAAAAACTTAACATTTGATTTAAAAAAAAAACCACACGTTATATATTCTAGCTCAAACAGTAAAGCAAAATAAGCAACATTATTATCTTTGATCTTTACTGAATCGTATTTATTTTAATCCCTATTATCCCTTTCTACTTTACAAGATCAAAAATACCTGAATTACAAAATGGTTCAAATCCATTCGTCTGTAATGATAAACAATGAAATAATTTACAAAATGTATTCAGAGTATAATTGAGTTAAAAGACTGTTACAATCCAATTAATAAAATTTAATTAGATCACTTTACCGAAAACTCGTTCACATAAACCCGTTGTTGTAGAATCAAAACATTTGTGTTCCGTAGACCGTGACTCTGGGAGACAAGCGGAAAAGTGGCCCGGCAACGGTTGGGGCATGTCACCCCACCTGCCAGGTGTGTCACAACAGGCTGGGGGTCGGGGGGATGGTGGGGAGACGCTCTGGAAGGTGCGGGGCTCCACCCCCGCTGGATTCTTCCCCCAACCCCAAGAGAGGGGAGCGGATCAGAATTTGCTGCAGACATGTTAATTATTTGAATGAAAACACTCCAAATTCAAGACATGTTAAGTGTACTCGTAGTACATACTCGTATAGGCTCTAAGCAGATTGTATATAGAATCTGTTGTACCTGGCTCTGTAATTAGCGAACAATAATATTACGAGTATGCTTCATAATTTCTCAATCAATATTGTTTTGATTGAATTTTATTTATTTACAAGATTTTATTGTTTTCCAACTTACTATTTTAATTTATTTATTTATATATAAATCAGATAAAAAATATATCAACAATGGTTAGAAGCAACCCACACGTCACGTATCCCTTGCTGGTGGGCAAAGAGAACGCTAGACTTCGACGCTATTCTGGCAAACATTTCTTACTTCCATTTCTTGATTCAAGCAATTCGTCATGCATACTATACTCTCCGATTCATTTTACTCAAAACGCGTCCATCCTTGAGCATCCCCCAAGTTCATTTTTTTTCGTTATCCTTTCATCGTTTATTCTCTCTATATGTCCCAACCATTTTAAAAAGTTCACTTTCATTCTAAATTAGTTAATGCAAGATGACATCAATGAACGAATTAATGAACGAATTAATGAATGTACATATGAGTGAGCGTATGAATAAATGAAATAAATATATTCTAGTTACAACATACTTGTTTCTGTCAATCATCTGTCTAATCGACTCTTTTTTATCATATCTCTGAACGTATTTGCCACTCATTCTTTTTCGCGATCTTTCACACTTGATTCATCCTTCTTCAGTCAGTTCAATTAAATTTCTGACGACCAAGCTTGCTTGCGAAATCTATCATTGCCCAATGCCCAACCTTCATTTTTTTTTCCTTTAAGGGGTGTGATATACTTCTTTTGACCATACGATAAATAAATAAATAATCATGTCTGTGTCTCACTGGCATACTTCACCACCTACATAAGCTCTAATAACAAAATTATTCAGGCAATACAGACATTGTGCATATTTGATCAGTAACCCAACTAAACTTATCATACCTATTTGGTTTAGTGTTGAATTATATGGAATAATTTTTATAATTATAGTTATTGTAATATGTGTGAGAAACTAAATATCATGGAGAGCTTTTATACCGTTTGATTGTT
The DNA here is from genome assembly GCA_963576895.1 of Ceraclea dissimilis. NCBI lineage: Eukaryota > Metazoa > Arthropoda > Insecta > Trichoptera > Leptoceridae > Ceraclea > Ceraclea dissimilis. The sequence continues at coordinate 23,670,715 of OY756360.1, forward strand.
TAGGTTGCCTATAACAAATATTAATATTTCATGTGTGAATTTATATTATATTATAAACAATGATTATTATTAAATAAACTTAAATATTATCGTTATTAGCTTACATAATTCTGGTGGAGATCGGGTAACGATGTAACGCAGGGCCGTGGCAACTTTTGCAAGCTGTTCGAATATGATGTCACGGTCATTTACCTCGTCATTAAAATTCAAAATTGACAGAACAATCGCATGATAAAATGGTAAAAATAGCGTTTATTTCCATTTTTTTGAGTTAATTTCGCTTCAATCAAAAAACCGTTACGGTCATTCCTTAGACTTTTATGCATATTATCAACACAAATAAAAAAAAAATCCACGACTTTCGGGAAACGAGTTTCTGTCTTTCGTATAAAAGATCAGAGGTGTTTTTCATATTTTTTAAGAAATCTATACAAGATATAAAAAATCATTTGCAGTCATTCCCTATAAAAAGGTTCAAATTACCTACTCTATTTTTTTCAATGAGTAACGGCCGTATTTTTATTTTTTTTTCTTAATGTCAAAATTTTTTTCAAATGTGGGCACCCAGAATCCTACAGTGGAGGCCCTGGAACAAAAGGAGAAGCGTCGGAAGACCTCCCAAAAGGTGGTCTGATGACCTAGTCCAACAAGCCGGAGGAACCTGGATGCGGAGGGGGAGAAACAGAGATGAGTGGAAGAAAATGGAAGAGGCCTACGTCCAGCAGTGGAGGGAGGAAGGCTGAGGAAGAAGAAGAAGAAGAAGAAGAAGAAGAATGTCAAAATGCGTACTCTTAAATGAATAATAAACACTCCCGTGATTTATAACGTGTTCCTAGTCGAAAGTACCCTTGATACAATAATAGTATCTGATACAAATCCCATACAATCCCATACAAATAGTATGATCCTGTTCACACAATATCCTCCAGTATCATCACACCGTGTCAACAATGGATTAACTCCAATTAAATAGCTCAGTTCCAGACTTAGTATACCCATCTACCCACAGTACCCATTACCCAACACCAGCACCACTGTACCGCACCTATAGCCTAAGGTCCCAGCGCTGAAAATATGACCTGTCTGTTTTTAATCGAAATGTAATTTAAATGAATGTTTACACAATAGAATATGCAGGGTAATTCATCGCCATAGGTTACCTATCAAAATCTTGCCATGTCCCATGCCCGCCTCCCCAAATAGGTTCCTTTTATGCTGTTTTTCTTTTTTTTTTCAGAATATAGTATGAGATACATAGAAGAGAGTGGCCAAATACAAAACTACGTAAGCCTTACTAAATTCTCCACAAAAAATATTTTATATGTACTTTTTTTCATAAATAAAATAAATAAATAAATAAAAACTTTATTGAAGTAATGACATGCATTAAACAAATGGCGGGTTTATTGCATAGGACTAACATTTCCAAAACTCGATGTATGAGCAAAATTTCAAGAATCGGCAATGGCCGGCGGGCTGACCTCTGCACATACCGATAACTCGGCGCAGGACTGCATATGGCCGTTTTATTTCGTTCCTTCGATAAAGTATCAACTCATGTATTTGAAAGGGTGTTCATTGTGAAGTCAATTAAAAAAAAGTGTAATAAACTTAGGAGAATAGTGTCGCAGTGTGGTTCAGTGCGAGTGAAGTGATCGTAAAATAAGTAGTACTTACTTTACGTGTCCGGGTGGTTCATACCCTGCCACTCCAATATGCGGCGACATACATCGCCTTGTCATTCCCTAGAATCAGGTCCCCAGGAGTGCAGCTCTCTCCCATCAGGGGACATATTAGTAGGTGGCTGTCGCCCTGGGTCGCTACAAGTAGTAACAGTACAAGTGATTACAGAGCCTACAAAGCCTTGCATGAATGAGCAGGACAGTTAAGAAATGAAAAAAAAAATCAACTATAAACAGAAAGGTCATATTGTTAGTGGTGGGATCTTAGGATTGCCACTCCTCCACAGGATTACCACACCGAGGATATGGAGAGTGGAGAGATCAAACATGGGATTACCAAACTGAATACGACACTAATCTCCTTCTGTATTGTCCTTCCCAATTTTGGGCTTGGGCGTACGTAAACATTCGGGCGATAATTCAATTTCATTTTAATACTCTCGTCCCATACGAGTATATTGCCAATAATAATTTGTTCTGATGGGTACAGTAGGCAATTTCAAATTTATAATTAAAATTTTAATTCATAAGGAATAAAACATACACCTACGTGGACGTTATTTTAAATTTTGTTTTCTCAAAATTTTGATAAAAGTTTGTTTTTTTTTAATTTTGGGATTCGGAAAACGATTTCTATTTTTTTTTGTTTTTATCGTTATTTTTTTATAGAATCTGACCTAAATATATAAACCTAAAACCCTACATATAAACCTAAAACACATCGTCGGGATTTGCACCCGATACCTTCGGGGGACTTTTTCTTCAACTAATTAAACTATATCCAACTCGGCTTGCCATTTTTTCTAATAAATAAACAGGTGTATACTCTTATTTATTTATTTATTTATTTATTTGAACTTAAAATTACACCGAGCAACATTACAGCTTTAGCCTTTGCGTCGCTCGGTGTAAACAATTACAATACATCATGACATTTCACATTACAAACAGATTCAAAAATACACTTATACTACACTTACAAATAATGTCAAATCAGGTGCTGTTCGACACGTCTGGTAAACTCATTATAAGTCACCCCAAACATGTCGACCCACTGTGCCAGTTCATTCAAGTAACGGACAGCCCTGCTGACCGGTGCATTAACCATAACGTTGGTTCTGTCCCAAGGAGGGTAGAACAACATGTGCGAACGTGAACGAGTGTATGAGTTGGGTACATAAAAATTGATCTCGGCCAATATTGTTGGGTTTCGTATGATCCCGTGAATAAGTTTAAAGAAGTGCCTACAAACGTACTCTTTCCGCCTTTTTTCTAGGGTGTAAAAACCCAACAGACCAACTTGTTTACCAACAGACGTTTTTATCCTTATAGTATCAAGTAAATGGCGGATTTATTGTCAATTCAACCACTTTCCACCAATCAACCTCAGAATAAATTATAATAAGAAATTTTCGTCGAAAAGAAGGTTTTTCTAAAAACCGCTTTTACAGCTGCTATGACGTCATAGGTTCGGATTGTAGTGATTTTATTGTACTGTACACCATTATGTAATCGTAATGCTTCTATCCCCCTCTATCACGTGATGTTCCATAATATGTTCATCTCCCTCGATCTCGTGGTAACCACAACCTCGCTCATCATCTCAGAATTATTTTAATTACGCACCACAGCAAAGTCAACTTTTGACGCATCGCCTGTATTTATAGTGTATCTACTATAGTACATGTAATGTAGGTACAATAATATTATTACAATATTTCTCAGTGTAAGATACTAACACATTCCTTTACTACAGAGAAGAACTATAGATTAAAATATATAATACTAAAATTTAACAATTAAGTAGTCTCTCAACTAATACACAGTGTAATATGAGTATGCTGGACTTACGACCAGCCATCCGTTGGTTTAGGTACAGTGCGTCAGGCAGTGATAATCTGACATTGTTTCTTGGTTTTTCGGGTGAAGCGTGTGAAGTACCCACATGGAATTTATCTAATGATATAATTATTTAAGGCCAATCCTAAAGGCCAAATAAATTACTGGGAAATGGGAGAATCAATACTAAATTAAAACAATATTGATAGCAGATAAAATATAACATACGAAACTAAAGAAACGAAACAGGACAGTGATATGGAGAGAGGGGTCACTATTTAGGTCACTAATGGCGTCTTAACCACATTTCATACTTCTTCTTTCGTATGCATACAATCATTTGCAAGTTATCTACGACTTATAGATCCGCGTAAATATTTGAACACAGAAAACCAAAATACCTATTAGGTTTCCCTGTCCTATCATTAACACACTGAAGGATATAAACTCTCAAAGTGACTGGGAAAACTTGGTGGGTGGTCGTAAAAACTGGTGGAGGATTATCAATGATTACGCTGGCCCGTAAAACAGAACCACCCGCAGACCCGTCACAAATGATGAGCAGCCTTATCCAAAGTGTGACAGAGTGTGCATGTCCAGAATCGGCCTTCATAGTCACCTCCAATGGCATCATCGACAGAATCAGTAATAACGTGACAGCTATTCTTCGGAGCTAAAAACATGCTCGGCAACGGGTAAACGGCTATTATTATTATATACCTGGGTAATACACGCCCATGTTGATGAAAAACACGTTATTTTTCCTTGCTAATTACTTTCTATGGGGAATTGATTGTTTTCTCTGCCTGATAGTCTAATCTGTATCGAGAGAGGGGAGTCTGTACTAAATGTATAAAAATATAAAATGTAAAACATCCCCTACTCGAACCTCACGGGAATCCTACAATAGTACCTACATTTCACCAACTTGAGACTTGTAGACTTTGACGCTTTTGGAAAATTGTTAAAAATGTAGTGCATTTAAAAACCGTTTAAAGAAACATAAAAACAAACTATTGTCCATATAAACTCCTGTTCAGATTATTATTGTTTTTTAATTTAATTTAAAGGGATCTGGGCTTACGTACATAAACCTAAATACGAGTACTTTCCTGCACACTTTGCACTAGGCTGTATCGCAAAGTGTGGAATACATCGCCAGCGCCGGAGTTTGAACCTGGCACATCTAGCTTGAGAGAGTGTCGTGTCAACCAACTGCGCCAATCTTGTAGAGGCCTTTTAATTACTACTTTTAACCTACATTTAAAAATCTTAAATGTATTACATGTTGGGCAATGGCAATGCTTGTCTCGGCTCGGCAAACTCTGGCAATGATCATCTCTTAATTTTATGATTATCAAGATTCGCTAGAAGATATCGCGTATCATCCTACCGTAAATTTGATTATCTCACAGTTTTTTTTAAACGAATTTAGGTTTATCGAAATAAACCCAAATACCTACATATTTGTACATTTCAGAGTAAGCTTGAAAAGTTTATGTCGTGAAGTGGCATCGTGGATAGAGCCCACGACCACCTCGAAGATTTAATTTGCTTCTGTTTCATTGCAAATAGATTTTTTCTTCGAGAAATAAATATATTTTTCCCCACAAATTCGTGTGCGGCAACCTTCCTCACTTGATTTGAATATATCTCGGTTATATCGATTGAGATTTGAACTAGGAAGAGTGGATGTGTAATGGGAATCGTTTGGATTGTGTTGTATTGCAAGAGACAATAGAGGCATGTTATGGTGGTTGCATACAATCAGGGGTGAGCCTGGGGTGGATTGACTCTACCTACCTGCTAGGTACTCAGATGTCACGGCACGATCATAGAATCGGACATTTCATAATTTGCCCAGCCATTTAGTGGCCGCTGTCTATTGATCACACTGCTGTGCCCAAGACAGGCCGGTGTATAAAATCGTCGTTTTGACATACGAGTATGTCAAGACATAGTACTTACAAGGTGGGTTTTATTCTGAAAAAATATATTTATAAACAAGACGTGATATTTTTTATGCATCCTATTCCGTTGACTCTCTTTCCTTTTTTCATTCAATTCCTGAGCATTATAAGGCTAACCACAAACATATCTTAGAAAATGTTTTTTACCTTGTTTAATTTGTGATTTGGAGTTTATAGGTAAACCGAATCACTCTCCCTCATTGCAGGTGTTGAATCGAAGCTGTTAAAAATCAATTGCTGGGGCAGCTTGTTGGAGAAATATTTTGGGAGAAGATTGATGTATGTCCATCCGAATAAATATTTGACACATTTTTGTACATGCCTGCACATTCTTCGGCGCAAAGGCCTAAATGCTGTTATGTCGGAGAGTGGATTATTTTAGTGAATAAATAAATAAACAGTGTTCTTTCGCTGTTGTACAAAAAAAACACCGCTAATATAAGTGCTAACAGAGTTTCAATCTTTTCTACTGTAAACGAAATGTCGAATTTTTGGCTTATTAAACTATAATGTTTTCAATAGCAAACTTACTGAGGAATCAATCCTGTTTTAACGAAATGCCGCAATTCATATAATGGCCGGGCACTTTATAAAATGACTACTTCCACGATCGAGCCGCGGCGGATTCCTACAGCGCCTAGGCTTGATGCGGAGCACCTCCGCAGGGAACGTAGATACGATGGAGAAAATTGAAATTGCAGAAAATAATAAAGATTTGTTTATTATTATTATTATTTGGTAGGCTCACAGGGAAAATAATATAAATATAAATACTTAACTATATAACGAACATCACTCGAAAGTTCCACATTGCAATATGGGGATGATTTTGGTTTTAGTAGGAAATTCATAGATTTTATCGGCGTATATACGAGTATGTTCTGTTTGTGTTGGATATGTCGTTCGTAGCCTGGTTGGTAACGCGCTCGACTGTTAATCCGGCGGGCGCGGGTTCAATCCCCGATGTCCACTTCACAACACAAGCTTTTCAAGCTTTCTGTGAAGTGTACAAAGATGTATTTGGGTTTATTTCAAAAAACCCATATTCATTAAAAAAATCGAATAAACTCATCACGTTGCAATCATTTACGCAAGGCACACGTTGCAATCATTTACGCAAGGCACACGTTGCAATCATTTACGCAAGACACACACACATTTCATAAATATTTGTAGCACCCTTAATAGTGACATTCAGAAATGGTGGCAAATATCTTTATTGAACAACAATATTTCATGTTTCAAAATTCAAAATAATGGAAAAGTACATACGTTAGAAAACTAACGTATTGATGATGGGCATAAAGGGTAATTCGGGCACGAAATTTACGTGACCACGTAAACGTATCACGTAAATGATCGCTATCTGTTCAGTTCCTTATTTTTTACTATTAAGTAAGTAAATATATACATAATTTCATAGACATAAAATTGTAGAAATAGGTATAGTATAACAAATAATGGGAGAATACACAACACAGGAACCGTCTGAAAAATTCACCAAGTCCAGACTGTGAATTCTGTTATGAATGCTGAAATATAATTTATTCGCCATTTTTGAGAAATATATCTATATACCTGTATAATGCTTATTGTAGAGGAATTATATTTCCACCGATGCCATTGTTTTGTGCTGAGCCATCTAAATTACGATTGTGTAGAATTCAACTCTTAATAGGAGGTACCTACCACTCTCATAGGGTGTGCAGGAAATCAATAATTAATATAAACGACTTTATAAAATGTTCTTACATATAAAATAATAGAAAACTCATAGGTACATGGCATCAATAAAAAATACAAAAACAACAAATCAAAATCAACAAAGACAATCTTCAATCATTAAATTACAACAATAAAATATTTATAGAGAAAGGAGATATTTTTACAAACAATTTTTTGAATGGTAAAGTGATCATCTAAACCAACCAATTGCTGGTCGTAAGTCCAGCATGCCCGTTTTTGAGAGACTACATAATTGTTAAGCTCAATAGTTTATGTCTTCTTCTTCTTCGCCTTCCCCTCTCCACTGCTGAATACAGGCCTCTTTCAACTGTTTCCACTCGACTCTGCTTTGACCCTTCTGCATCCAGGTTACCACCAACGATTTGGACAGAATGCCATCGGTCCATCTGTTTGGCGGCCTTCCGACACTCCTTTTATCTGTCCAATGTCTCCACTTCGATATTCGTGGCGCCCCCTGTTGTCACCCTTCCTGGCCATATTGTACCTTGGCAATATTTTCTGTGCTTTGCTAGGTTCCAGAGAAAGCATGCGCAACTGTTAATAATGGCGGTAGGTAGGTGAAGATTGCTCTCAATCATGAACAGCGTCTGTATTTCAAAAAAATCGGATAATTGTCAATAGTTGGTTACGTGTGCACAAGCTTTTACAGCTTACTATGAAAAGTACAAAAATTATTTTGGGTTTATTTCGATAAATCTGGGTTCATTATTTTGAAATTAAATTCTTTTCTCCACACCATATCCCATTTATTTGGGGTCAGCGGCTCGGATACTCCCTCTCCATTTTCCCCGATCGCGATCGAGGCAGTCTTCTAGAGTAATCTCCAGGTGTTCGATGTCCCCTCTGATGGTCTCTTCAAGGGACTTCTTTGGACGTCCTCTCTTTTTCGGTTCTTCCACTGACTAGTTTGTTGCCATCCTCAGGTCGGAATCCTCTTCCCTTATGCAATTATAAAATTAAATAAAAACAACAAAATGATATGAGTAAATTTTTACAATACATTACATTTTGACCACCCTGTACCTTAATGTAGTTCACCTACCTCTACTAACTAAAAAAAGTGTAGCTGTCAGTGCCGGAGTGGGTTTTCTTTCATTCCAAATTTATTATCCGGCGTGTTGTGGATATTATTATTGTGGTCAATAGAGAATGTAGGTACGTACCCTATCTCTCCTCTACCTAGGGTTGCCAGATGTCCGGTTCTGGATCGGACAATGCGGTTTTTCTTACAATTGTCCTGTCGAAAAAAATCTTGAAAAACCCGAAAATGGGTTGTCCGGTTTTTTCAATCGGACTTCGAGAATTGCAACACGATCAAACCTATAGACTTATGAATTACCTATTTTTCATAAACTCACTCAAGGGAATATAATCCTTGATTATTTACATCATGTTCTCATTTTTGATACGTAGTAGGCACCTACATTCCTTGTAAATGAAAACTCGAGTATAGGTAGCATTTTTTCATAAAATAAAATTTGTCTACAACACCGTTTTGAACTACTTACGTTAGTATATTTTTAATGTCTTGTTAAGGGATAATATCGCTCTTTGGAACTCATTATTAGCAAAAATTTTGCCTGCGGCGCTAATTGTGTAAGTACTTGATTTTGGAAAGAAAAAAATAATAATTCACTGCTTTTTTGGTTCAACCTGGCAACCCTACATCTACCTGTTTTGATAATCCCTCTCTGTAGATACGAGTATTCTATAGTCTCGTGTTATTTATGATTTTTATCACAATACCTGAACCCTGCTCTGAATTGCTCCAATCATCCCCCACTCGCCTCTGTTTGTTTTCCATTCATTGCCTCTTTATTTTGTTTGATTAATTATTATAGGAACAAATTTATCGGTAAATAATTATTATTTTTCAATTAATAATGAATAATCAATCGATGATGCCTATTAATAATACCTATAGACTAGCTGATACCCGTGTAAATTCACGTAGAAATAAAAAAAAAAGTTTTATTGATCGTTTTCGCCACGATCTCAATAGATATACAGCAAAGGATGGACCTTCCATCTCAATAGAGGGCCGTGTACAATATATACACGTTCTACCTCGACTCAGCTACCAGCCTTCATAGCATAGCGGTAAAATACCGGCTTCTCAGGTTAGAGGTCTGGGTTAGATTCCCGGCCGCGGCAGATGGATGGGCTGGAATTGGTGAATGTTACTTAAGTGTAAAATGATTACATTATGCCAGCCGATCATCAGTTATTAGCCTGATGGAAGGTCCATCCTTTGCTGTATATCTGTTGAGATATAACTACTTATTTATTTATTCATTTATTTTGGGCTTTGCTGGATGTTACGAGTAGGTATCGGTACTCTAGGTATAGGAATACAAGTACGTATAATACTTAACCATACTTATCATTACACCATTGGAATAGGTATTAATACCTAATTAATATTTCCCAATTACCTAATTAATAATCATTCAGGGTCCTATTGTTTTCATATGAAATGAATTCAGGTTGTTAAATATATAAGAACTCCTTTAGCAAAATATATTTTGTAAAATAATTATGGCTCCTATAACACATAATTGATGAGGGTTGATCAAGAACCTGGATTCGAAGGGGGAAGAACAGAGACGTGTGGAAGGGGGTGCTTGAGGCCTACGTTTAGCAGTGGAGCGAAGAGGGCTGAGGAAATAAGATGAGGATGATGAAGATAACTGGATCCCTATGTGGTTGAAATAGGTGGTGTCAGAAAACGAGGCCACTGGCCGTTCTAGGGAAACCTGAAATAATCATATTAGTCTGGCATTCTGTTCTCTCGATCTGCTTACATACCACTCAAGGAACGCGGCATGAGTGTATAGTGTCTTCATCGTCACCAGCCCCCCTGTACTCATTATTGAACATAGGCCTCCCCCATTGATCTCCACAGTTTGGTATTCTGAGAAAACAGCCCGCTTTATACCGCCCAACTACCTTGCTTGAGCCTAGGCCTACCAAAACTTCTTCCGCTTGTTCTAGATCGCCTCTCAGGTAAAAATAAAATATATAAGTAAGTATAGTAAAAAATATATAAAAAAAAGATTCGTCTATATCGTTGTCGTGGAGGTGAAGAAAGCTAACCCACAAGTGGTTAGTTTCGAGAAAACGGGCTTTGAAGTTTTGGAGTCGTATTTCTCAACACGATTTTTACGTATATCTACGGTGTTATTAGACAGATTTTGATGAAATTTTCACACAATATTATAAGCATAATTATTTATTAAATACATCAAAAAGTGAATCAATAACTATTGTAACTTCGGAGTAATTACGTATTTTGTGGCTTAGCTGATTTCACTTCTATTCAGATAACTACGCTGCGTGTGGTGGTGAATAAAGCTAAGCCTCATAGATCGTGTTTTTTACCGTTATTTCTTTGTAATGTGAAAGAGCAACTAAGCTGAGCGTGGTGGTGAAATAAGCTATGTGAACCATTTAATCAATATTAATTTGTAAACAGAAAATTATTTTATTAAATGTGACATTTTATGAACTATGCCTTTATTATAATACCTAATAATTATATTTGCGCCCTAGAGCAGGAGTCTCGGTCGTGATTCATGAATCATATTCATCCTTCTGTAGTGAGAGAAACTCTGCCTTGACATCCTACACAGCATGCTGGCTTATTTTAAAGCAGTTTGAAATACTAGGTACCATTTTATTTGTTTTATTTTAATAAGTGGGATTTAATGTGTCTTGCAATCTATAAGACCTATTGCATTCCCTCAATTTGCCTATGTTGTGACAACCAATCTAGAGCAGCCCCTCCAATTCTAGACCTCTTACGAAGTTTAGGACTCCGAGGAGGTCAAGGGTGAGAAACGATTCTACCTCCATCTGGTGTCTACCCAAAGTCCTCAACCTCATGTATCATACAGTACCTATAATATAAGACGGGAGAAAAATCCTCATCACCTTCTAACAGAGTGTGATCTTAAAGTCCCAGTTTGTGGAGGTACTCCCTGTGCCTCCATATGTCTGCCTGGAAGACTCCTGGAAATCTACTCATCGGGTCCGAGTATTTGGTCAGTAGTCCATAAACTCATGCTTCAGTAGACTCTTCTCTATTTGAGGGTATCCCTTTTAAGAGATTTTATGACATTCTATTTCCACTCTTTCGTTGTATCCAGTCACTCAACTATTTGGAACAACCCTGGTTTTTCATTTTTTACGAGCGTATTTCTAGAAAATTCTGTACCTATTACAAAATTCGATCAATTTTGGCATGAGCATCCAAATACGTTTTTTATAGTTAACAATCACAATTTTATAAAATACAACAATGGATCATTGAATAATTAAATAGCTAGATAATAATGATAGAAATCCACATCACTGACACGTACCCAATAAAAATATTTATTACTCGTATCGTTCTTGTACATTCAGCATCAAATAAATGGTATAGAGTAAATTGCAATTTGATTATATAAGATTATAATTTCCACTATTTCTTAATTAGTGGACTTTATAACCAAGTAAGGTGTGTATTTACATACCTAAATAATAAGTGGCAAGTTAAAAAATATACCTAAGTGGGATTCAAAAATATTTTTTATTATTTGTTAATTTAAAATTACTTAATCAATTAAGAATTATTAATTACAATAATTCTCGATGTGTAAATTACCTACTTACTATTTTTTTGGAATGAATTTTTATTTGCAGAAATAATATTAGATTTGATTATTCGATTATTGATTCTTTATTATTTAAATACCTAATCAAATTATTTTCGCCATGATAATACTATATCAATTGACTTAAGTAGGTACTATTATTACCTAATAGTTTTTACGGTGGTCTTTCATAAAAGAACCCAACACGTGTTGACAAAAACTTCATTTTAGGTACCCGTACGCCACCCGATAATAAACCATTGTGCACTACTATAATGCAGACAATAAAGACCTCTAATAAAAAATACAATAACGTCCAGTATCGTGTAGCGGTGTTGTTGTTTTTGAGTATTGTATTGTAGTACCGCTACTTTAGTTTCGGGGAATAAATAACATCTGTATGCCACTTAGCTTACTTCACCACTATTCAAAATCGGACAGATCGGAGAATGTGAAGTGAGCTATGCGTTTTAACTTTCTTCACCACGCTAATAATTTTATATAAATACACTTAGATCATACCACTATTATTAATAAAATCAATATAAATAATCAAGATTTCGATCAGATCTTTTCACCACTGAAAATTTGAACCTTTGTGAACAAAATGGTGTAAAAATCTCATTTTTCGAAATTTGTGGCTTAGCTTTCTTCACCTCCACGGCAACGATATGTCTGGTGAACTCTCAATAAGTTATCCCAAATATGTCGAACCATTGTCCCAATATGGGTTTCATAATAAAAATAATATTTCACAGAAGATCCATCAGTTACTATCGAGAAGAATTTGATGCAAAGGGTGGTGGTGGTAATTTGAAGGGATATGGATGTCTGTATTAGGGATGATAAAAAATAAAGATTTCCTTGCGTCGCGTCGAGTGTAGAACTAAGTTTTTCTATTTCCTCCTATCAGCTGGATAGGAGTGATTGATGCGTTTATAGAGTGATAAGGAGAATAATAAATCGCACTCAATTCTCTCGCCTTCTCTCCCTCTCACTACCAGAATATAATAGAGGGGTCATAGAATTTTTTGTCTATGGATTTAATATCTATATATTTTTATATGAATTTATAACAAAAAAAATTTTTTTGCGTTTTTCCGTTTAGGACTTCGCCCCATACCCTCCACGGAGGACACTGGTAGTTATTTACTGGTAAAACATATTTAGTTATAGACAATAAACATTCTATAATAAGTTTACCATGGATTAAGTATGAGACTTTGCTTCAAATGAATTTTATTTGTTTTTGCGTCGTGTCCTCCAGGAAGGACACTGGTAGTGAGAGGGTTAAATATATTAATAATATCTTCTATATAACTATTTGCCCCAGAACAGGGTATCGCGTAGTTCTTTTCTAATATTGTATTTTGTATATTTTTTTTGATATTAAATAAATGAAATGAAAATGAAAAAAAACATCCCTCACGCCGCTTCCCTTGCAGGGTAGGCAGAGAAGACAGTGCGCCAGAATGCCCTTTCCTTACACACACACTCCCAGCCTCCGTCACATTCGTGCAATTTGTCAAACACGATTTCCGATTTCTTTTACTCAAAACGTGTCCATCCTTGAGTATCTTGTCGACATGATCGGTCCAGGTCAGTCTCACACCTCTTCGCTCATGTTTTTAGTCATCCTGTCTTTCATTATCTCAACATGTCCAAACCATCTTAGTTTATTCACTTTCATTGTAGTTACAACACCCGTCTTGCATAACAAATTTCTTCAACTTCCTATTTTCATACAATATGTTATTTTTAGTAAGTTCTGCAGTTTTTTGATAGAATGTACAGGAATGGCACTTTGTAACTCAAGTCACTCATTATACACTTTTAGACAAATAATAGGTATTTACTCATACCATATGTTCTAGCTTTTCTATGTACTTTCATAGTTGCAAGTAACAAATTTGCAGATACCTCATCTGATGTATAGTGTAGCGTAAAATAGCAATATAAAAATACAATAATATTAGTTGGGTTAAGTGATCAATTATTTTTTAATTTTGTGGGTAGAAAATTATTATTAATAGACATATTTTTTTTACAACTGAATATCTGTAAATATTCCTAAAAAAGTTTAGAATAAAGCAGGTACCTACATTATACATTAGGTAGGTACTGCAATTTTCAAAATAATAATCTAAGTTTCATGTAGAGAGCTCAGTCCATCGCATTTACATTTTTACTGCCGTGATTTCGTCATGGTGACGCAATGAATAACTTACAAAAGGAGGTCTTAAAATTATGCAACTGCAATAAAAGTTTGACTACTAGGTACTACATACCAGATAATTATATCTAACTAGGTATCTACATTATACAATTGTGCGTACCTTCTGTAAGAATGTAACGCTGCGGATAATAATCCGAGTAAATAAAACCTCGGCAACCAACAAACCACTGAGCGCATTTAACCGTTTGGACACATTTAGATTGCAATCACATCTCGGGTTGACTGTAAGATATAGCTTTTGCAATAAGTCCGCCTTTTAGAACACTAATGCTGGATTTCACCAACATTTAAGGTGAGGAATAGCGGAAATAGGAGTCACCTAGCAAAAAAATTGTATGAAAAATAATGATGAGTGACCCTATCTCCGCTATTCCTCACCTTATAATAAATTGGTGAAATTCACCATTAGATTGTCTTGTTTTGTAACTTTTCTTTGTTTTTGCCTAATAAATTTTTATATATTTTTCTCTGTTAGCTAAGCTTTGTTATGTATCACTCATACCGGATTTTTCACCATAAAATAAAGTAAGAGAAATATATCTGAGCTCGCCCTAGTGAAAAAAAAATGCACTTTTATGTGTGAATGAGTTGAATCAAGTGAAAAAGGAAAGTGTCCGTCTTTTAGCGTTTCGTAAATCTTCATGTTAGGCTAGCTAGTAAAGATTTATTATTAACTATTTATGGATGCGGTCGGTACAAGATAGGGAGCAGTGGAAGTCTAAGGGGGAGGCCCATGTCAAACACTGGACGCGAGAAGGCTGAGAAGTAAGAAAAAATATATTTTGCTGATTTGCGTATTTTTAACTTCTGTATCGGTTAAGTAATTCATCATTTCAATTTTACTTAAGTCTTCTTCTTCTTCATAGGCCTATCCCCGTCAACTCCTGGACAAAGACCTTCTCCATCTGGCTCTATGTTGTCTTGTCCTGTGCAGACTGCATCCAGGTTGCACTGACATATCGGACCAGATCGTTTCTCCATCTCAGCTGTGGGCGTCCCACACTTCTGTTCCCATATCGACGTCTCCAATTACACTTAAGTAGGTAGGAAATAATAAAGATGACCATCATTTTTGCCAGGTTAAAGCTAGAAGGAATGATAATAAAATATAATACAAAATGTAACTTGAAGTGGACGTTGATATGTTAAAATTATATATTAAGATTATTATAGTATAGAAGTAGGTAGCTACTAATAATTTCATGAGGATAAGTTAGATGGAGGTTTTTCAGGCAAGTTTTACGATTCGCGATGGCTGAGGAGATCTCAAGGAAATGGCCCTTTCAGGAGATATTTTACATATAGGTACCTCCCTATAATGATATAGTAGATGATGATAGATATATCTACCCCAACGTAACTATTTGTATGCGTAGATAGAGTTGTTCAATGTAAGGAATTATTTTAATTTACATTTTAGATTTCACCCTACTTACCTACCTATATTTAAATTTGCCTTAATATTTTATTCTTTCTTGAAAAAAATGCACTAATGGGTTAAGGCATGTACCTAGTATCGTTTTTGCTATTTTGATTCTGAGGATATCCAAAAAAATCACAGCGTTGTGATAAGTTTGCTCTAGTAAACAATGCTTCATGATGCGTTGTGTATCAAATATGTATGGTATAAAATAGTTAAATATGCAATTCACTTTTTTTAGCAATAAAATTCTGTTAATTTAATTATTCCTGAACCAGCTATATTTTCTATTTTGACAAAAGTAAGTCTTCTTCTTCTTCTTCGTCAGCCTTGGTCCCTCCACTGCTGGATGTCAAAAGTAAGTAGCTTTCATAATTTGTAATTTATCGTTTTCTTCTTCTTATAAACGTGTTCTCTTCCACTGCTGGATATAGGCCACTTCCAGATTCTTCTGCTGGGTCTTTTTATCTTTGGCACTTTGCTGCCATTCATGGTCCGTGACTTTCTCAATATCCTCGGTCTCCAGCTTAAGGTTATGGGATTTTATTGATACACATTTGTTTCCAAGTTCGACACTACACTGCACTGTCACTTCTCAGGTCCCGACAGATTATATATTTTGCCCTCATTTATTTATTTTTTATTTATTTATTTATTTAAACTTAAAGTGAACAACAAATATATATAAATATAAAAAATGGAAATTGTACAGATTATAAATCGTTGTTCACTAGGGCGAACTTAACGCAGAACTGCGATTTCTTCCAGTTAACCCCAAATAAATTCAAATAAAAATAATATTTAGTATTGAACACCCCTTACCTCCCTAAAGCCCTAAGTCCATCTCACACATCTGTAACAAACATTACTGTGTGGAATTCTGTAAAATTTGAGAAAGCTCAGAAGATTAAGTGTTTCCTCTCTTTTGCATTTTACTTATTCTCTCCGCACTCATTCATTATTATTCTTATTCCACTTATTCTACTCTCTCTTTCTCCTTCTCTCAACCTTCCAGCATGAAGCCAGCTCATCTCTATCCTATCCCTCATACCTACATTCTCAATATAGGTACACTCATACATCATAGTTTCTCAAAGCTCATGCATAGACTTTAATTCACCTGGTGTAGAGCTTCAACACTACTTGATAACAGAAAGCACAAACGGTTGTGCTTTTTATCCTGATATACCTTCAACTGTTCAGGTTAGGAATTGATTTCAAAAGAAACATAGGTATAAACTTCTTTCTAATAAATTATTTAAACGAATTTACCTGTGTCAGCTTTCCTAATTTTAACCGGTTGTGTGTTCTTTGGGTGTTTTTCACTGCGTGTATTTTTGAAGATGAATTGTGCTATCGGCGTCAGTGTTGACGCCATCTTCAGGGTGAACAATGAAAATGGGTACGTCGAAAGCGTGATTCGTTTCGTAAAATGCGCGCAGTGGAAAACTCCCAAAGAACACCCAGCCGACGAGTTCATCACACTGCGAAAGCTTTTATGAATATACGTAACATTTATTTAGTAACATAGGTATTTAAATTTTAAAATCTATATCAAAGAGTGGATACCTGAGATCCAGTTAAAAACGTCGTGGTTATAAACTGATACTAGAATACCAGAATTTGATGATGTTTTACATACAGACACATACGCCTACGCCTACATTCTACATAAAATATAAGACTGAACATCCACTCAGTAGACGCTGAGCGTTTCATAGGCTAAGACGCATGCTCTTTCCTGATGATGGCGCCCCAAGTGTCGCCGAAATCTTGCAAAAAAAATAACCAATGATGCAACCGCAAACAGTTTTGACTGGCATAAAATATAATGCTGATACAGGTATCTAGATTAGTACTTTGTATTATCCAAGGTTCAAAGTAATCTGGACTTCGTACCTTAATTTAGGGACTGAAATGAAATATACTAAACCAAGAAAAAGTGTGTCTGCTTTATCTACAAATCAGACTTTGTTAAATTAAGTTTCATCTCACAAATTAGTTAAGGAAGATAAGATTAGGGCAGAGAAGCACAAAAGTACGGGGAGGAAAATAAAATTATAATAAATGCTAGACTTTTATTGAGAACACTAAAAAGTTTTAAAAGTTCTTTTACCGTCCTTAAAAAATTACAACCAAAATAATTTTACCTTTTCTTCACATGAACATTTACCATTTTCTCCTCCCCCTTTCTACTATTTCTCTCATTCCTTTTTACCTTTTTTCCTCCACATTTTCTGTGTGTTTACACCCCAATGAAAAACGAGTTGGTTTTTCTGCCGTAGGATTTCCCCATCTTTTGTTATAGTGTTTTTTTTTTTACTTTATTTTATTTTGTGTGTAAATAATTACACGTAGAAGAGAAGAGAATTAACTACTGTAGCTTCTGTGTTAACAAAACTAGATAGATATAAATCTACCTGCAAAGTACACACAATAGAAGTCATGCAAATTTTAATTCTTTCAATTTTTCAGCTCGACAGTTAGATATAAATACTCGGTGAGCCGTCAACAGAATAAATTTTATGTTTGAAGAAATTCACATTTTTGCTATATGATCATCTTAGAATAATAATGTTGTATCTACCGAATTTTGAGTGAAAATATTTCCTAGTTAACAAATACATCTTAAATTGAAGTTTTTTTTTAAATAGCGAGAATAATAAGAATCCATTTGTGTGTAAAAAGTGTCGAATATTTTGACCTCTGTTTTCTCAACATTGACGATGATGATGGTACTTTTCTGATCTCACCATAATTAATTAACTCCCCCTTCAAGCTCCTCTTGTGAACATAGGGAAGTCACTATGTTTTATGTAATGCGTTTCACCTGGGCTCTTTCAGGCTTTAACCTCAAACTCTAAATAAACAAAACAAACTTCATATTTAAATAAATAAATAAAATAATCTTTACTGTACAGAAACATACAAAGGGCGGGCTTATTGCCAAATAGCAATTTCTGCCAGCCAACCCATGACAGAAACCAAAGTGAGACATATTATTTTATTATTTATTCTTATTGATTTGTTATGTTGTTTTTTTTTCGTGTATGTTATTTTGTAACTTGTTCTGCGTACACTGGTACGTTCGGTGCAAAGGCTGAACGCTGTAATGCCGAAGAGTGTAATATTTTAGTGAAATAAAATAAAATAAATAAATAAAATATCTAATTATACCTATCATTAATTTAATAATCCAACATATAAAAATTAAAAAAAAAAAGGATCTGGGCTTGCATACACATATAGAAGAAAGACAAAATTGTCACGCTTGTGTATTTGAGTTTATTTTTCTGTAAATTGATCGAAACTGACCGAAAAATTATATTTTGGCCATGTCCTTAGAGGAGAAAATACTCCATTCTCCATCTCGTTGTGAAGGGGAAGATAGAGGGCCGTAGAGGGGTGAGAATGAAGCAGCTATCCTGGCTTCGAAACATTCGGCATTGGACCGGAATCAGGACTGTGGAGGGGTTGTTTCGCACTGCCCAGGACAGAGAGGCGTTCTCCCAATTAGTGGTCGTCAACGTCGGAGGGACCCGACAGGACACATAGAGAGGAAGAAGAAGATAGAAAAATATAAAAAAGTTCTTACAGGAGTGGTTGAGTCGTCGTAATATGAGTAAATGTTGATTCTACCATTTTGAGATAGGTTAAGTTTACACAGAATCCTAAGTTGTAAACAATGGTACAACAAACATTGAAATGGACCTAATCCTTGCTATTATTTTGTAGAACCTTTGAAGGCGTTGTACAACCTACATTCATAGGTCAAGATGTTAAAAGCCTTTCAGGTGGAAGATAAATATCTCCTCTGTAAGGGATGCGGTAAAGGGTGTGAGGGTGTGTGATCTCTAAGTAAGTACTCCCAAGTGCCAGGTACACGGTACACACCTCCTGCTGCTAAAAATCAAGATCTCTAAATACAACGTCTCTGATATTTTATAAACTCTAACACTGCCCAACCTTATATATATTCACTAGTGTCTTAATACATCTGTGGGCAAGAATCTAGACGCTAAATTTTGGTCTAAAAGGGGAAAGCACGATACTGCGGTCGTGAATAGTCTGTGGTCAGTTTCGGAGAGCCATGCGCTTTCTCGCACCTATTTTTTCTATCATCTTTCATTCTTACAACATGCCCAAATCATTGAAGTATTCCCACAACAGTATAGAAGAATTAAGGATGAACATTGTCGGGCTTACGACCGACCTCGGCTGGCTTAAGTGATCTCTTTACACTCGAGAAACATTCGCCATTTCAGTTCACCCCGGCTGGGATTCGAACCCATACCTTCGTCTCGCTTAGTAGGGATCATATCCACTACACCACGAAGAGCGACGGGTATAAAAGTTGTTAGGGGTATAAAAACATAAATATGGTACGTAGTTGCCTCTCCTGCCATTAGCGAAGTTGATTGTGAACTACGTTCTTCGGCTAAGCAATAAAAAGATGGCGGGTGTGTTAAAAAAAACCACCCTCTCCCTTCAACAGTAAGAAATGCAACAATACATAAGTAATTAATGTACATGAAATTCCACAACACAGCCGTCGCTCTTCGTGGTGTAGTGGATATGATCCCTACTAAGCGAGACGAAGGTATGGGTTCGAATCCCAGCCGGGGTGAACTGAAATGGCGAATGTTTCTCGAGTGTAAAGTGATCACTTAAGCCAGCCGAGGTCGGTCGTAAGCCCGACAATGTTCATCCTTAATTCTTCTATACTGTTGTGGGAATACTTCAATGTATATACTACGGCTGTAGAAAAAATCCAACGCTTTACAAGAATAAAAATTTGTAAATATAAAATAATTCAAATGCCCAAATCATCTGAGTTTATGCACTTTCATTCTAGATGAAAAGAAAAATTATTAGATAAAAGCGCCCTTTTCTATGACCGTCAATATACTTTTTGAGTGTACAAAATTTAGACTAGAGACGTAGAAAATAGTAGACACAAAACATCTAGGCAAATCAATATTACTTTTTTTGTTTTCATCGAGGTGGTATCGACCACCTCGATGAATACCAACCAGGCTATCGAGCCTGGTTGGTAGCGCACTCGACTGTTAATACAGTAGGCACAGGTTCGATCCCCGATGCCGACCTACTCCACTTCACGACACAAGCTTTTCAATCTTTCTGTGAAGTGTACCATGTAGATGTACTTGGATATATATCGATAAACCTATAGCTTCATTTAAAAAAAAAAATCTCAGTGGCAATTCATTGTATAATATGTATTAAAATTAAACATAGTACCTATTTAGTATTTCCCACCGTTAGGTCTTCGCTTTATATTTTTACAGCTAGGAATGACAAAGTTTTGTAACTTAATAATATTCTCATTGGGAAAATTAAATGTTTATGAAGAAACTATAATATTACCCAATATTGGATAGATCCCTATACACACGGACGTATGTAGATAGCTTAGACCTCAGACATTTGGTTTAGATTAGGCACCATGTGTGTGCGTCTAGATATATTATTTTGGTAAGGGTATAGGTAGGAGTATGTGATGTTATTATAAAGGAGCCTGCAGGATTCTTCCTTTCTATAAACCACAATGGACCGAGTCTAAGATAACTCCAAGGGATATAATATGAACGCTGTATGTTGTAAATCTCTCCATGCCTGTCATGAATAATACCTTCGCAATCCCAGGATGTGCCGGGCTATACGATGATTCGATGTACGTTTATCCACTTCACAATTTTCAAAAAATATTCGTAATAGGTAGGTATATTATACTCGTATTATGTTCCCTACATACTGTTATTATCAGTATATTACATAGAATAGGTACCTAAATAAACTATTTTCTCCTAGTAGAAATAATTTTCCTATTAAAATTTGAATAGGAAATCAATAATTTTAGGACAATTAGTCCCCAAAAGAAATAAATTGCTCGATAAAGCATTGAGGTGCAAATTCCGAAAAAAACATTTCATAATTTTCGCGAGCCAAATAACGCACCGTGCTTTCTGTCAAATGTTCATTATCGTATGGGTTATAGTCTTGACGACTCCGCAGCTAATCTGCGCATACGCTAACGCATTCTGTAGGCTAACCAGTTACAAAATGGTAAAATAATCACCCATTTAACATAAAAAAAAATATTATAAAATAATTAGTGTCCCTATGCTATTTAATGATTTTTGAGCGAGAAAAAACGAGATTAAACTCATCGGTTACTTCTTGCATTTCTGATTAATATTCCGCTAAAAATGTTGTACATATAATCATGGGTTGCCTGTAACACATGGGCCCTTCCATATTTTTTATAAGCGGCATAATGCGAGTCCGGACGGGTCATCCGTCACCTATTCAATATACGCCGAGCCGTGGAGATGCCCTCGCTTTAGAAAAATGAAGAAAAAATGAAGAGGGAATGGGATTCCTCAGACATAAAGGACCGTTTGGATAAACTCTCTTATATTTTCCGTGAAAGTAAATAATTCTCCACATTGCGGCTGTCCTCTGAAGATAAATGATCCTACAAGAGAGATTTTTTCACATTCGGAATATTTATCAAACTTATGAGAAAACTTTAATACAAAAGTGTGAAAAAATATGCTAATTTTTTTCTTAGACTTACAAACAGACAGTTCCTTATTGCTGACCATCGTAACCGATCTACAGGCCATCATACGCCACACCAGGCCATCGGCTTTAGATTCCAAATAAGTCTTATCTACTTTCTTCCTCCCCTCCTCCTCTTTATCTTCACCTACTTTCCTCACCCCTATCATTGCTGTATTAGGTACGTAAGTAATATATTCGATCTACCACTGTTATGAAGTAATTTTGTTATGGGCTTGTGCGCATAATAAATTATTATATTCTATGTAGTATTCCCACAACAGTGTAGAAGAATTAAGGATGAACATTGTCGGGCTTATGAACGATTTCGGCTGGGTTAAGTGATCAATTTACACTCGAGAAACATTCTTCATTTCAGTTCACCCCGGCTGGGATTCAAACCCAGACCTTTGTCTCGCATAGAAGGCATCATATCCACTACACCACGAGGAGCGGCGGCTTCCATGTATTGTTACATTTCTTACTGTTGAAGGGGAATTTGTGTGTGAAAAATGGTAAATATACCACCCTCTCTTTGGGAACAGATGTTATTTGTCTTCCACAATAGGTATATGTATAGATTTGTACTAATGTAGAACTTCCAGCAGAATTATGGCCGGTCATTGGTTGGCTTACGGCAGCTGATGTCCTGGCTAAGCAACCTCTTAAAGAATGAACCCAGAGGGTGGGGGAATTGGGGGATTTGTTTCGGCTGTCACAAGACAAAGAAATTAACACCAGGGTGATAGTCGGAGGAACCTGACAAGCAACATTAGGAAGAAATCCGTAATTTACTGCTTTTAAGGTGCTCGGTAACGCGCTCGACTGTAGACGACTCGCGGGTTCAAAACCCGATGCTGACTTACTCCACTTCACGACACAAGCTTTTCAAGCTTACTGTGAAATGCGCAAAGGTTTATATATTTATTATTTATTTATTAATTTAAAAGGTATATTTGGGTTTATTTCGATAAACCAGGATTCATTTATTAAAAAAAAATACTAAGGAAGAAAATTGGTTGGCTTAAGTGATCACTTTAGTGATCACTCGAGAAACATTCGCCATTCAGCACATTATCTTACACAATTTAGATATAATTTTCAGAGTATGCTACGTTTGCATATATGCTCGTTTAATATACCTACGAATATAATAAAACCCAAAAATATACTAAATATTACCTATTTATTTGCTTCGCAGAAATATTCGGAATAAAAATAAATATTCCAAAAACAACAATGTAGGAATAAAGATCCTATGTATTGGGATTCTGTGTTGTAAATTCTTAATAAGTATCTAACGAGTTTGTTTCTCCGTATTTGATTACGTTTCGTGTATTTATGTTATTTCTTCTGTAAGGAGTTAACAATCCCAGGGCCTCTGGAATGCGAGGAGGTCGTGGGTGGGTGGCAGGTGGCCGTGAGTGGGTGGTGTCGGTCCTATGGATGAGAGGCCCCCGGGACGGGTGTTGGCAAGATCCGCCCAAAAAATTTTCTCTCCCCGATATGTGCCAATCAGAAGGAAGAGAGGCGGTTATGTACTCATCATTCCATCTTACTTACCTACCTTTCTCTCTCAATATATAACGACCTATCTCAATGTATATAATAAACCTATATACCATCTATCGTTTGTCAACACTTTTTGTTTATTTCCATTTTCGGATACTTACTATTAAGTAGATACCTACCTAGATTAAATCTGTCTATGAACCTTTTTTTTTGACATACCTATCTAAATTTTCATCAACACAGAACCAAAGGGCTGATCGTAGAGAAAATGGACTTTGGAAAACAGATAGGTTTAATTTTAATACAAAACCAATGGAAATTCCGCTCCTGAATAATGGATGTTAAAATAATTGTCATCGACACGAATTGGTGAATATCCAATCGGTGTGGATATTTTAGTCTATTGTCTTTCTCGTTTGCACGCAATATCGTTGTCTCGCTTTAAATATTTCCGAAATAATTGCTATATATTGCGAACGATTTGTACAAGTTGCCGCAATCATTGCTCGAATTTTTTTTCCGTGTAAGCGCACCTTTAGACTATGTCTTATCAAAATAAGAAATATGGCGTTTTCCCCAAATTTCATTAAAAGGGATGAAAAATGGCATGAAGAAAAATAGATGTTCAAAGTTTTCAGCGTACCTCTGTTCTTCTTTTCTTCCGATCATGCCTGGTGTCGTCAGTCTATCTCTGTTGTACACCTTTATACCATCCATCAAGCGATCTCCATTTCAGAAATTCGGGGTCCATCATCTACCACCTTTTTCCTTCGACCCCACTTTGTAATATTGTTTTTTAAAACGAATTGCTATACTTTAATTTCACAATTGCAATGAGAATAATAGTCGCAGCTCTTAAGCAACAAACAAAGGGAAATAATAAATATCTATTATTCTACAGGATGCATTAGTCTGGGTTATTTATTATATTAATAGCCAGTGGGTACCTACCCGTGAAAAATTCACGGAGGCTTTGTTAAATATGTTTTTGTGTAACCACTATTACCACTCCAGCCTTCAAAGTTTCTCGATTAAACACAGGAAGATCACAAGGCTCCGTCTTTTCCCCATTTCTCCAATATCGACATGAAAGTCGTAAAACCAGAGTCATATTGTCGACTTTTTTAGTTGGTACCCACCCCTGAAAGCCACAAAACTCATGTTACATGTCTGCCTACATACATAGGTACTTTACACACATAAAGAAGGTGGGTACCTACTTTACATAGTTCAATTTGCAATCTTTACGTGTATAGCTACGTACCATATAGTATGTATGAGAATTCGATTTTCATTTTCTGTCACGTTGTGCATATAAAATGGTACTCACTTGATTATTTCCACGAAAGAAATATTTTCAAAACTATTTTCAATCATAATTTCATGAGTAGGGACCAGCTGCAGTACCAACACTTCTAATTTCAAATTTTCATTCATAAAAAGTGAAACTTCGACGAAAATTTTTAGCCACCCACGAACGCGTCGCTGTTTTAAATTTACATACATATTCATAGAACTTGCAAAATTTTCCAAAGGGCCATCGTTACAAGTTACAAACATACATGACTTGGATAATACCAGTATTATGTAATGGAATACCTATGTAGCTTATATGATACAAGTCCTATACCCATGTAGATAATATGATACAAGTCCTATACGTATAGTACGCGAGTCCTACATTCATTTATTACACCAGGACTAATGCTGGGGATTAACTGCTGCGCTCATTAACCCCCAAGTGGACCATTTTTCAATTCTATTATTTATATTTATTTAGCAAAGTAACCTAAAGAATTCTCCAACAGTAAAAATATTATTGTTTAGACTAGGGACACAAGTATGACGTCACGGTCATTTCCCGCAGGGTCAAGGTTTAAAATCGCATGAACAATCGCGTGATAAAATGTTAAAAATAGCGTGTTTCTTACTTTCTGAGGTTTTTTTGCTTCATTCGAAAAAACGGTTACGGTCTTTTCCTAGATTTTAATGCAAATCTATTATTAAAACGAAAAAGATTTTTTGCTCTGCGACTTTCAGGAAACGAGTTGCTGTTTTTTGGAAAATAATTGACGTGTTTTTAATTATTTTTTTAAATCTATACCAGATGTAAAAATCTTTTACGGCAACTTCCTAGATAAATGTTCAATGTATCTATCCTATTTTTGGCGTTGTTCAGTAAAGTTTTCGAGATCTAGGGTCTCCCGCTTTTTTATTTTTTTTAATGTCGATATGTATACTTTTAAGTATCTATTCAAAGCTTATTCCAAAAATACTTGATTCAAGCATATTATTGTTTTAACGTTTTTTGAATAAAAGAAATCGGAGGTGGTAATTTTTCATTTTTTCGCCACAGGTCGAAAAATGGTTAATTTCCATTTTCTGATCTCAAAATTTTAAGATAATTACTAAATTCATTAACGGGTAAGGAGATACTCAAGGTAACGAGGTTTTGCAGCGGCTGACAACCTTTTCGTTAAACACTGCTTACATTAAGTATGTGAGACCAACGTGAAGAGAGCAACAGTAGAATGGTCTCTCCAAACTTTCTAACAATATTGTTAAATTAATATGCCAGAAGTCCACAACATTTTTCATGGCAATTTTCGAAACCTGACCAAACAATTGAGAACTTCAGTTGAAGATAACAATGTTTTTTTTTTTCTGACAAGATAACAATGTTCTAACAGACAAGATCAAAATATTCAAACATTCCTGCGTCTTTTGACTCGGCTGTTCTGATTTTCGTGTAATATGTTGTTTTATTTTATTTTACCGGCGTTTCGTTACTCTTCCCGGCAACCTTTTCTTCAAAATCTTCAAAAATTACACAAGTTCTGATTTTCGTGTAACATGTTGTTTTATTTTATTTTACTGGCTTTTCGTTACTTTTCCCGGCAAATTTTCTTCAAAATCTTCAAAAATTACACATGTTTTTAGACAGAAAAAGCCTTGTTACTTAAACCTACTTTTGGGATTCTCATCTTCTATGTCAAACCAAAATTCAAAATTTTCTAGTTAGAACCATTGAAGATTTATCAGTAGATCCTGGAGAAATCTTTCAAAACAATACATACAGGGGTGCATAAGTTTTGTTTATGGGTTAGATGAAAGAAATCGCAGCATTGCGATAATTTCACCCTAGTGAACAATTTTATTAGATTTACTGTTCTCTTCAAAAATGAATAAATAAATAAGTTTACCACCCCACTCCTAAATGAAAGAGAAATATAGATACTGCAAAATATAGTCATCTCTCTTTTGCAATATTATGACAGTGGACTCCTGTAGGTAGTACACATTATTATGTAAAACTTTGTCCACTAGTTGTGTGGAGGTGGAGTAGCAACTAGTAAAGCGACCTGAAGTTCGTAGTGTTATTGTGTTGTAGGTATCAGGCAAGCAGAAGTTGTATGGGGTAGGTCTGGTCTCTGGGTACTGGGTAGGTCGGTACTAGGTACAGGCCTTATTGTGGTAAGATGCAGCAACATCTGTTAATAATATAATATTTAGTAAGTAAATGCTTGTATAGCTGTTGTCTACTTAATGCTTAACCATGAAGAGTAACAAATAAGTAGGATTGATAAAAAAAAAAAGATTTTACTCGTACCAGTAGAGCATTCTCAGAAGCCATAGAACATATGCGTTGAACGGACAATATCAAAAAGACAATAATTTCACATGAACACCCGATTCATTTTTACCAAAAAGAAATCCGTAAAATTCCCGAGTTGTGGCATAGTCCTTCATTATTTTCTAAGAACAAGACATATATGGTGTTGGTAAAACTTCCATTAGACGCTTTTTATCTTACTCATCAATGACGCCACCCATTCCGAATGCCACATGATTTTAACAGAGAGAATGTTGGTTGTTTTTTATACACAGCTTTTACTGGTGATGGTTTAGAGCAGTAGAGAATATGGAAATATGTATAACAGTTATAACCAGAAACGGAGCTTATCGAAATTCTGCATCAGTCTGCAATAAAGACAGGAGCTTTTGCAAAATTGGTGACTTTATCACGAGATTTAAAACTACCTGCCTGCCTGATTATTTATTTCACGGTAACGCAACCACTCAAAGAATAGAGCATTATTTCGCATAGCTTATGCATTATCCTCGTTGTATAGACAAGTTCATGAGACAGAAAATTTCCCTACCACCACGTACGTTTGGTAACAGTAATTCACCAGCGATTCCCCGTACTTGTGGTCTTGTGAATCACCACACACTACTTGTGTTAGGGAGTGTACTTGTAGCAGTATTTAGGCAGTACGGAGGATAAATAGTATTGTAGGATAAGTAGGTGGAGAAGAAGAGGTAACAAGCAGGGCCGTCTTCAACCTGTTTGAGGCCCTGGACACTTTAGGATAATGGGGCCACTAGTAATACTATACATAAATGGTGGTCGATAGCCTGGTTGGTAACGCGCTCGACTGTTAATCCGGCGGGCGCGGGTTCAATCCCCACTGCCGACTTACTCCACTTCACAACACAAGCTTTTCAAGCATTCTGTGAAGTGTACAAATGAGTATTTGGGTTTATTTCGCTAAACCCAGATTCATTTTTATTCATTCATTTCAAAACGAGAAGCCTGGAAAAACTGGGTGACGACCACATGCTCCACATAGGAAGCGGCCGTGGATATTTATGTATGTATAGTTAATTATAGTACACTTATTGCAGTCAGTAATTTCGGAAAATAAATAATATATTATCCGAAGTATATGATGTCAGGAACTTATCGGGCACCGTGAATCGCGGAGCCCTCGGCAGTTTACCGCAGTGCCCAAATGAAAAAGATGGGCCTGGTAACAAAGTACTTTAGAATAGGTGTGCGGTTACGTATGGCGGTACTTAACTGGACAAAATATTATTCTGTAGCCTGGAAAGGTTAGACTCTCGCTGCTTAACTCTGGTCTAGGGCAGTAGTGTTTGTAATTTAGGAGAGAGTTTGTTTTAATATTTTGTGCTTTCATACACATTATATAAGTTATTCTGGAACTAGGCAAACTAAAATTTTGTTGATACTCAAAAGTCCTTTTACGTGAATTTGATGAGAGCTGGGCTGAATTAATGTTTTATCGTTACCCAGTGGCCGAAATGTCAAACAATGATGTGCCATCTGCTATAGAAAGCTCCCAGATTCATAACTTCACCCATTTTCCAAAAAAAGGCGCTTCTTTTTTGTTGCATTTTAAACACAACCTTTCTCACTCACCTTCACAAAAAAATCTTATTATAGTATTACTGATTTTTTACTACTTTTATATTATATTTCGGCGCCTGTGTTATTAGGGTGTGAGGAGGGACCTTCAATATACGTGTATGTTAAAATTTTAGGGAGTGAATTGAAATGCCTTTCTCACAATGACGTTTTATTTTTCTAAGTCCAAGTGATAATCAGTTAAAAAATATATAAATTATCGAAGTGATTGCGAGGTTCCTGTGAATGTTCCACTGTATATAGAGAATGCTAAGCTCCATCTATACAAATGATCATATTGCATGTCACACGAAACAACTTCGTCCCTCTAACCACCGACAAGCAATTCTCATCAAAGCTTTTTATTGTTCTCCTTCCGAAATCCGACTCATTAAATCACGTGGAGTGGAATGGTTCAACAACATGAATTGATTTTTAATAAACCTCAATAATTGGTCTGATTTCTGATAGCAGCTTTGGGGAAATTGTTACCCTTTATCATGTGGATACTTTACAACCTATTCAGACAGTAACAAGCATTCTTCATCGAGCTTTTTCGGCGATAAAATCTACAACCACAATATGCTTTTAAAATAAACTACAGAGCTTTTACTATATTAACTAGTATTTACTCATTTGCTTACCCAGAATAGCAAATTTAAATTGTTTAAAATAATGCAAACCTTAATTGTTTTTATTATATAGATGGTGCGATGTGAACAAAATGAGTTCAATGTTCACAGATAAAAAAACTACCCCACATTGACTGTTTTGTTATATTTTATCGGACAGAAATATGTATTTTCACGGAATGTCTGCAAATCTGCTTATAATAACTTTGTTTTTCTCAGATGATGAGTTGGTACCTGAAAAAATTAGGGATGACTAAAAAAGTAAGTACATAAGTACATATTTTTAATTATCTGCTGAAATTTGAGAGCTAATTAAAATGTATAAATATGCTGACTACTCGTAAATGGTAATAAAAATTGGGGCAAGATACATTTACTCTAGTAAAATAGTATCTTCTCCTTCTTCATGTGTCCTGTCGGGTCCCCCAACGTTGGCGATCACTTAGGGGAACTTCTTTCTATTCTCTGCCGCTAGGGACAGCTCCCCTATACTCCGAATGGCGGTATATTCCCTTATATTCCGCATCCAGGACATCTGTCTTCTACCGGGCCCTCGGCGTTCCTCAATATTCCTCTTCGATATCAGTTGGAGACGGTAATAATACCTATCTCTCTCCGCGCAGGACATGACCAAGATACGAAATCTTCAGGACCTTGATAGTGGACAACAGCTCCCTGTCAACTCTAGTCCAGGGAATTCTGAGCATTCTGCGATGGAGCCACATTTGAAATGCTTCCAGTCTATAAGAAAAAAAATGATAAAACATAATATTTAGATTAAAATCCAAAAAAAATGACCTTTGCTCTCGCGACTAGTATTCGAGGATTCGAACCCTCATACTAATCGGGAAAGCAAAAGTCTTTTTTGTGGATTTTAATTTAAACTTACTTATTTTTTTTGTCCCTTGTATTGTATTTGTTTAATTGTTAATGCGAAAGGCTTGCGCCGTACATTAATAAATAATTAAATAAATATAATATATAAAATATTTAGTAAGTATTTTCATTTTTTTCCTTAACAATGGACTTCCACCATGTACCAACGGTCGAAAACATCGAGCTTCCAGTCTGTTCATTAAGTTGACTTTCAAGGTACACGTTTCGCATCCATTCAATAAAACAGACCACACATACTCGTAGCACTATGTATTATCTACTTATCTATATACGTAGCTATGTCCCTTGACATTTTATGATAATAAAATAAATTTGACTATCGATTCGTCAAATCAGAAGTAAAAATGTTAGTTTCGGTGGTGAGTGCTTCATCAATCATAGTGAAGTAAGTTACCAACTCTTTCCCCCCAAAGTGGAGTTGATTGTCAGGGGGGCAGCACACCCCCTCCCCCACAATCATGCTGCCACACAGGTGTCTACTGACATTACCGTAGCCTGAGGCTATGGTT
This sequence comes from Ceraclea dissimilis, assembly GCA_963576895.1. Taxonomy (NCBI): domain Eukaryota; kingdom Metazoa; phylum Arthropoda; class Insecta; order Trichoptera; family Leptoceridae; genus Ceraclea; species Ceraclea dissimilis. The sequence goes on from OY756360.1 coordinate 23,701,589, forward strand.
ACCATATTTTCTGCAAATAGGGGACACTTTGCACCCTTTTTTTTGTTTTACTGTAATATTACAAGAATCACAAGAGAACGCTCCGATTTAGAACTCGCCATAATACTACCAACTGTTTCAGAACGCTTAATTGATTATGTGAACATTTCAGAAAACTATAAATACAGAATGATGGAGGGATGATTAGGAACTACCTATGTCGAAAACAGAACCCTACCAGCGCAGAACAGAATACAAAAAAACACCAAACCCACGAATATATCAACGTGTACGTATATTTTTATGTGTATTGCGTTCTGTTCTGCGTTCAATATTCTGTGATACATATTACACATGTTCTGTATTGACATAATTCTGATTTCTCATCGTTTTGTATTGGAAGTGCCACAAAACTACTAAAAAAATAATAAAAAAACGCTGTTTCAAACGTTTTTGCCACTGAGAAGACAGCTTGAAAATAATCACTGAAAATTGAAACTGCATTTTTCGTAATAAAAAATTAAAGTAAGGTATTATAAGCAATTTCCAAAGTGTTAAAATATTACTGTTCCATATTTACGTGTTTAACTGAGAATCATGGTGACCCTACATGACAAGGTAGTTTGAAGTGGTCTGAGGGGGTGCTTGAAAAAAACTTTAGTATGAGTGACAACTTGGAATTAGTTTAGTAGAAGTATGAGGTTTCACGGATTTAATAAGCGGAACAAATTATTGTTTCGCCTCAACACCTACTAACTTTAATTCTTTTACTTGAAATAAATGTAAAATTCCTTAATAATTCTTGCATGAAAATACCTATATTGTGTGACATTATGGAAAAGTCAGAATTAGAATGTTGGGTGTTTCGACCAAGGGCTCATGGTGGAAGTTTATAATAATATTATAATGAAAACACGGTATTTATAGAATCTTCCACAGACTTCTAAGTACTGTGTTTTTATTTTCATTCAATTTTCCTGGATTAGAGAATATAGGCTCCCACTCTTTTTTGGCAAGTTATCGAACCTCCTGTAAGAGTAGGCGTTTCCAAAACATCCATATTATTTTTAGCACAGACTTTTATTTAACTTCATCGGTCGTTTTTGTTGTTGTCTGCGTCAACATTTTCTTTTCAATTTTTTTATGACTTGCCAACATTCCAGCATCTTGAAATTTTGCGCATATACTCGTATATATATTGCATTAGGCATGTAACAGTTTGAAATTGTAGAACTGTTTTATGATAAACACGTTTCAATCGGAAATTTTTAATTCATGTAATTTTTATATGGAGAATCGTAGTTCTTAAAAAAAATCCCTATGATTACTTATTTCAGCTTTTAGGTTTGCCACCCCCTGTAGATACATATGCAGAGAATATTGTTTTTTCAAACAGGCGACATTGACTGATTACCCCAATTTTAGAAAATATGGATTCATCACGCTGCGAAAGCCTTGACAATAATCTTTACAAATTGCATTTTATTACTGAGTAAGTATCAGCGACTAAAAATATTACAGTTTTCTGTTCTGTTCCCAAGCTTCATAAGCAGAACTATAGTGATGCAATGTTCTGAGCTTCTTTTAATAATAAAATCTCTATCATTGTGGATATTTGATACCTTCCTGCAGTATTCCTTACATCGCCTCTGTGCTGCTACGTTTCATAAAGAAGCATTTAGCTCCGAGCATTTTTAATTTTTCACACCGGACGTTTCTTCAGCTAAAGTGTAATCTATCAGAGGGAATGAGAAATTTTATGACATAATACACCGAAGAATTCTCAGATTCTTAGTAGAAATTCTTATGCTTGCTATGGAAATGCAATCTAGAATTTTCTTATTTGAATGCACGTTGATAAAAACATTACACTTGTTCTATTAAATCGATAAGCTATTTTCTTCTTTCTTCTTCTGTTGGCCCTCTGATCTCCACTGCTGGATGTAGGTTTTTTTCCATTAATCTCTGTTGTCCTCTTTAAATCCAGGTTCTGCTGATGGCTTTGGCAACACTACTGTTTTTCGTCCAGGATTCTGGGTGTTTATCATCTAGTATATTCTTGTCTAGCTGTATGTCCAGCCCGGTGCCATTTTAGGTTTGCAAAAATACCTAAGAATATAATATTTTAAGGATTGAGAGAAAACACCGCTTGGCTGAAAAAAAAAACATAAATAATAATCAAAATATTTATAGGTATTTTTCGGTTCCTTTCAGTTTCAGAGTGCTCAAGACAAAACGCCAGACTACTATGATCTCATTTCAACGGCATTTAACAAATAAAATAAAAAAATAGCTATGTATATTATAGGTATATAGGTACTTAATTTCCCAAACTTTGTTAATTTCGTACAGGATATCGACCGTCAATTTGAACTTATCTAGAAATTTGTATCGTATCTAAGGATAACATAACATCATTAACAGAAAATTAGAAAAGGAATAATAAACGAAGTTGAACAAATAACATAAAAACACGATGAGATAACAAACATACGAGTTACATAGCTTTTCCATCCAACAGTCCCTATAATAACATCTAGACTAGATGAACTCAGTACATCTATCTACCTACACAATATGAGCACATGCTTTTCACAATATCATCCCTTACGTATTTCTCGTAGATGTGTTAAGTAAATAATACTAAGCGTGGGCGTCGCCAGCGTCGAAGCTAGGGGGGGGGCAACAAAAATTGGAAAAAAATGATGCAGCATAAAAAACGCGTAAATAGCGCCGCAGGCGAAATTTTTTTTGTGAGACATTATGAAGAAGGTTGAAATGTGGTTTGTTTATTTGAAAATTAATATACTCGTACCTAATAGTTTGCAAAACAATATGAATGATAATGTTTCTTTATAAAAAAGTAATAAAAATAGCGCCGCATGCATTTTTTTTATAACTGATGGATTTTCATACTAACTTTAGAAAATTTATGATGTGATGAAAAAATGTATGGTAGAAATGTGATTTATTGTGAGATTTTATTATTTAGTATGAAAAAATATATACATATTCCAATATCTCGGGGGGACAGCTGCCCTCCCCTGGCGACGCCCATGATACTTAGTATGTTGTATTACCTGCTAACTCCACATGCAACCCTTCAGCATTCATCAAGCCTTTTTCTGAACTTGTGTCAATATTTGGGAAGGCATTCCTCACCCCTCTCGCCTTGTGTCAAAATTGTTATGTTTTGTATCATCATAATATTGTTAGATACATCATTGGTACTTACTCCGCTAATACAATTATAAAAATAAGTTGATTTTCCCAAAAATATGCTGACTAGGCATTCGAAAGGTTTCACCCGCAAATGCATTCAGGGGAATTCGGGGTCCTTAATATGCCCAGCGTGTTTATTATAAATTTGAATGTTTTTTTTATTATTGAAAAAATTGAAACTTTGTTTTAATATACCTAGCTATAATATTTTAATATACCTATTCTATCATATTTCCATTTTCATGTTGTTCGTTCTTCGGATTTCACTGCGGGTCGAGTGGTTGAGTAACCGAGCTTTCGGCACTTCGCCCTGAATATGGCAGTAGTATCGCTGCCGAACCACTCGACCCGCAGTGAAACCCAAAGAACGAACAACATGGAAATGGATTCATCACGCTGCGAAAGCCTACAAGATTGTCTATCATATATTTTCACTGTGCAAATACACTAACTCGTCAATCACTAATAATCAGTTATTTATTTCATACGTACTCATACATTAAGTTTTCTTAAGGCATGTACCTATTTATACTAAAGCATTCTGAAAGTTCTGAATGAAAATAAAACCGGAGAGTTAGCGCAGAATAAAGAGTAATTGCTTAGTGAAAAGAATAATTGCAAGAATTATTGAACCGCAGTGTAATCCGGTAGTTAAGCTTACCACTAAGGTGTGTTGAATGGTTCACCTTGTAGGGTAATATATCCCTTTTAAGTATACTCTATTCTACCCTACCCTAAACTACCCTACACTAAGTATACTCTAGTCCCATCTCTCCCCAATACGGACATCAATTAAACACCGTAAGATCATTTGTCTAGCGCCCTCTTTTGTAGTGAGGGTCCAGCTAATGTTCTACCACGATTCTTAATGCATTTTCTTTTGCTAAACATATTTTTTCACGTGAATCGCATTTCCTTCTATTATTGTATTTGAGTGTCGCTTACAAAACCTGGTTAGTATTGAAAATATTAAGAGACGTCGTCCCATTCTAAATGTCTCTATTAAGTTGCTACGTGACGATTTAGTGCGCACATCATTTTTTTAGAGTGTGCTACAAGAGTTAAGAGTTGCAGGCATAATAACATTTAAAAAAAAGTTTGTTGAGACGTTAGTAGTTCTCTGCAACCTTACCAAATTTGCTTTGAAAAAAATAGGGTAGATGCATTTAAAACCGTTATCTGGTGAATCACCGTATTTGTTTTATACCTTGTACCTATGGATTTCACAAAAAACTTGTGAAACATATATCTATTTTTTTCGAATGCCCTGACGTCATAGCTGGGTCCTTAGCTTTAACGTATTTTTCTGAATGAAAATTCTTAAGTAGTATGATATGATACGACTATAAAATAATAGAAAAATTAAATTGTGTCTCTTAAATAACAGTGGCATTATCCGATACGTTATTATGTTCGAATCTCGGTGGGATCAAGGTGCCGGGCTCGAATTTCAGTGCTGACGATGTATTCTGCACTTCACGACATAAGCTTTTAGCTCACTGTAAAGTGTACAGGAAAGCACAGGTTGAAAAAAATGTTTAGGCAGTGCGACGAACCTTATGTTTTCAGACTAGTGTAGATGAAATTAATAACCAGTAAGCTGTGATAGTATACCACTAATAAGTGAGAGAAAGCGAACGGAAGGGGGAGGGGGGAGGAAAAGTTAATTAAATTATTTTAGGAATAATTCGCTTAGTACTAATGATTGGAACTTTCAATGGAATGAAAATATTAATGATGATTATTGTTCTAAAGTTGTATTTTCATTATCGATCAAAGTTTATGAATTATTAGTAAAAGCTCGATACAGAAAGCTCTAGCAATGCTTAGTACCTACCTTGGTGTATATTAAACTTTGTGGTGATTAAATTAATTGCCTTTAATTATTTGTATTAAGTTCAGTTCCATTTTAAAGGAACCATATACACTCGTAAGTTGAGTACCGTAAGTTAGATTTTTTTTGCGTAACCTAATAAGTCATAGAGAAATTCACCATATTTCTAATTTAAAAGTCTTCCTTTTTTCAAGATTTGTAAACTAACAGCAATTTTTTTTATAAAAGAGTATTTAAAGCACATTTTTCAATAGGTGCATTGAAATATTCAATCGATGGTTTTTAATCTACAAGATACTTTGGCAACTTACGTTATCGGAAGTAAACTTACGTAAGTATTTATCTCGTAGCTTATACTCGTACCTATACTAGAACCAGCTAATCACTGAGTTACAATTTCTATAAATTTACCTAGTATTGATTTCTTCTGTAGCAGCCATTCTGCAAACGTAAAAGATCGTTCAACAGAGTCAGTTCAATAGTACATAATAAGCTATTTGAATGAGGTGCTGTAATTTATTATAAGTATGTATTTCAGCTCGTAGGCTAGTAATGTTATGGTACGAGTATTTTTTTTACCAGAATCTTTTTTAGATTCTATATCAAATTCTTCCTCTGCTAAATTAATCTCTTATCCACATTAAATATAACTACTTACGTAAGTTTACTGCCGAATGCGTAAGTTGGAAGTTTACGACTGTCTACTGCTACCTTTATTGACTTTTCGGAACAACGGTTTAATTCATTATTAGTTTGTATATTTAAACAACTCCTAACAACTTCATCTGAATGTCGTGTTTATTGGTTGATTAATTACCTGTGAACTTAATTAATTATTGACAGCTATTAATTATACATCATTCAATGTTCTCACGAATACCAGACGATGACTAACTTGAGAAGTTGGCAAATTGTGAAGGGGTTGTTGACAAATATAAGTCTTATTATTCCAACCCTTTATCTATTCTATTCTATTCTCTCACGTATTGTACCGTGAGAGATAGGCAGAGAGATCAGATCTTCAGAATTTTAGTATAGATCCTTTCATACACTTTTTACTTCCGTCACATTCATGGAATTCGTCATGCACTCTCCTCGATTTCTTTTACTCAAAAGACCTTCGTCCTTAAGCAACTGGTCGGTATTGTCAAGTTCAAGTGTCCTTGAGCCACCGTCCTTCATCATTCATCCTGTCTTTGTCTCCCAACCATCTCGACTTGTTCAATTTCATTATAGTTACATCCACTATACATATTCATTCACTCTCAACATTTTCCTATACATTTTTCCCAGCGGCTTCATCTCGACAGCATCCTTTTATCCCTAGTTGGAATAGTTAACAAACTATATTATTAACCCTAGGTACCTACTGAAAATATTTGGTAGATACCTATGTAAGTATATATAATTTTATGAATAGGGATATGTTTTGTATGGAATATGGGAGGTCGACAATCCTTTGGCGGACCAAAGCACATACGGGTTGCCTATGTTAGTATACGATATCCTATTGGGAGTACAGAGACACCGTAGATATCTATTCAACATCTACATTCTACGTGGTGATTTCAATTGCAATTTGTATTATTATTTTCAACATTTCTTTGATCTTTCTATCAACATTTTTATACAACCGTAGATATACAAGTTGTCCTTTTTGCTATCCAACATTAAATAGATAAAGTTTCTATATTTTCGCTACGTATCACCCGCAAAATATTATTAAATAAAGAGATATGTAATAAAATCTAACTAGTTAAATACTTATTACGTATTCAGATGAAAATATGTATTGTACATACTGAATAAAAAGCCGCTTTTCTGAGCCCGTACTTGTAAAATAATATAGGTGCAAACCTAATTAGGAAAACTCCTCTCGAGCTGCAAATTCTCTAAAACTAGTCGTATAGGTACTTCCCTATCTAATAAAGTCGCCACGATGTTGATTCACCACTTAATTATCCACTGCCAGATCTATCGTTAGACCTATTTTAAGTAACTTTCAGGTTTCTATATTCCTACTATGTTATCCTCTCACGCCAGGTTATTTGTTCGGTAAGCAGAGAGAACCGAGCGCCACACTACCCTTTAGTGTCTCTGTCTGGTCGATAATTACGATCTATCCGAGTTACCTAAGAAGCCAGTCGCATTTTAACTCTCTTTTTGCTACCATATCATCATTCATTCGTTCAATATGTTCAAACCAACAATAATTGATAGGTTTGATAAATATCTACTCAGTTGCGCAGATTGGAATTCAAAAACTTATTTTACAATTTTGTTTTGCTATCATAAAAAGTATTCAAAATGTTTCCTTATTTTCTTTATTTTTATCAGAAGCCTTCAATTAATAAACAAACCATTATTACATTGTATCTTGAAATTGTGTCGAGTGATGAATACATAAGTGAAGAATAATATTCTTCCAAGTAAATTAATCTTCCTCCGGCGAAAGAATCTCCAAATAATAATAATTATTTCGGTGTTTTTTGTACCCTAATGTTCCTTGCATTAGTAGGTGTTGGTCTGGTGGCGCCCCCCTGCGGTTAGATAACAGATTATCTCAGAGTGTTTGGAATGAGTGGGCATTATTTAAGTACCATTTTTCTTTCATGGTATTGAAATTTTCCCATAACGAGATTTCGTATACCACCCTTTATAATAGTTAAGCCTTTGAATGTACTATATATGTAGGGTTAACTAAAAGAAATCGTAGTTCTGCTATAAGTTCGCCCCAGTGAACAATGCTTTATAATCTGTACTGTTTTTTTTTATATTCATGCTTTGTTCAGTTAAATAATAAATAAATAAATAAAATATAGGAATTTGAACTCCACTATAATTCGAACTTACGAAAAGATGGGTGGCGAACCATATTGCTGAAGAAGATTTTGATTGAGAAGATACTGATTTTCTGAACACTTTATGTGAGGGATATTAAGTGAAACAATTTGAAAACAAGATGTAAGATGTCTTACAAAGTTTTACGACGAAGACCTTACTCTTACACGACACCCGAACAAACATTAAAAAGATGTGGCTTGTTCAACATGGTTTGGACATGTTGAGAGAATGATTGATGATCGACAGGCTGACTAAAAAGAAAAAAAAGAGGTGTGAGGATGCTTTTCAAAGACGGACGGGGAGCGTGTATGACAAATTGCATAAGTTGGACGCAAGCATGGAGCCTATTTACGGATGAAACAGTCTAGCGTTCTCCCTTCTCTGTTTACCCCGCAAGGAGATAAATAAATAGAACATACTATTATTATCTACTATTGAAATTCATGAATAAATATTTACCTAAATAACATCATAAATTCAGGCAAAAAGAGGGTAAATTCTTTTGATAAAATGTTTTCTAAAAGACCACATGTTGCTTGCTTCTCCCAAGTTTTCAAAAGATGGGGCTAATATTATTATGATACCCGAGAAAAACCCATAGGAATATTACTCAACGTGAATAATTCCCAAAAAAAGACAAAAGCCCTTAAGAAATTTGCTCAAGGGATAAAAGCTGAAACTTTCTAGTTGGATTCCATAGATAGATGAATTTATTATTTATAAAATGTCGACTATTTTATTGTCTATCCTATTTTACATATATCAGTTTATTTTTTTTTTTATTTTCTAATCAATGCTAGTTCCTCAAAGAAATAAATCGTATGCTAATAGAAAGAATTATTTTTTTAATAAAGGATTTTCACTCTCATCTTCAGGGGATTTTGAATAAAATAAAAAATAAAATAAAAAAATAAAAACTTTATTCAAAATCGCCTAAAGATGAGGGTGCAAATATTCGAATACTAGTCGCGAACTAAAAAGTCAAATTTTGTGGATTTTAAACTAAATATTTAGTGTTTTCATTTTTCCTTTAAAATGAACTTCCACCATGTGCCGACGGATGAAAACATCGAGAAAATAAAATTAGAATTGAGCTTTGTCCCTTGAGCAAATTTTGTAAGGGCTTGTCTTTTTGGGGTTTTCATACTGAGTAACTCATAAGATTTTTTCCGGTCAGGATATTATTATTGGTTATGAATTGAAATTAATATATTTTTTCAAATCATTTCCCTCAATTTATTTCACCGCAGTTTGCTGTTGTGTTGATAACAATAAATTAAACCCGTCTCACTTATCTGGGGGAGGTGTGGGGGGTAGGAGGGGGCGATCAGGATGGGGGGGAAACAAATGGAGAAGAAATACTTTTTCTTCAAAGTGGAATAAAAAAAATAAACAAAAATAAAAAAGAAACGAAAGAAAAGTGTTTGGAAAAAGTGGCCAGCAATTTATTTTGTGACGTACCTATCTCTGTCTACTATGGATGTACCTAGTTGTTAAGTACTATACGATCGATTGTTCTCAAATCGTGGGACATTTTTTTTTAAAGACCCAACTATGAGGTCATCAAGGATATTTTCCGCGGCGTTAAGGTTAAAAAACGCATGAACGCATCAAGAGATCAAATGTTAAAAATAGCATTTATTTTACTTTTTGTGGTTAATTTCACTAAATCAAAAAAAAGTAAGGTCGTTCACTAGATCTTAATGCATATTATCAATACGAAAAATACTTTTTTCTTTCCGATTTTCGGGAAAAGATTTGCGGTCTTTCAGAACAAAGATCAGAGGTGTTCTTGACATTTTTTTTGGGAGATCTATGATCTAAGATATAAAAAATATATTTTACGGTCATTCACTAGATATAGGTTCAATGTATACACGAATTCTTTTCCTAAAGCGTTTTTAGTAAGGTCGTCGAGATCTAAAGTCTCAAAAATCTATTTTGTTTTAAGGTAGATATGCCAACTCTTAAGTACTAGTTATATTTTGTTTCAAGCCAATATTAGCATCTGTTTAGCAGAATTTTTGTCTAGGAAAAAACGAATACAAAAAAGTTTGAGCATCAGTAGGAATAGGAAAAGATAATGGAGAGGTCTAGAGCAGAGAGCAGAGAGTAGATGAAGGGTGTTACTGTGTAGTAGGTAGTAGTAGTTGTAACAACAATATAACAATCAAACAGTCTGAGCAGTGAATCTTCACGCAGACAGAATCATTTGGGAAATGTTCAGTTGTTTTCTTTCAGATGAAATTAGTATAGGGTGTATAGTCTCTCTACATGAATGAGTTATTTCTTCATTTCACAAACTACTTCCGTCACTTCCATCAATACGTACTTTTTAGTCTATTCTATACCTACAGGTTCTACACTCTATATCTTGGTAATCTATCTTCTTCTTCTTCTCAGCCTGGAACCGTCCACTCCTGAACGTAGGCCTCCTCCAAATCTCTCCACTCTTGTCTATCCTGCGCCCTCCGCATCCATGTTCCACCTGCAAATCTGACGATGTCATCCCTCCAGCGGAGTTGGGGTCGTCCGGGGTTTCTTCGCGATGCTCTAGGGCGCCAGCACAAGAGGCGTTTCGTCCATCTTTCGTTTGAGCTACGGGCAACATGACCAGCCCAGCGCCATTTTAGCGTAGCTGCTCTTTCGATTATGTCCAACACGCCCGTTCTGGCTCTGATAGTCTCATTTCTTATTCTATCTCTAAGACTTATCCCCAGCATAGCGCGTTCCATTTCCCTTTGCGTGACCTTTAATTTCTCTGCGCTTTTAACAGACAATTTGATAGTCTATACCTTGTCAAGTCTATACCTTGTAATCTATACCTTGTCACAATTTATAATATAATAAAGCTTTATTGATGGCACCAAATAAAACATAACATTAAAAAGACACAATGCTTTGCCAAACGACGGGCTTATTTCCAAGGCAATATCTTTTAGCCAGCCGTGGAAGAAACAGCAGTTATAGAACATTGATTAATAGTCCAATCGATGTATATTTTGTTCTTTTTTATTCACTTTTGTACCCTGCGGCTGCTCCTTGATTTTAGGTTTTAGGCAACCACTGTTGCATGCTGTTCAGTTGATATAGACATTTTTCTCTTTAACTCTAAGAAGTATGAAATATTTTTAAGAGCTGATTCTGAAGATTCTGCTTTATCCTTATTCAAAATAGGTATGTAGTCTGAGAGTTCTTCCATCTAAAACTTATTCTTCTACATATACATATTTAGTACCTGTGGAACCTTACTGAAATATCGGAGTGGGAATTGAGGGTGACTTTTTGTGCTGGGGCCACGTCGTGAAATGCCTTGAATACAACGAGACGAAGCTTGAATTCAATCCTTTCTGAACTATTTAACCAGTGGGTTACATTGAAAGTAACACGAGTGAAAGGAGAGACATGAAGAAACGCAGTCGTTCGAGACTGATGTCTACCAAATTCTCAAAGACAGACAGACCAAATCCAAAAAAAAGGGAATCGGAGAGAGCGTGTGACAGATTTCATGAATATGATGGAAGCAAAGAATGTGTATGGGATAGGACAGTCAGGCGCTCTTTCCTCTCTACCTTATCCATGAGGGATGCAGGGTATGGAAACACATTAACAAACATTAGATAATTTGTAGGTATGTAATCGGATGTGTTGATTATTATGTGTTTAATATGCGATAATAATAGGTATATTAGGCATTAAGTAAGTATTAACTTTGGTTGTGCTGTTAATCTCAATTAGTCAACAATTATAAGGATAGGAGTTCCTATATAATAGACTTATTGTGTGAGGGTGTAGTAGGGGATGGGGTGTGGAGAGGTGGGAATGAGGCAGTGAGGGAGAGTGGGGACGTATTATTGCCTTTTAAAGGCGTCTCAATTATTCATCGTTCAAGTGATTAATACTTCTATACAATGTGCGGGATGTGTCGCCTGAAGGCAAACGCCGAAATAAAATCAATAAGGTAAGAGTTTTTAAAAAATCACAGCACATTTTTTTCAGTTAAAATGTAAACATTTCTAGGCTCAACAATTTACTATATTTTTAAATGGCATTTATCTTCATGATGTCTCATAAATTTAAAGAATACCGAATTAACATGTTTCATAAATTTAAAGAATACCGAATTAACAACTGTTAAAATTTCCTTATAAATCTAACATGATGAACTTTCTCCATGCAAGGGAGAACCCTTTTCACAATTCAAAATAATATGAAATCTTGTCCGACTTTTGCTTGACAGCAGCTACTCCACCATGGGCGTCGTCAGGGGGGGCATCTCCCCCCCTAGAGATTGGAATAGGTAAATATTTCAGAATCCAGACTATCCCAAAACTTTCCTGCTAAAAATATCATGGTCTGGACTACAATTGTATTGCATTTTCCAAAATTTGAGTTTTCCAAAATTTGAACTTTGATCAAAACGTTTTTGACCGAAATTGGGCAGAATTTGTTAACCGCAACAAGGTAAGATAAATAATACAAAATCAGTAGGCATTTTGTCTCGGCGTTATTTCTAGCTGATAGTAGTCCTATCATTATTATAGTCTTATTATTACAAAGCAGCTTACCCTATTGTGTTTGGTTTGTCTACAATATATACAATAATTTACACAGCATTATGATATTTGTATGTACCTTCCATGTACTCGTATTTATAGACTTGTACATATTACTGCCTACGCAAAAAGCTAAAAATATGATATCAAAGCTCACAATTTCTTTCTGTCAGAATTTTTTTCTGAAATATTTCAGAAAGACCAATTACTACTAAAAAAAAGTCTCGTATTTCTATAAATGGAATACAAGTATCTACATTACATTTTTCAGAAATATAGTGGGACACAAAAGGCGAGATATTGAAGGCGAATAATTGAAAAATGGGAGAAAAATAATAATGATTTAAACACAATATTTTTACCTATCCATAATAAATACTCTGCAAAACTGCACGGATTTCCAATCTACAGCAGCAGTGTTAAAGTCCTAGTACTAACTATGTATCATGTGTTTTAGCTGACTGTGACGACCTAAAAGAAGGTGGTCGGATGACATTTTCCAAAAATACCGGTAGAACCTGAGTGTGAGAGTAGAAAAATAGCGTGTACGAAGTTCGGAGATCCTTACCATCTTAATTAATGAACGACTGCAGTTTATAGTTTTTTATTCTTAAGACAATTCTACAGATATGTAAATATCCTAGGACATAATCTAGGTAGAGACTTCACTTACCACCACAGAACCCATTTAGACATGTCTGAAGAAGATACTCTGGTGACGTGTAGTGACTCCTCTCCTCCTCCGCAGTGACACCTAATTAAACCAACACAAGATACAACCACTTAGTCCCACGCAGTGGAGCATCTAAACTAAATATACCAACTAGTCGTATGTAAGACAGACGAGGGTCTAACCAGAGCATAGCTGTCTGCAACTAGTGGCCAAGGAAGAAGATAATATATTTTGTCTATGGTGCTGCAAATCAATCACAACGCCTCAGATTTCAAGGGATATTTTTTTTGGAAATCCGCTGTTTGTGAACTGCATGTTTGCGTTTTCACTGTTGCTATTACAACGAGGATGTTTTTTTTAGAAAAAGCACTTTATACAGATCTGTCTAATTTAAGCGGGCACCTAAAGGACACCAGAACCAATCAGGGCTTGAAAGTAAGTCTTCTAGGTTGCGTACGTCTAAACTTCACATGAAATCTGAGGCGTTGTGATTAACCAATAGGATCGAAGGAGCGTCAAGACTACCACTGGCGCGAGACGCATATCAAAATTGCGTGGACCGTCAATAGACAGCACTATAGATCGACCTATTTTCAGGAATCCTTTTGTGGACAAATGTGAACAAATAAAAAATAACCTCTCTCAATTTTCCGAGCACAATAGCATTGGATATTTGACGATATGGAATATTAAAATGTTCACACTAAATTCCTATAAGTAGAAAACAACAAATTATGATAGTTTCATATGCATTTTTGTTTTTCAACCTTCCAAAGCTGAATAAATAAAAAAAACCTACAATTCAAAATAACAATAAAATTGAAAAATTTCTAACGACATGATTTTTCCGCATGATTTAGGTACTTGAGAATGGGTACGGGACAAAAAGAGATCCGATATATATTGGCAATCTTCATTTCTATAGACACAAACGGTCGGTAGCCTGGTTGGTAACGCGCTCGACGGTTAACCCAGTGGGCGCGGGTTCGACCCCCGATGCTGACTTACTCCACTTCACGACACAAGCTTTTCAAGCTTACTGTGAAGTGTACAAAAGTGTATTTGGGTTTATTTCGATAAACCCAAATTAATTTATTAGGTAACAAAAGATTAATTTATTATTTGTCTGAAGAAGTTATTCCAGTGGTCCAATGGTTGAGCTCCACTGTTTAGGAGATCTGTGGCCCATAGCATTATAAAGATTTCCTCTCACCTCCAAGGGTTGACTGCTACCCTACTATTTCCACTTTGTCCCTACTTATAGTGTATCCTGTAATACCTACCCATGGGCGTCGTCAGAGGGGGCAGGGGGGGGCAGCTTCCCCCCTAGTGATTGGAATAGGTACATATTTTTTCATACTAAATAATAAAACCTCACAAAACATCACATTATTGCCACGCGTTTTCTCATCATATCATAAATTTTCTAAAAATAGTTTGATAATCCATCAAAATACAATTTTTTCATAAAAAAATTGCCTGCGGCGCTATTTTGTATCACTTTTTATAAAAAAATATTTTTTCACACAAATTATTGGAAAAGTATTAAGTATATACATTTTCAAATGAACAAACTTCATCTTGACCTTCTTCAAAAAAAAAAATCTTGAAAAAAAATTAAGCGTTTTTTATGCTATATCATGGTATATGCTATATATGGGTGTGTGAGACGACCGGAATGAAATTATATGTTTTAATTTACCTGTGGTGCATGCTTGTGGATGACAGCTGAATTATGAATGAACTAATCTTCAATTACTTATATCTACAGTGTTGTTATCTGTTATGCACTTATACCTGTAATTTTTTTTTTTTTTCATTTTGTTTACAGTTGTTCATGTTTGAGGCTGGCGACGCCCATGTACCTACCTCTAACAGAGGACCGGAGGACCTAACAATAATATAGTGTGTGGGTCTATTATTTTGGTTTCGGGACTAACCGCATGCCCACCGTAAAGGTCGACTTCACTATGTTGTATGGCGACCACTAGGATTTATGAATCTGTTTTATAAGTTAGCCCTGTGGTTTTACTTTACAAATACTTCTACCAAATTAGCTGCGAAAGCGAAATTTATTAAGTGTGTATTCTAAAATGTGCGATTCATTTTTGGATTCCAAACAATATGGTTACTAACCGAATCTGCTAATTATTTCTTCATTTAAGGCCTTGGTAACAAGAATGACGTCACAGTCATTTCCCACGGCAATAAGGTTCAAAATCGCGTGAACAATCGCATGATAAAATGGTAAAATTTTCGTTTTTTTCCATTTTTTGGGGTTAATTTTGTGCGCATAAAAAAACTTTTACGGTTATTCACAAGATTTTAATGCATATTATCAGTACAAAAAAATGACTCAGTGACTTTCAGGAAACGAGTTTCCGTCTTTCCGAAAAAAGATCAGAGATGGATGCAGCATGCCCAGGATAGGGATCTTTGGATGTGGATGCCTGTGTCCAGCATTGGAATTAAAACGGCTTAAAAAGAAGACCAAGCGTAGGTTCAATGTGATAAGTATAGTTGATATTGAAGATAGTTCGGATTGTAAGTTCTGCTCGTATTTTGTAACGGATATTCACCGATGCTGGGAAAGTTACAGGGATTTTAATCACCCGCCCGCCCCGCGATATCTTAAACACACTACCTACGGTACTTAATGTCCCACCACCCTATGTAGCATACTACGCTACGGGACGCCCAGCGCCCGCAGTAAATTCCAATCATTGTAACTCGACCACCACATAACTTCCACTACAACCGACTTACATACATTCACCTAGGTATATATTATGTATAACTCGAACATATAGGTACCTGGTACGTACCGATGATCAGTAAATTGTACATCTAAAATAGGCAGGTACCCGCGGGTATCTACTTAAATCTTTCTAACTATAAATATACAAAATCTTTCACACTTTGGGCTATTTTAAATGCTTTCAATCATTGGTCTCATGCTTGTATATACTATATTCTTATGTAGTATAATGTATAGATTCAGTGACGAAGGGTGGATTTCTGCAGAAGGGAAGCCGGGGCTAACATTTTTTTATTGGATTACGTCAAATTAGACACTATTAGGTATATAATTGTATCGAAAAGGTAACTCGATGGGAATCGTGTTCTTAGGTAGCTTCGCACTTTATAGATATAGACGTGAAAAACACCTATGATCTTTTCTCTGAAAGACAGCAAATCGTTTCACGATAGTCGCGGAAATATTTTTTTTGTATGATAATATGCATTATAATCTGGGGAATGACCGTAAATTTCTTTTTGATTGAAGCGAAATTAGCCCCAAATGAAAAAAAAACGCTGTTTTACCATTTTATCATGCGATTGTTCATGCGATTTTGAACATTAATGCCGCGAGAAATGGCCGTGACGTCATAGTTGGGTCGCGAGCTTTAACCGAATAACACGTGTTATTGTACATATTTGAAGTTATGCATTATATTGAGCGACAATATGGGTTATTGTTGTATGACAATATTATGGTCTAGCAGTAAATCTGTCAAGTACTCGATTGATCATCCTAATCCTTAGTGATGGGGTATTGTGTCTCCGGTACGTATAAGGATGGAATAATTTGCCTATACGATATAAAATCAGCTCTCCTGCAATAAACCATAAGTATATCTGGAGGCATCCATCATCGTAAAATATATACATAGCTACTTATAAACTATAGTAGATACCCAGTTCTTTTTTAATGTCCTATATGCTGTCATTCGGCTTCGGCGCCCTGAATTGTTCTCAGCCAATACTGAGAGAATCGTCTTAAAACTGAAGACATTGATAGATGAAAGAATGGAATACAGATTGGCCGTTTTATAATTACAAAAGGTATTTGGAATATTCTTGTATAAAAAAATATTCCGAGAGTACCCCTCAAATTTACGGGATCTGAGGTTTTTTCGT
This sequence comes from Ceraclea dissimilis, assembly GCA_963576895.1. NCBI lineage: Eukaryota > Metazoa > Arthropoda > Insecta > Trichoptera > Leptoceridae > Ceraclea > Ceraclea dissimilis. The sequence continues at coordinate 23,718,618 of OY756360.1, forward strand.
TCAGTTTTTCAGATATAAAAGTATAATTTAGTCGAAATACTGGTAATTATAATCATAACAAATTGGCTGTTTTAGATATTTTAATTTGTAGATACCCAGGCTCTTCTTAAAAAGGTAAAATTTACATTGTCGCTTAAGTTATTCTTATTTCGCGCTATCGTAATCATACAAAATTTGAAAAAGTAGGGGCGCTGTACAAGTATAATGTAGTATCGTTGCAATTTTGAGTATAGAAATATTGCTACCGCGCCGCACAGCTCCTACTGAGGGCTGTTGCAGGTATGTACTATGGCTGTATCACTCGGCATCGGGTGGAATGCCGTACAATAATAAAAAAAAAGCGAAAATAGAACGATTTTTTCTCAGTGCATATAATCACTTAATGAACATGTTAATATTTTATTGTAAGCCTAAAATTCTGTCTACTAAAGATTATGCACATATTGGCAAACAGTATGAAGATGTATAAGTATGGAAAGGTGGGTAATATGTACAAAAATAAGATAAGGTAAATAACTATTTTTACTTATATGTGTCTACATTTTTTCTAGGTAAAAGATACGAATTTACAAGGACCCATGTATCTTAAAGCTGCGGCTCTAAAACTTCGAATCAACTTCGAACTTATTAAATTGTTTATAGGAATATAATCTTGTATTTCATCATGGCACATGTATGTCACTCCATTGAACAAATAGTATCGTTTCTTATTGCGAAGGTTCTTGATGGAAGTGAAAACACAGTATTTAATATTCTTCCATAGACTTTGAATTTATTAAATAGGCGACTAGTTAAGGGACACTTCGCCAATCTAATAAATTGAATGTCTGTGGAAGATACTAAATACCAGGCGTGAATAAACCTAAGCATATGTTTCCCATCGAGTTCTTTTGATTTAAGATGATAAAATAATAGGTCAAATCTGCAATAATTTAGAAGGAATATTAGTCTCAGCTTCCCTGGTACAAAAATCCACTCTTCGTCACTGCTAAATACGTACTTATCTGTGTTTTCATTCTAATAACATATTTCTTTTACCCTGTATTTTGTTCTCTTGGAAAATATTCTAGAATCTACCTCAGTGTTTTAAAAGTAAGTTTTATAAACTGTTTTTAATACCACTAAAATTTTAAAAGTGTAAAAAAACATATATTTCCCGTAGTATAAGAAAAGTTTGAGAATATGCGCAAAAGATTGTGAGAAGAAACTAAAACTAATAGAGTGTGAAGGGTGAGGATAAGGGGGAGGGGGATTGAAGAGACCGGTCGCTTTATTGACGGCGGACTATACGACCCACTACTACATGGCTTTGCACTTAGGCCTCCCTCAGTCTCACTCTTCAGATGGCATCATTTTTTCACGACTCTCCTCCATAAGATGAGCATTCTCTCTCAATGCCGGTTGTTGAGTAACAAACAAAGAGTGCCTTTACAAAAAGTAACAATTCCACTTCAAATATAAATTTCCTTAAATCGACGTGCTATAAATGAAGTAAAATTTTATTTCGTGTTGGGAATTTTTAAGAATTAAGGTAAAATAGATAACATCTACTAACTTCGTTGTTTATTTGAAAATCCCAAAGGAAAAAAACGTATTTTAAATATGTAAGAACGTAATTATAGAAAGTCAGTTTTTATTGAAAATCATAAAAAGAAAAATAAATAAGCAAATGAAAAACTAACAAAAAATACATCACCCTAAGGCGAAAACATAGATAAATGAGAATATGTTTAAGTGACTCTTGCGGTTGGAAACATATTTTTTGTAAATTTTCTCCAAAAAAATATTGCAAGGTATTCATTGAATTCATTCGTTAATAAGGTATTCATTGAAACTTGGAATAATTTCCATAGTTAGTTAGGTATAGTCCTGTAATTTGATTGATAAACGCATGAACTTTAGCAGGTATTTTCTTGTTTAAATAGATTTTGTAGTGATTCTTATTTTGCGATTAAAATGAAGCGATAATGGAACATTTTTTATGTTTATATGAATGTTTACTTCAAAATGAAGATGGCACCTTTTAACAGCGTACTGTTCAAATGTTACATTCACGAAAAGTTTCAACTCCTCTCAGAAAGACATGTGAATGTGTGGTAGTTCTACCTTATAAAGATAAGTAGTAGTAACCATAGCTCTCACCTGCTCAATGTTTCTGAAACAAAACACGTAAGAGATTCTCCATACAAATAATGTATGAAATAAGTTGTTACTCGTGTGAATTTCTTCACAACGTCGCTAGTATTTTTTCTTTTTGTGTTTTTTTTTTTTTATTATGATGGACTAAAAAGCTTTGTGTCATTTGCTGTACATAATATTTGACGAAGTAAAATAAAATATACCTTAAAAGGTAGACGCATGCCAAATTTCCCTTCCATACTTATTTAAGTATCTATGTTATTATTTCAGTGAACTATCTCATTAAAAGTAGGCATATTGACATTCCAAAAATTTGTAAAAATGGGAGACCTTAGATCTCGACAACCGTTAGTTAATATGATTTGGGAAAAATGGAGTAGATACATTGAATCTTTATCTAGAGAATAACCGTAAAATATTTTTTATATCTTCTATAGATTTCTCCAAAAAAATACATGAAAAACACTTTTTCACTTTCTATGAAAAATACCCGAATCACTCAAGGTTTACTATAGAGCAGAGACTCCATCAACACATGCGATGGATAGCCACATTTCACAATCTTCTTCTTTACCCTCGCCTTTGTCCTTGTCCTCATCCTCCAAGTCCTTCTGTCCCCCGCATCCTCCGCACGAAGCTTCGCCTCTTTTAAGTCTCTCGCGATTGTAGACATATCCATGTGGTCAGGGGTCTGCCCGGTCTTCTGGGCCCTACTACAATGTCCATTGTCCTTTTGATCACGGTATACTGTGGCAGTCTTGTCACGTGTCCTTTCACGTGTCCATAGCCACATTTCACAATCTTCAATTTTATTTATTTAGAGAGAAGTATATTTGTTTATTCCAAGATTAAGTTACAATGTAGCTCCTAAATTGGTTGTAGAAAAGTTCCAAGTCGTTTCTAAAACTAATCTAGGAGTAATATGTAGGTACATTGTTACCTGAAAAATTTATTCAATTATACAATAACTGTTAGATAGTAACTACTTGTAAAATCCAAAATTACGATAAACTCTAAACGAAATAATTTCGCGTGATTGTTGCTTAAGATGAGAAAATAAGATATTAGATATGAAAGATAAAGCTGGGCAGGAAGGCAATATAAATCAGCGGAGAAAGTTATCAAGTTAAACCATAAAAAATAAAATCAGAACACGGCAGTACAAGGTAGTAAGAAGTAGGTTCTCTTATGTTGTTTTGTGTTGAGTTACTGTTGAATTACTGTTGGTGTGTTGCATGGCCGTAGGCAGGGGGAGTTTCGGGGGTTCAAACCCCCCCCGCCCCCCCTGAAATTTATCAGCCTACCTACTCATCACGAATCACATATTATACCACATTGTTTTCTCATCATATCATGAATTTTAAATTATTATTGTAAAAACTTATTAAATCGCAGTTGCTTCTTTAAAAAAATATGCCTGCGGCGCTAATCTAACTGTCTAACTGTCTAATTGTCACAAAAAATAAATTTGAGTTTTAATCGATTCTGTTTTGTCTACCTTCTCATGAAAAATTTTCGACTGCGGCGCTAGTCCTTTATCATGTTATAGATAATAATATTTGAGTCTTCGCTGGTTTATTTGCTGATGATGTTGTGATTATTTATATTATAATTATGTTAAGTATAACTGTATGCACTCTTAAGATTAATTAAATTAACTTAAAATAAATGTTGGAACCCAGAAATACATCCAGATTCCTTGTTATTTAAATCAACCAGGTTAACTAATTCACCCATTAAAAAAAAATCCCCTGCGGCGCTATTTGAGCACATGGTTGATACATTTCGTTTCTGGTCTAGAGCTCAAACCCCCCTCCCCCCCCCCCCAAATGTGCTCCTGGCTACGGTCCTGGTGTGTTGTTGTCTCCACCCCTTTGTAATATTATTATTGAGTAATAAAGTAAATTTCCCCCGGGGATTCCCCTCATCTCGATATAAAATTTAAAGCGCGAAATATCCAAACACATCATTCAAGTGTTTATTTTTTATCCTTACTGACTGCGTGCTTCAGATAAGTGCCTGACGCCACAACGTACATAGTGTATTACCAAAATCTCAACGTGTTTTGATAAATCAAACATATGTATAATCTTCCTAGAAACCTTCGTACGAATATAATAAAGTTTGTGGAAATAGAAAACCAACATTTAGGTACGTATCTACTTATTTACTTAGAAATATAATATCGGTAAATTGTGGGGTCCCTCCCCACACACGAGACTTGTCTCTATTGGGGAGGTATTTCGAAACTTATATAGTTTTAAGGAACCATATTTGTATGTGTAAAATATTGAAGAAAAATTAAAAGAATTTTGAAATTGAAATTGGAAATAGTTACATCTATACCTATACGTTAACTAATTATGCCTTTAGTATTAAGCAGAGAGTGGGCCACATTGTGACTGAGTGTGGCTTCCAAGCATATGAAGGGAGCATTGATGACTTCCTATACCTGAATGAGCCAGCGACTGAATATATATAAAGAACGGTCAATTTAATTTCTGACGACCAAGCTTTCTTGCGAAATTTATCATTGCCAAATGTCCAACCTTCAAACTTTTTCCTTCGAAGGATGTGATATACTTCTTTTGACCATACGATAAATAAATAAATAAAAAATATGGCTTAAATTCTACCTAATTTATGCAGGTTCTAGAGCTCTAAGTCAATGAATAAATGCTTGAATAGCTAAAAACTAGAAGATTTGTGAATAGATTTTATGGTACATACATAACAGCTTTGGAAAATTAATGAATTTTTTTTTAAATTCTTTTTTTTTTGGCTAATTTTTTTAGAGTGTATCTTCCAAAATGGATTTGTGGGTTTCAATAATTACACTTGTACTGGCAATCTTTTCGGTACTTCACAACACAAGCTTTAGATTTATAAAATTGTATTTGTACACAAGGCAGGTACCAAATTCCGATTTGCGCATGCAAAATAATTTTGAAAAAAATCTGTTTTGTTATAAAAATCTTTTTCATATTCAAACACCACAACCAAACGCCTCCTGATATATGTAGGTCACTCTATACAAAACACACGCACAGTATTTTGTCCCAAGGGACTGTTTGAATTTCCCATCTTCTCCCATAAATCTAATCAGTCTTCCAGCCACCCCGCTCCGTCGCCACGCATCATCATGAAGGTAATATTTCTTCCAGTTAATCTTACTCTCTCTCTATTTTCTTCTCATCTACGTGGACCCGTTTATCATCCCGGAGATATTGTGAAGGAATCTGCGGTATAAAGCGGAGACCGTACTCAGACACTCAGACCGATCTCACATAACATCACAGATACCATTAGCGTCTGTACACGTCGACGTTTTTAAGCACATTTTCCACAGGGTTGATTTTCAGAAATCGCCAACAGGCGATAAATCCGCCCTTTGTGTATAAATTTATGTGCAATAAAGTTTTTATTTATTTATTTATTTAAAAGTGTAAAACTAAAGTAATATTTACAATATCGTCATTTGAGAACGAAGCAATGTTCGATTTAGGTTATTCTGTGATTTTGACTTTTAACGTGAAAATAGTTTTGTGAATTATTAAAAAAAAAAACGATAAAACAAAATTAATAAGGTTTCATCAGTGTGAAAGATAAAGGTCATTATAGTTGTATGAAACTTTGATCTCATTTTTTCTCAAAATTCAAGTCTTTCCAGTAAGAACCTTGTTATTCTTGAGTGACAATATGCCGATTTGAATTTAGAATTCGATACAAAAGAAGTAACAATTTTCATAATGTCTATAATCACTCCAAAGGAGAGCTAGTTTTTTGGTTATGATATATCAACTTGTTATGAGAGATCGATGACTACGACATCATATAATTTGTTTTTTTTTTCAAACTGACAGTATTACAAAAATTCCTTTGGCACGCCACAGGCATAGGTAGATTTCAAGTGATTTATTAATTTTATTAATTTTAAGAGTACATCTGTACAATAAAAACAATCACAATATTATCAGCAAATAAACCAGCGAAGTGATGAAGTAGTATGGATGTAGTTTATTCTTTGATTATCGAAGTACCGTATGACGAAAAAATATTTGATTAAGTACTTCAATAATCAAAGGAAGTACCTAATCCAATAATCAAATTATTTTCATTCCACACATAATATGGATTGGTACCGGTACCTAAGCACTAGAAATTTGAAAAAAGATGTGAGTTCTACTCGTATCGTGAAGCACATTTCTAAGACAACAAACACGCAAGTACCTATGCGGTAACTACTTAACTAGATCTTTCGATCGATCAGTGTAGTCCGAGGAATTGAGCTAGACAAAATCTAACTTTTGATCTGTATTCCTTATTTAATGTCCTTTCATGCGATACCAGACACAGACCCTCACAATCATTGGATACCCTCAGAATGATTGTTTTTTAATTTAAAGCCTTAAAAAGTGAACCTTCCTCTTAATGGATTTCACCCAATCTCCTATCAGTTCATCTACCACTTACCAAAAATCTTCCACCCAAGTTTCACGTTTCTGCGACGCATAGGTTGGCCGCAAACGTGCGCACAAGAAAAGGGACATATATATGGCTTATATATATAAACTTTTAAACCAAGGTCGGATTCGGGTTCTCCTGGTCCTAATTAGTGATACTGAGTAGAAATTTTTCAATTCTGCGACATCACGGGAGAAACGAATAGGTAGAGTTCCTTTTGGAAATCTACCTAAAAAATCTTCAATTTTAAAAATAGTTTCTGTGGTGAAATTATTTTAAACTGTCGAACGCAGTCCTAAAACATGTTACCGAGAAAGGACGACTGCCTGTTTTATTCGCACTTATGCCAGAGCCATAAGTGCGAACAAAGCAGGTAGTCGTCCCTTCTCGGTCACATGTTTCGTGACTGCGTTCGACAGTTGAAAAATAATTTCACTATGGTTAAGTATACCTATAGATATGCGAGTAATATCGTATCGTATAATATCGTTGTAATATCGTGGCATCTAAACCGTTAAAAGACATGTCCAATTTTGATCACGTTGTCCAATATATTTCAATATGGGAAGCTATAAAACAAAATTACACAATAATATTATGACATTGAAAATAATAAGATGTCACTTGTTCCTACATTCATGGGACAAGATGTCCAACTATTACATTATCTTTAAATTTATGTTTTTACAAAGGGTATTTTATGGAACATCTATTACTCACCTACAATATACTTATTATAGCAATAGGGAGATGGTGTCTCATAACAGCTAAAATAAGGCGAACGGTGCATTTTATCAGTATACTTAACACTCATAAAAGGGGTAGAGCAAGGTTGCATTATGTCTCCTTGTTTGTTCCTTGGCTGTTTTCCATAACCGAATGGGTCATTTGAAAGAGATGAGTATTTCTGTATGTTTGTGGATTCGCGTTTTAATATTTGCTGGTTATTTGGTCTGACGTCAGAGGATGAATAAAACGTGGCCTCAAAAATGGTGCCAATAGGGAGTACGTATGGTAAATAAGCTGCGTACATAACACCATTTAAATACAATATTTAAAGAAATAAACTCAACAGATTATATTAATTCACACAAGGCGTACAAATCGTGCAAGCTTTCGTAGAATAGATTTCTCCATGAAATAATATTACTTTGAATAATTTCTAAGGCCACCTTACACTGACGCAGTAGATCACCACGAAGGATTTGTGCTATTATTAATTCATGTTTTCTGTTAGTTTTTCCTTGAACTTATAAACCTGTCTACATAATAATAGTACCACTCCGTAGATGCTTCATAATACTTTATAGTTTCTTACGATTCTTATGATTCGGTTCAGTTAAAGCAACGGTTCCCAATCTTCCGTATTTTGTGCCCCTTTGTTTGACCTTGAATTTACCGGCTCCCCCCCAAAAAATGATACGAATGTTCTATGTCTCCGATTGACATGAAAACACAATGATTTTTTTAAAACAGCCAAACATATTTTTTATTACCTTGCAACATTTTTTTAAAAACAAAACATCATCCGTCTGTACAATGCAGATAAATCCGGTTCAATACCTAAAATAATTTAGGCATATCTCAAATCTAAAATAAATTTTATGTTTATTCGATTTATATAATCTATTCATTTCAAGATAAGAGATCCTAAAGATATGTTACAATTTCGTTACATAATTCGAAAACCAAATTATTTTTATTGACTTTTCATGCGTTAGTATTTTAATGGGGCCGCTTCACGCTCGGCATCCCTCCACGAGTTTTGTGTGAATGAGTAAAAGGACGTACGGACGAGGTGATTGTCTTGAACTCTATACGTAACCGACGGTTAAAGCCTTTTTACTCATTCGCGCGGGACTCGTGGAAGGTCGGACAGCATGTGGTTGAGGCATGTCGAATACACGTAAAATTTGAATGGAACGTAGTTAAGTACCCATATTGTTTAGTGCTAAACATTAACCCCCTCTCATCGATTCAACGGCATAAGAAATTTTCTTAATGGTTTGATGTTATTTTTACCAAATGTTATAATGCAGCATTCATAGTTCTACGGTTTCCAAAAAAAATATCAACATGAATTGCGGCGCCTCTTATCAAGTTACCCCCCTCCTAGAGGACCGCGCCAAACAGTCTGAGAACCGCTGAGTCTTAGGGGTAATTCTTCATGGCAGAGTTGGAAATAAAGCTGTCGCCTGGGGATTAGAATTACGTGGAGCAGCAATTGGGTGTTATCATCTTGTCTCCGTCTCCTTCACTACCTCATCCACCTCATCCTCCTTCAGCCGGATTACCATCCGTCCTGGCAGGAGAAGAAGGAGCTCTCTGATAAATGTTTGCAGCTAACATGTGTGAATATTACAAATCCACGTCACCTGCTCTGCATTCAGACTATTTAAATATTTTTGTTTACTGCTTATTGTAAAATGGTGGTATAGTTCAGTACATATCAGGGATATTCCAAATACTCGCATCCGCAAACATTTATGCGGATTATTTTTGGCTTAAAAATTATCCTTGTAATGTGTTGGATTTTTCTACATTCCGTAGTATATTATAGTAGATGTACGATGGTATAGTCGATTAGATCCCAACTATGCGAGACGAATATCTGGGTTCGAATCTCACCCGAGGTGAACTGAAATGGCGAATGTTTCTCGAGTGTGAAGTCATCACTTATGCCAGTAGTGGTCGGTCGTAAGCCTGACAATGTTCATCCTTAAGTCTTGTACACTGTTGTAGGAAAACTTTATTTATACGGATGTTATGCGAATGTCATATTGAAATGAATATCAATGAATGAAATCTAGAGCGTTTTTAGGACAAGGGCGAGGATTATTACTAAGCCTATTTAACTTTATCTGTTGTTGTTATCTGCGTCCACAGCGTTCCAGGACCTTGAAATATATCACTCATGTTTGCTGTATGTGACAGTTTCAAATTTGTTTTTTTTTTTTAATTAATTTACCTGGCGTGGTTTAATTTTTTATAGGATTTCTTGCCTTTTTTTATATAACAAAAACTCTACAAACGAGATGTACCTACCTAGTTTAAAATCAAAAAAGAAAGTGAAGCGATAAAAAAATATCTACTCACACAAACACATAGCAACAGAAAAACAGAACGACTAAAATAAAAATAGATTGATAAATACAATAATATGTAAGAGAATTCTAAAGCTACACAAAAATACACGATTCCACAAAAAAAAATCGTGATATTTTGCTTTGCCAACCCTGATACAGGGAAATCGCACTCACTTCAAGTAGTTTCTAAGATATCTGTACGTAAAGGTTTCAAGTATGATTCCTTTGAATCTAAAGTCGAGCTTTTGTATGTTATTGTGAGAGAAGAGAAGATATAAGTTGTGCAAGTCACCGAGATGATACGTCCTAATGGATATTAGGAAGTCTGGACATGTCCCAGTGACGACTGCAAGCTGATGCTAGTAGCTAGTGACTAGTAACTATCATGTTCAAGTCCACTTTGCAGATTGGTTTTACACATTTTCAACGTTCTTTTTAAACTCTTTTATTTTCATCTTCTTTTAACAACTTCTTCCAACTCTCTGAATATACTATGTAAGCGACGCAGCGATTGATATCATGGAAGTTATTTAAAATTTCAATAATAAACCCTAGCGGAACTACCTATAAAATTTAATGTAAGATATCCTGATTGTATATCTATTAATTTCCACTTTTTTTTTAACTTTCACGAGTGCCCTTTAAGTCAGGTGTCTGTAAAACTTTCTGTAGATAATTTTCATCTTATTCAGCGATGAGAATTCGTGTATATAATGGGTGTAGTTTCATAAATGGTGACGGAAGGAAAGATTTTGTGTAGGGATACGAGAGTCTTGCGTTCTGTTCTCCGCTTGAATCCCAATACGATGAATCCCTGAATACCATACTATTACCTCCTATGGGATTCAATGTTAGGGGATAAATAAAAATATGATTCTGTTGTTTTAAAAGGCCTGATAAGAATATCGATACACAGTTTTTTTTTTATTATACCTACGAGTATAAATTTTTGTAATGTTGTTTGCCTTCAAGGTCTTGTTTAAAAAGGAAACCTAAATTTTCAAAAAGACCGTGCGTGATTTGGCAATGTTTTTGATTTGTCATAACTCATACTGTGCTAAAGGAAATGATACACAAATATGAATATTTCTACCTATTTTCCATAATTTTGGCTTATTCATTTCCAAACAAGATATTATTTTAATTTGCAGTGACTAGACAATACTTGTATAGAATACAGTGATACATATAATAATAATTATTCACATTTTGATCACAAGTTGTTGATAGAATACCATAGGTATGAGAATTGTTTGTTATAAACAGTAGGTAACAGCAGAAAAGCAATAAACAGTAGGAATTCAATACATCTACCAAACAATCTTTTCTATTATTATTGGGATTGTTATAAAACTTCAATAACTGAAATGGAGAATGAAGAAAATCACTGCTCTTTTTACCACGTGGTTTTATTTAACACCATCTTTTGTAGATACGTTTACTTTTCCTCTTCAAAAATAACTTTCCCATGATCCCATGCCCATTGTCCAATTACCTTGAAGTATTGCATTATTATTAAAATAATATTGTAGTTCTGTCTTATCATAAACATAAACTTATCATATCATTATAAACGTGTTTCAGTTGGTAGTTTTTAATTAAATTACATATGTACGTATCAGATTTGTATTATCGGGTTGACTGTAAGATATCGTTTTTGCAATAAGTCCGTCTTTTAGCACGTTATCATTGTCTTGTTTTTATAACTAAGCATTTTTGTTTGGGCAATAAAAATTCACTAGTTTGTTTATTTTATCAGATTTGTATATTCTAATACAGCTGCTCCTGAATATAGAGGTAACCTCTATAACCTCCAATGCCAAATTAGTTGATATCTAGCTGCTTTATCAGATTTGTATATTCTAATACAGCTGCTGTGTCTTTCCTCTTCACCTCTGTAAAAAAAGTAACAGAGTTGAAAGAGTTCAATGATGCTATTATTTTAAAGGTTATTAAGTCCTATTGTGATTTCTCTTCTAACGCAAGTATAATTCACAGCAGACCCTAGTATTAACATCAGTTAAGTAGATACCTTACAGGTATTATTAGATTTCGGTTTCTTAGTATTCTGTTTAACATTTCAATACTAACATATTTCACATGTACACTATCGATGTGACAGACGAACTTCACTAATGGACGCGAGTCACGCTACGCCACCGCCACAGGGTAGGAAGGGGCACAAGGTACAGAAATTTCCCTTTCATTTCACTCAACACACCGAATCATGTGAATAAAATAATTCACTCGGCTATCTTCCATCAGTTTCATTAACCTGTACTCTGTATTACCCCGCGATACTCATTTATATTTAAATTAGTTGGAGAAATTCGCTATTTGATTTCAATATCTACCTACAAATTTGAACTTATTTTAGTTACAGGTATTCTACCTAATATCTTAATGGGAACGCACGGGTGGAAGAGCGTTTTTCTGGCCGTCGAAAACCCAATGCGGTTATAAAAAAAATACCAAGTACCTGCTGTTTTTGGTTAGCTGATAACCCCCATTCTCAATACACTCGTTTGTTCAATCAAAGGATCAGTTTCAATAATAGGTATGAGTAGATACCACGACACTTCGTCCCCCGACAATTCGTCCCCGGACACGCATCCCCAGACAATTCGTCCCCTAGTCAAGTAAATTTAAATATTTTGGGCAAACATTCGCTAGGACAAGCTTACGATCGAAATAAAGCGCAAATTTTCACGATGCTGAGACATTGGCATATTATTAAAATTTGAGAGGAAAATGTAAACGCTGACAACGGTAGAAGTAGTTAATAAATGTGTGGAAAAGTATATAAATCATACATGAACTTAGTGTTGAAATAATATCTTCTAGACAACCCTACGTCGATTGCAAAAGATCCTGCCAATCCTGCGTTTGCTTACAAATCTTCATCCCACATAGATGTGTATTGGAGTGAAAAATTGTAAAACTCATACGGCCTATGCGGCCTATACAACATAACAATAAGAACGACACAGAGATTTTGATACGTGAACGATTCCGTAGGTAGGATTATGAAAATATCAGTACAAGGTATGTATAGTCCGAGTAATAAAGGATTTTACCTTGTAAAATGTAGGTACAGTATTTTTGATTTTTGATACCTCATATAGGTCGGTCTTGTGGTTCAGAATCCAAGTTTGCGAACTCCCCACCCTTGTGTGTTCACTAGGGCGAGCCAAAAACCAACGAAATTCCGGTCGTTTTTCAGTTTAATGACTATTACTTTTTACAGGTGCACCGTAGAGAAAATAAAACATAAAAAATAATACTAAATTTTCTGCAACTTTCTCTTATTAAGTATTTTTGTAATGCGATTTTTTATAATTTGTTTGGTCACCATGTAATTCTGTTTCCACTCTTTTTTTTCCTGTAACTGTTTATAATTTTCCAGTTTATAAGTTTGCAATATTATGTAAACCTGACGATTCAAAGTGCCGTAAATAAGTACTAAAACCAATTGACAAAGTTATGAATCGGCAAAAATGCCGTACTTTAGGGGAGGTCTCAAACTTGGATTCTGAACCACAAGACCAACCGATATAACACTATTCCAAAATCAGAAATACTTCTCGATCTGCAAGGTAATGTACCACGTTCGTTCTCTTCTGTAGGGAGTAGTATTACAATATCAGCTATTGTATTGTGTTGTTGGTTCATGGGGAAATTGTATTAGAAGAATTTATCCTGATATTATATCCTACCTGGAGTACAATGCATGGGGGTTATTCCTACAATGGAAATAGATACTCCATAATATAATCTGCGACAAAAATTCCACAAGTAGTACCCTGCTCTATTATTATGTTTACTCCTGGGATACGTTCGTTATTGGTTAAAAAAAATTGCCCGACAAGATAAACAATAATTTGAATTAATGCTAACCGGATGTTTCCTTGATGTTTTTCAAATCATTGGTTATTTTTATACCGCACTAAATTTATCACATATGAATGTTTGAATTTTTTTAAACTGAGTTTGTTGGGTATATAAAAAAGATACATCATAATATTCACGATAAATTGAAAGTCCCTCAATCTAAGTGTACTATTTCATCACCAAACAGATGGCTATTATATAACCAAATGAGGGTAAAATAGCAATTCAATGGCAGTTTTCAAACGATTGGAGCGATTTGTTCTAAATATGTAAAATATCAACGGGTCAGCTTAAAAATTACTGACGATTTTATCGACAAATTTAACTCTATTGATAGAAACAATAATGTTTTTGTAACCTTGTCAATAAAAGGATAAAACTTGAGGGAGTTATATGGATATTTGACGAAAGCATTCGGTGGACGATAGGGCTGTTACCGAACGCACCCCTGCAATATGTATTATCCTATTCACCGGTCTCTTGTATCTTCATCCACGCGGAAATGAATTCCATATGATAGTGAGGGGGAGGGATTGGGAGGGGAGGGGGTGTGTATAATGGAGAGGATCTCCTCAAGGAAGATTTTCTATTCAGCCAAGTTCTTGACCCATACAAATGGGTCAATGGGAACGCATTATATCCTTCTTAAGAATAAAACGATAAACTCCGTCAGGATAATAAATTCAAGATACAATAATAATACATAATTCATTCTACAAACATAAAAATAAACACTACACATATTTCACAATAGCAAAAGGTAGGAACCTCAGTAGATACTCGTAGCTCGCCCACGAGTGGAGAGCTTTAAAAGGAATAATAGAAGTAGTATACATATTATACGTATCTATTTTATTTACAGATTTACTCTATATAACAATGTGTATAATAGTACACCATGGGTATATTGTTGGCCCACTTCGTTAGATTGCGGACTTTCAATTTAAAGACGCCTGGCTCGAATTTCAATGTTGACGATTATGATGACAGATGATGACCCCAGTAAGAGATATTAAGGTTAAACCCACCTCTACTTAGTAAGTAGTATTTACTACTCTTAGAAGTTTCGACTTCTATGTCATCCAGTATTTTGTACATTTTTTTTCACTGGGGGGGTTAAAGTTAGTCGAATGTGGAAGGGTTAAAGTTAGCCAAAAACCCATGAATAAAATTAGGCAAAAATACTATGTCAAATAACATACATACCTTGTAAAAAAAAAAAGAAAAACTACATACATGCATAGAGTTTGATCAGAAAGCATTGTAGCTATACGTAGTACTTACCCACTTATGTATAGTATGGTTTGATAGTAGCTATAATGATAGGTATAATATCATAGGTAGGTATAGTTATACATGATACTATTAATACAGGGGATGCTATCAATATAATTCATCATTATTTGAATGCCCGCACCATGTAATTACACCATGATTGATTGGACGTGTGTTATTTGTATCAGATACCTACTTGTCTACTCTATAAGTAGTGTATAGTATTCATCTATCTTTATAATACACATACATAGTATTAGGTACACAGTTATATCTATATACTTTGAAGGTAAATTCTTATAACATATTTTTCGTTATTGTTTTACGCGGAGGCATGACTTTGCCAACACACTTCTCAGTATTATCAGCCAGAAGAGTCTACATAATATTATCATTCATGATTGATATAAAAACTCATCAGCTGGGAAAAATTCACCTATCCAGATATCACGGATATCACAGGATTAGGCTAAACGCGGGGCCAAAAATACAAGCATCGTGCCTGAAATATCAGTATTAAGAAATCGTTCTAAGTATATTCTAGGTAAGTATTCTATTTTTATTACCACCATTTAATTTAACTTCACCTGTCGTAATTGTTGTCGTTACATGTGTCTGAAACTGGATTACTTTCTTCAAATTTTAATAACTTCTCAATGTCCCGGCACCTCGAAATTTCGCGCACGTATTTGCTTTAAGTGGCTTTTGAAAATGCAGTGAGTACAGTTTCAATAGGTGGATTAAAAAAACTAAAAACCTTGGAACAAAACGTTGAATTCATGGAGAAATTATTTCGAGTACTTGGTTAAAAAAATTGATTACAAAATAACTTAAAATTCATATAGTAGTCATCTACCCTGAACCTACTATAGAGAGTTCTAAAAAATTAACTTTACTTTCCATTGGCGTCGCCAGTCTCGGACTTAGAAGGAAGCAACAAAAATTTCAAAAATTGATATAACACGAAAAAAGCGTAAATAGCGCCGCAGACAATTTTATTTTTGAGATAATTCAGAAAGTTGTGATGTGGTTTGGTTTATTTGAAAATATAGTATAATACTTTGCGCAACAATATGTTTGAAAAATGTATTTTATTAAAAAGCAATAGAAAATAGCGCCACAGGATTTTTTTTTATGAAACAATTGTACTTTGAAGGATCTTCATGAAAATTTATGATATGATAAAAAAATGCGTGGTAATAATGTAGTTTTGTGTGAGGTTTTATCATTTAGTATGAAAAAATATATACCTATTCCAATCTCTAGGGGGGCGCTGCTCCCCCCCCATTGCTCCCCCTTGCGACGCACATGTTACTTTCCTTGATAGGTACGTGACATACTAAAGCTTTCTGAAAGCTTTGACGCCGGAGGCTATAATACCATTGTCTAAATATTTTCGTCATTCAACAGAAATCAATAATTATGTGTTTCATTACACATTCCAGTGGAGCTACTTTTCCTACCTTCATGAAAATATAATTATCATGTTTTGGATATTTTTACTCATATCATTATTGAATAATTAAATAAAGTATCGACCAACCTAAGTCATTTAAATATGCCCCCCAGTTACGCCATAATGGATGGGCAGAAGAAATTATAAGATTTTTATTTTGTTTATTTTATTTTTGGTTTTTCGCGACCTTTCAAACGATACCAAACGTACGCCCGTACTTTATTTCAAACACGCCTCCCACCAAGAATAAACAGCATCAAAATTTGTAGCAATACACCTACTCGTATTATGAGTTCTACTCGTGCAAACACGGCGGTATTCGGTGACTGAATCCTCTCAATCGATCGATGTGTCTCGAGGTTGGAGCTGGACAAAATCTGACTTACGATCGGGATTTCTTTTCCAACGGCCTTTCATAAGAAACTACACACGATCCCACACAACCCTTGGATCTCTCTCCAACCCTTTGTACATTTTTTTATTTCTCTAGAATAGGTTGATCCAATTCAGTACAGAAGTATATTGTCACTGGGTTTACGTACATTTGCATGTACATTTGCAAAGTTTCAGATCCCTAAGTAGTCAGGAAGTGGTTGAAAAATCGTTTGCAAGGTTTGTTCACAGACAGAAAACACCACAGTCAAGTTTAATAATATGTTGTAAAAAAAAGGATCTAGGCATATACACACAAAAAAGTGGGCCTGCATACTTCACAGTAAGTTAAAGCTCGTATTGGGAAGTGCAGATTGCATGATCGTCAAGACCAAGATCAGAAAACCAGACCTAAAGACAAACTTGACAAAATAGACCTACTCGTAGACTCATACAAAACACAGCAATACTCTGTTTTATAGAATATGTACTTGAAACATGCTTGATAGAGGTATGTTTGAAATACTTATTGGGGAATATTGCTATACTGAGTGTGTAGGTGATAATATAATATACACTACATAATATATATGTACAGAATGTACAGTAGTGTACAGATCCACACGTTTTCATTTTACAAGTCCCCGGGGCCATACAAACCCTGGCCCCATACAGTCACCAGGTTCCCACACAGCTATTAAGACTTTCTATTCTCTTTCTCACTTACTTTTCTCACTTTTATTTCACACCGAATATTGTATTATTTTCTTATTCTTTTTATTCCGTAATATTTTTTGATTTCACATCTCTGTGCTGAAACCATTATGATATTCAGAATCGGATCGTGATTTTTATTTTGTATACATTTGGCATAAAAGGATTGATATTTATCTGTTCTAGTAATACATTTTTTCCCACTCTCATCCATGGAATTTCCGACATTGTGAGTAACCAGCAACAGGATTGGACGTGTAAAATACGACACAGTTCAAAACATTGTTCCTTTTTTTAACCTTCTTTTCCTGGATCCTCCTGTTTTCAGCCGTATAGGTTAAATATTAGGACAAGTGGAAGAGATCGGCTGCATAATGATAAGCTCGTCCTGGTGAGCATCAATTATTATTATGGATGTTTATTATCACTGCCTCCTAGAAAAGGTACTCTGGCCATGCTGTAACAGTTGTCAACAAAGCGAAATGATTAAACAGGACCACTACTGCTGTCAAATTTCGTAACAGAATATAATACGTGGTCCATCATACACGTTGAAGGACTGTTATTCCATACATTTCCTTAGCGACGGTGATGGTAACGCTGCGAAACGAAGTGGTCTCAAATTTCTACGGCATGGCTAGAGAAAAACTCTAGGTGGGAGTGTTATTATTCTGTATCTTGTTAAATTCTAAGTAATTTTCACATAAAAAAATAAATTAATAAGGATAATTAATAAATATCTTAAAATATTTGAACCACTTTTAAAATTCTTCTTTCCTTCCCTAAGACATACGGGATTGAAAACATAGAATTCCTCAGATGAGTGTCGAATATGTCTCTACTTATTAGTGTTTGCGAACTATTTTATCGGTCTTCAACATTAATCATAAATCTCTGGAATTTCTTAAGTTCTTTCCTTTTGTAGACCGTACACTGTACAGTTCTTACTGACAAAGTATTTTTAATAAGGTATGGTTCTGTGTACTGCATTGTAAGTAAAGAGTGAGTAAGTCTCCATACAACTATGCAAGTATTGCAAGTATAACAGAGTGTATACTTTCAGTTCTGGTTGGAATTATAATAAGTATTCGTTAATCTAAATACGACAAAATATAATTGTATGCCTTTGAGACGAGGTGATGTCGGATAGTATGGAAATGTAAAACACTTTACATTATGCAGTGCAGATCTTAATGCACTGTACTGTACTAACATAAAATCATTTTAAATGCACACCTCTTCATCAGTGGCAGACCTTTAGGAAAGTAATATTTTGAACCTATTCAAATTAACCCGAATACCTACAGGTTTTGTCAACTACATCGGGTTGACTGTAAGAAATTGCTTTTGCAATAAGTCCGCCTTTTGGCACACAACCATTGTCTTATTTTTGTAACTATGCATATTTTTCATTGGCCAAATAAAGGTTTATTTATTACACACTAATTGATGGACTGGAGAAAGTCGCAATTGAAAATCGAAGTCTTTTACCACCTGGATTTAACCACCCACGTAAATTATGGACTGCACTAAACAGAATCCGTACCGGCCATGGAAGATATGCCGACTTTTTCTCCAAGTGTGCTGGACTTCCCTGCCTGCGACTGTGGGGCGGAGAGGCAGACTGTGGGCCACATTGTGACTGAGTGCGACCTCCGAGCATACGATGGGAGCTTCGATGACTTCCTATACCTAAATGAGCCAGCGACTGAATATATAAAGAACGTTCAATTTAATTTCTGACGACCAAGCTTGCTTGCGAAATTTATCATTGCCCAACGCCCGACCTTCAATTTTTTTTCCTTTGATGTGTTTGAGGGATGTGATATACTTCTTTTGACCATACGATAAATAAATAAATAACTAGGTGACTGGGCTCCAAAATAGCTACAGATTATTATTTAAGTTATCAATTAATATATTTTTAAGAAATTTTGTAAGTCAACCATAAGTTCTAGGCGCTAGAGCACCTGTATTCGGCTCTGCAATCTCATTTCAATTTACAAGAACAATGTCCAGTCACTGTGGCGATAAAGAAATATAAAATTACAGCATGGGAAAGCCTTTTGTTCGCACTAACGACACTAGAGGAAATTTAATTGTTTCACATAAATACTAGAAATAATCATTTTCCCTTCAGCAGAAAGAGGACTTAGTTCAGAGAGAACTACCACCAGATGTGTTATACAACAATGACTCACCACTCCTGCTGTTTTTTAAGAATGATAAAGACTCTTTTGATTTATTTTTGTGGTTTCAGATTGATTTTCTTATATTTGAGAATTTTTCGGGCTTACATAAATTGTGTTGTCGAAGTCAGTGCTTTCACTGTCGGGGAACAAACTATCGCCATTGTCACGGATTTGTGAAGGTTTTTTTAATTCCCTTACAATTCAGCACCTATGTTATCAATGTTATCATCTTCATGAGAAATGCAAACTGAGCCCTTTACATTTTGTTTGCATTGATTCTACTTCTCTGGTACACCGTCACTGTTTATTGTTATAAATTCCTTTTGATTGTCAAAAAACTAAAATTGTTATAATTATCTAAATTTGACGAGTCCAAGTGCCCGAAATTAGGGCCTAGGGACGATAATGAACAATAAACAATAACTAAGACGCTAATAATTTCATTAAAACTGAAAGCACTACAATTTGTACAACACGGTGCGAATCCCAAAAATCCTCATACATTAGAATCATCGTTAAAACTTTCAACAACTATTGTGATTCTCACGAATGAGCCTGACTGGTTACTATTCTTGAAGACTTCAAATTTTTCAATCTAAGTAACATCATCAAGCTGACCTTACCTCGAAACGAAACATATTGAAATCATTCAGCTCTTTCGATTCCAATGCCGGACATGGAAATGCTCCTCTTTGATATTTCACAGATTTGTCCTGGGCATTCTGCATCCATCTACTTCCAGGGTTCGCCTAGCATCGTCAGACTATCTTGCCTGAGGCTTTCTTACCCTACTTTTGTTTATTCCAGGGCACCATCCGAAAATATTTTTGGTCCATCTAGTAGAAACGACGTGTCTTGCCGAGCCCCATTTTGTGGTAGCTACGTAAAAACTAAACTGACTGACCTAAATTTAAGTTTGTTTAGGTAAGTCTCTTGATTTTCCAATGGCATTAATTCATTTCACAGGCATCAAGAAAGCATAAAATTAAGACTAGATAATGAGCTTGAAATATTTGACCTCTACTAACAGAAAAAATGGATACGATACAGCAATTAGAATCCACAAAAGCTTACCAAGTATTGTACTTAACAACAAAATAAAATATTCATTTAGTTGTAGATAATCATCAGTTGTTTGCCACAAAACACAAAATATCGTTTAAAACTAGACTACGCACCCTCTCCTCCTGTTATCTTACATCAATCTTTACAGCCTTCACAATCACCACAATCAAGCCAAACGATCAATTTATGTAGTCGTGTAGCTACCTAGTGCCTACTAACGAACTGTCTGACACGAGCAATTAAGGGCTTGGCACCAGGAATGACGTCACAGACATTTCCCACGGCATTAAGGTTCAAAATCGCGTGACAATCGCATGATAAAATGGTAAAAATAGCGTTTTTTTCCATTTCTTAGGGTTAATTTTGCGTCCATCAAAAAACTTTTACGGTTATTCCCTAGATTTTGATGCATATTATCAGTACAAAAAAAAAATTACTCCGCGACTTTCGGAAAACGAGTTTCCGTCTTTCGGAAAAAAGTACAGAGGTATTTTTAAATATTTTTTTTTGAGAAATCTATACAAGATAAAAAAAATCTTTTACGGTTATTCCCTAGATAAAGGTTCAATGCATCTACCCTATTTTGTTCCAAAGCATATTTAGTAACGGTTGTCGAGATAGAAGGTCTCCCGTTTTTAGAAATTTTTGAAATGTCGGTATGCACACTCTTAACAAGCTAAAAACTTGTGAAAAATAAAGTTATCTATATTTAAAGATCATTGGGTAAAATTTTTATTGGAGTACTAGAAATAGTAAGTACCTACTAAAGAGAACATTAGATTTATACCAGGGTTGTAGAATCAGCCCCTAATCATTGCTGTAGTTGTTATTTTTTAAGCGTCCTTTAAAAGTCAGGTTTTTTGTGAAATTTACTTAAGACATTTTACATCTTTTTTAGTAATGAAGCTTGCTACCCATTCCGAATGTCGTTTAATTAAAAGTTGGCGCAAAGAAAATGATGTGTTTTTAAGGCACAAATATCGTTTTCTGGTTACCCCATAATAGAAGTAAGTACTAGATTCAATAAAAAAATCATTATCTATAATAAATCTTACAGAATAGTTCACTAGGGCGAACTTATTGCAACTTTTGGAGTGGACCAACCTACTGAAAAAAAACGCAATTCTTTCCTGATAAGCATGATTTTTTCGTCTTTATAATTTCTCTCCATATTTTTATTAGCAAAGCACCCGATTACGAGTGAAACACGAATACGCTAGTCCAGGGGTGTCAAACTCAATTTTGCAGGGGGCCATATATTCAATTTAGAATGTGTAGGCGGGCCAGATTCAAATTAAAAAAATGTACTGAAATATTACAACATTTTATTTATTTAATTTATGTGCGTCGCCAGCCTCGGAGCTATACGGGGCAAAAAAAAATTTATAAATTGATATAGCATAAAAAAAACCTGTGAATAGCGCCGCAGGCGAATTTTTTTTGTGAGTCATAGTGAAGAAGGTCATGATGTAGTTTGTTTATTTGAAAATGTATATAATATTTTGCATAAAAATATTTTTTTTATAAAAAAGTGATAAAAAATAGCGCCGCAGGCAATTTTTTTTTATGAATCTGATGGATTTTTGTACTAATTTTAGAAAATTATGATGAAAGAAAGATGTTGATTTGTAGAGGAATCGAGTAAAGTCTAAAAACATGATTCTTCTTTCTGTGATACATTGCGATCGCGGGCCGTATTGATATTGCCCGGGGGCCGGATGCGGCCCGCGGGCCATATCTTTGACATGACTGCGCTAGTCTAATTTCAAACACTTTTAATTTTTTCCGTGAAGATTTTTCAATGGCTGTGAACAGAGCGAAGCACGTTGAAGTGATACGTTAATAAATTAGCGAAATTGAAAATAAAGTAGCTCGGAGGATGAATAGCGCTTGGTCCCCTGCCAGGAACAATTGGTTTGGAGTACCTACGTGGAGGATATAGGAACTCAGCCAACTGGATGGCGGCCAGAGAAGAGATTCCGGTGGAGATTTTTCCAATCATTTAATTACTTATTATCCTCTGATGGTATTATTTGTCATAATGTTATTATCTGCGCTGCCGACGCCACCCTATCGAGTCGTGGTGGTAATTAGTTACTATACTATCTCTAATAATAAAGCAGTCGTGTTAGTTTGTTAGTTCACCCAATTGATCACATAGTTAATATCAGTCTTAAAAAAAAGCAAATATATTTTTTGTTTTTTAAAATCAGGATTGCGGGTAAACTGCTAGTCCTGTGAAAAAATGGGTGAGATATGTGTAGATGTAACTACATTAGGCCTGATGAAGATGGACTCAAAAAATGGGCCGAAAGCTCGACAACATCGACAATCTACACACGGTACACCCGAAAAGAATGGAGAACAGATAAACAAGGACCGTGTAAATTTACGAAGTTGTGTGGGATATTTTTTGTAAAAAATTTAGGAAGGATAATTTTTTTCATTTACCACTTTTCATTTACCTTTATTTGTACGATATTCCTAAAAATTGCAAAAAACCGCATTAGAGGACCTTTTTGGGAGTGGATAGATTAAGATGGAAAACGATTTATGACCCTATGTGTAAATTTTCATTTAAATCACATTTCGATCAAAAAACAGATAGGTCATATTGTGAGCGGTCGGCCCTTAGGCTATAGGTTATAGAGTTCAATGCATAGATATTATTTGACAACAAATTGAAACCCGCGATTAAATTTTCATATTGACGTGTCGAAGGCAACACATTAAAAATGAACAGACATTGTTATGGCCTATAAAGTAGTCTAGTCCATCGAGTGTATTCCTGCCGGCGTATTGCCAACGGAATATAAATTTTTGAAAGGATTGAAAAATGACCGCTTGTTTGAACGTAGCCCCTGAAATTTTATCGCATTATCTCCCGTCTATATTTAATGAAGCACGTTCCAACACACGGCCACCTGTCTGGGGAACCGAATACAGACATTTACAAACTTTGTACCTCGGTTACTTATTTGTTTATTTTTACCATTATTTCAAGGTCACAAATTTTCTACATTCTTCCTCTTCCCATGCTTCCTTCCTTACCATAAATATTCTATAGATATAAGATATACATATTAACAATGTATTGTAATATATTTGTTTTGCTTGTGTGTTAATTGTGAACGGATGTAATTGGTCTTGTATATTCTTGTACAAGTGTACCAGTCAATATTTGTTTTTGTGACTGTATCTGTTCCATGTGCATAAATAAATAAAACAATAAATAAGAAAAATGGGAGAGCATGTTTGACGAATTGCATGAATGTTACGGAGGCTTGCAGTGTGTGTAAGGATAGGATAGTCTGGCGCCCTGTCCTCTCCGCCTACCCTGCAAGGGACGTGGTGTAAGAATATAGATAAAGGTACATATACAATCGTAAGTAAATACTTAAAGAAATATGTATAATTTTATACCTCATACAAGCGTCACCATATACCTAATATAAAGGATTGTCTACATGTAGGTATAGTAATAACTCTATTAGAATACAGTATACACAATCCCTCTCATGCAATTTGACATGAATGCTTTTTATGTACATCATAATATTGTTATTGTATGCGGCATACAACAATATACATAATAATATTATTATAATGACGTGGAGACACATGGAGACATCATAAGGACATCAGGAATACATCAAGACCCTAATGGGCCCCCAGCCTCCACCAGTCACGTCACCAGAACGGAGCGCATCATGGAAATTATTCTAATCCGGACTGAATTCACAACCTCTACTTTGTAAAGGAATTCTTTGTGTCTATTTTTAAATAGCATTTTTCCTGAAAAACTTCCTAACAATAACTAAATTTGGCCAATTTTTAATGCTTGACAGCTCTGTTGCTAAAACTGTTTTATTTTCGAGGAAATTTTTATATTCTTTTGAACTTTTATGGATACCTACCTTAATTTCGCATAAAAGTTAGTTAACATAAATTTTATAGGACAGATCTTGCTGCAAGATTATTTGAAGCTGTAAATAAATATGCAGGACAGTCAGTAATCCTAATCCTGATGATCTCAAAATGGGTTTTTGCTTGATGATAAAAAAACAAGATTGAAAAAATTGTTCGCGAGTCAGGTCTATTTTTTTCGTTGTATACCACCTACACTGACTGTGTATTAAGAAAAATAATGTGCCACCATATGTATGCAATTTGTCTAAATGTATAACTTAGTGTAAGTTAGTATACTACAACCAAGTTGAGAATGTACTGAAAAGCGTTTATGAAACCGAACCTAGATACACATTTGGCATTGTCTCAATATTTTTAAAGCGAATATCACTGATTCAGTTATTCGTTCAGTCTTCTCATTTTCCACTTCTGAACAAAGGCCTCCCTTGATTACTTTCACACAACTCAATGGAATGCTAAAGCAATGCCAATAAAACAAAACCACATAAAAAATTTAATTGACTAATACAGCCTCGTTCCATATTCAAATATAAAGTAACAAATCATAAGTGGGAAGACGCCTTATACCTAATTACATTATCGGTCCATTGTGGTGGTCTGTAGCCTTGTTGGTAACGCGCTCGACTGTTAATCCAGTGGGCGCGGGTTCAATCCCCGACTTACTCCACTTAACAACACAAGCTTTTAAGCTTTCTGTGAAGTGTAGGTACAAAGATATATCTGGGTTTATTTCGATAAACCCAGATTCATTTAAAAAAAAATCATTGCAAGAAAAGAACTTCATTAATTTGTACCAATCGAGGTTTTGAAGACGTTGAAAGTCTATAGAGGTTGCAAGTATTCAGAAGCATAGAAGCTGAGTATAAAAATTTGAAACATACATAGGAGTTACATAATTAAAATTTACCCAAGGTGCTGGGATATTGGGAAGTTGTTAAAATTTGAAGTGGAAAATGTAGACGCAGACATCAACGGCGACAAGTGAAGTTAAATTTAAAAGTGGTGCACAAACATAGGTTTTCTTTACAATTCCCGTAAATTTGAAACATTCTCTAGATGAGTCAGCTTTATTTTGTAGCTTTGTTACAGTACATAATTCTGGTAGAAATCGGGTATGTTTGTAACGCAGGACCGTGGTAACTTTTTCAAGTTGTTTTTTTTTTAATTTACTGAATTGTTTTAATTTAGTGAGTGTAAAGAAAACACGGTCCTGAAGTGTTTGGCTTATACCACGTTTTTGATATGATTTAATATGTCGTAATATAATAGGTACATATCGTTGTTCGCAACCCTTGGTATTCATTGACTTACTTGTGTTTTTGTTGAAAATGTTTTCAGTAGTCATTGAAAGATGTCGAGTTATATTAAATTGCATATTATTAGCACATTTTGATTTATAAATTGAATTGGTAAATATTGCAGTAATTACAAAATATTATTAAGTAGAATAGAAAATACTTTGCTAAATAAAAAATAATTTAGCATAAAAATATACGTACAATAACGTGTAAGGATGGGAAAGTATGACGATTTGTTCTCTCTGCCAACCACGTCATTGTTGACGGGTCACAGCTAGTAATAATATATTTAGGTGTATGTCTGTATGCATGTATGTTAGAACGGGTTCAATCCCCGACTTACTCCACTTCACAACACAAGCTTTTAAGCTTTCTGTGAAGTGTACAAAGATGTATTTTGGTTTATTTCTATAAACCCAGATTCATTAAAAAAAAAAGTAGAATAATGTGTAAGGATGTGAAAATGGCGATTTGTTCCTTCTGTAAACTACGTCCTAGTTGACGGGTCACAGCTAGTAATAATATATTTAGGTGTATGTCTGTATGTATGTATGTATGTCTGTATGTATGTATGTTAGAACATTAGAACAATACCCAGCTGTCTTGATGTTGGATGCCTGGCGGTGGTATGTAAATGATGAGGTGATTTGTTGTTCCCATTCACTTAAAGGTGGTTGTAAAGAGTGGGCCATTTGTCACGCCGCCGGATGGGATCGGGGTAAGGAGAAGGGTAAGGGAAGGGGTAAAAGGAAGGGAAAAGGAATGAAAAGGATTTTCACTGTTGTAGAATTAATATTAAATTAGGTAGATACATTATGATTCTCACACAAAATGTACCCAGTGCCGTCTCTAGGGCTCTTACACAACAAGCCTCGTCCGGTAAGAAATGAAATCAAAGTAGATTGAAAATCTGTCATGTACCTAGATATTAATAACATAGATTGGATACAATATTGCACTTTATTAAATAAAATTTATTATTTTTCGATAACTATTTTCTATCCAAAAATATCCCGAATTTTGGTAAATTTCATGCATCACCAACCTGTGGATCATTTACAAATGAAACGCACGATGAAAAAACTTACTGCATGTTAATAGCTGTTGTTTTTTCGATTTTTTTAATATATTAAATAAAAACAGATTTTCGCTATGCAGGCACTTTCGCTGTGTCAACAAAAATTTAGTAGATGATACTGAATCATGACATGCCGCCCCTGCGGTAGGGTGGAGTTCGTTAACCACATTGTTGAAGAATGCCAGTTCACAATGTTCAGCACACCTGAACTCTCGCGAACGAAATCTCTAACTCTGGTCGCTCCAATACCATATGACACGCATACATGCATGACATTTTTTTTTTATAACATGTTTATAATCCATTAATCCAGTCTGCGTGACCATAATTTCTCCGCCAGGCATGCGCGAGCTAATACGAGCTTTTGGTGTTCATGAGTAAAAAGGCGTGTGGGTGGAAGGTTTGTCTTGACGTGTACGTAACCCACCGTTGACGCCTTTTTAACACATAAAGATCGTGTTGGCTTGCGTGCGGCTGGCGGAGGCATAACAGTACTTGAGAGTATAATTCCTCATTTTCTCGCGATTAAACAATTACACTTTTGGCATAATTTAATCTGAAGACGTCCCTGAGTCCAGGCACTAGAAAGTGTGTGGTACTGGGGAGCCTATTAGAGATAATGTGATTCACAAATTATACTCCACCTCCACACATTAAGCTGCACTATAGACAGTAGACAGTAGAGTTGAAGTGTTTCAGGTTTAGTTTTATTTTTCATATACCTACTCGCATAATTGTTCACTAAGTAGATAGGTAATTTGTCAAAGAAAATTGTGTAGGAAAATTAATACTCCGGGAAATGAATACAAAAAATCATACCTTAGCTTACATTTTGCATAGTAGTTCTGGTTTTTGGATATGTTATATAGGTTGGTCCTGTGATTAAGAATCCAAGTTTTCGACCTCCCAACCCTTGTGCGTTCACTAGGGCGAGCCAAGAAGTGTCGAAATTTCGGTCACTTTTCAGTTTATTGATCATAACTTTTTTACAATGCATTTTAGAGAGAAACATTGTAGCTAAAAGTTGTAGAATATTAAATTCCCTGCAACTTATGTGTGAAAAGTTTTTTTGTAAAATTAATATACAAAGAGTTATGTGTTACCAAAATTTCAAAATTTTTCAAAAAAATGCACTTTTATTACTATTTTTTTCTTTATTTGAATATATTTCCTAAACGGTACATTTTACAGGAATGTATTGTAAGTAAATGTTGTAGATCGTTCAATTTCCAATAAGTTTAATGTCAAACATTTTTATCTCGGACCAACTAAAATAGAGTTGTGATCTTCTGAAAAAATATAAGACGAACATTTTCGAAACTTTCAGTATAATACGTATGACAATAGTAATCAGAAAAATGCAATTCAAGAAAAAAAAATTTTGGATCTTATTAAGATTAGTGTCGTGGTTTAGAATCCAAATTTTCGACCTCCTCAACCTTGTGTGTTCACTAGGGCGAGCCGAAAACTGCCGATATTTCAGTCATTTTTCAGTTTATTGATCATTATTTTTTAATTATCCATCTTAGAGTGAAAGATTGTATGTAATAATTGTACAGTATTAAATTTCCTGTAAATTAGGTTGGAAATATTTTCTTTGAAAAGCTATTATTTAAAGAATTATATAATAACAAACATATTTTTATTAAGAAAAAAAATTTTCTTCCACGATTTTTGAGTTTTTTTTCAGCACGGTACGTTTTAGCGAAAAATATTCTGAGCAAATATTGTAGAATATTAAATTTGCAACAAAAAATGATACAACACTTTTTTGACTTGGACTAATAATAAACGAGATATGCTATCCTGAATATTTATTTAAGCTCAATATTTAATTTTTGACACTTCTTGGCTCGCCCTAGTGAACGCACAAGGGTTGGGAGGTCGAGAACTTGGATTCTTAATCACAGGACCAACCTATATAACATATCCAAAAACCAGAACTACTATACAAAATGTAAGGTAAAAATACCCATTACCTGGACTATAATAGTAAAAAATATTTTTATTAAATCTGAACGTAAGAATAAAATACAGGACAAGCAAACTTCAAAGTTACTATAAAAAATAACAAAAGTATTTTCGTCAATCGATTTCCACAATGGTGTTTCCGTAACATGCGGTAACGAAAGACAGGTGTGTAGTTGTATAAACGTAAAAGGTAAACACCTACTGTAGACATCAATAACAAACGGACCATTTTTCAGTTTGTCATTATAGGTAAGAACATGTGTTCTAGGGGAGTTGAAAGATATATGAGCTCTCCTAACTAAAATCTGCTGCGCCACATATATCGAGCTGCAGAAGACAAAGAAGAATGGAGATCAAGATGCAAAAATTCGCTGCAAACCATTCAGCAGGATTGAAACTGGAGAAGAAGAACCAAGATCATTTAACAGTGGATGCAAAAAAATTGTATCTAAATTATGTGTAAATGAAAACTTTCAAAGCACAAACATTTATACGATAATCACAATGGGTGGCGAACATCTTTCCTGAAGAGATATAAAATTTCTTATGGTTAAATGATCTTGTAGGCTTTCGCAGCGTGATGAATTCATATCTTCGTTGTTGGTTCTTCGGGTTTCCTTACTGCGTGTTGAGTGGTTGAATGACCGAGCTTTCGGCAGCGATACTACTGCCGTCTTCAGGTGAAGTAATTTTGTATGTAAAAGTCCGTCGAGACGTCAGTAATTTACTGCCGCAGCGTGAGCAGCGGTGTGAAAAAATATATTTATGGGTTGAGTAAAATAATATTTACAAAAGTATTTCCAATATCCAACTTGAATCAATAAGTCTGTAAAATAAATCAATGGCGTAAGCAGATTTCAATGAAATATTTCATAAATAAACTAAAAATATGATTCAAGCCAACATATAATTCACGTTGGTAGGTATTATAAATAACAAGGTGAAGAGAACGAGGCGAATGTTTCATGCTTCATACCTCAGCCAAGGAACATATCTATGGATGTGGAGGATTCAAAAAGTAATCTCATGCTTTACAGTAAGAAAGACAAGATACATACATAAATTTTATTTATAAGATCCTTGAATGCACGGGGGTGGTTAGCAAGCCGGGGGTGACTTCCCGTCCCACCGTCATCGCGGTCTAGAGGGTGCATGGAGGTAATATGCGGTAAATTCTATTTTCTCCAGACGTAATGTGTTAGATACCTCTAGGTATTGTATGGTAAATCAAAAATTAAAACCTCTTGTATGTTGTAAAGAATCTCCCTCTTATGAGTTTATACTTGTCTGCAGTAAATTGAATGCAATTTTACGTAACTTTAACCTTTGATACTTTAGTCTATTAGATTTTAATTAATGGAAAAAAAGGCTAACTGATGACTTTTTTATGATTTGAGATATAGGTTTCTATTTAAGGTATTTGTACGTGCATACTTTGTCTATGATTTCCCAATCCTACCTATCCCAATATAAATTCCATTCCTAATTCAAATCCTTTTGTTGTCACTGAAGAAATGGAACAAAGGAGTGAGATTTTGTTTTAAGAAGATTGAGTTTGACGTTAAAAAGAAGATGGTTGAAAATAATTGAAGATTATAGTTCGTTGTTTTGTGAAAATCGTCGTATGTTGAATTTAGTGAATTCCCGTAGGGGAAATGTTAAGTTTATGTTATGATTGTGTTAATTCCCGTAGGGGAGAATAATAATATTGAATTGAAAGTTGAATTAAAGACTAATTAAAAGATCAAATCAGTGCACTGAATGACTATCTAAGAAGACCGGGAATCAGCGGCAAGGTGAGTGGCAACAAATCCTAAGTTCCTACAGTCCACTTGTTTCCAACATCATTATTTTTCACTTACCTATCCTAGTTAAATGTGCGTACATAATTTTGGTCCAATCTCGCACGGATATATGGTTTTCTTATTGGTTTTTTAGTGTACTGGAGAGAGGTCTGTGTAGGTACATACTTGTGGTACTTATATCGAAATAGGTCAATGAACTAATATTAATAGTTGAACAAAGATTAGAAATGGCTACTATTTTGCAAGTAAAATTAAATAATGTATTTTTGCGAGTACAAAATACATCTAAATTGATTGAGTTTTGTGTGAATGAGGAGAAAAAGAGTTATTTTTTGGCAAGATGCGAGCGTATAGATGCGTGGCGTATTGAATTTGAAGATTTGTCTGATAAGTTGATTGATAAATATGTGGAAGAAAGCAATGATAAAAATTTGAGTGAATTGAACGAACTTGTAGAAAAATTCCATGATATTTATTTTGAAGTAACATGTTATAGGAATATATTAATGAAAGAGAATGAAACAAGTTGTCGTGAAAAAATATATGTGAGTGACAAACCCAAGTTACATTCTATAGATATACCTAAATTTGATTCGAAGATAGAGAATTGGCCTGCATTTCACGATTTGTTTAGTTCATTAGTACATAATAATAAGGCATATACCAATGTGGAGAAATATCAATATTTGCGTTCATCAGTGAGTGGATATGCTGCGTGTTATTTGAAATTACCTATTTTAGATGAAAATTATTCCTTGGCATGGAATTCATTAGTAGATCATTATCAGAATGGTCGAATTTTATTCAACCATTATATGGATACGATGTTTTCAGTTAAACCTTTAGGAAAAGAAGGACTGAAAGAATTATCTCATGTGTATCAGATATTTTATGAGAATATTGGAGCTATTTCGAATTTGAAAAATAACGAAGTACTTGGCCTTGTATGGGGGTATATATTTTTGAATAAGTTAGATTCGCACACACGAAGAATAGTAGAATCTAAGTTGGAATTACAGGAAATTCCTACCGTTGATAAGATTTTTGAGATTGTGAAATCTCAACTTCAAGTGTTAAAGTTTTCTGGACCAGAAGAAGCAAGTACATCTGGTGGAAGTAATGTGAATTATAAAAGTAAGACAAAATTTGTCGGAAATAATACTGTCCAAACATTGTGTTATCATTGTAAAGGGGAACACAGATTACATCAATGTAAAGAATTTTTGAAGTTGACTCCACAAGAAAGGAAAATTCTGACTTCAGAGATGCGTTTATGTTTTAAGTGCTTTGGAAAGCATCTGATCAGTGCTTGTAAGTCGAAATATAATTGTGAAAAATGTGAAAAGTCTCATAATACGCTGTTACATTTTGAGCACAGCCCTGTGGTTGGAATTTGCAGTGAGATGGGGAAACGGGGTGTGGGTCAGAATGTAATTTTGGGAACAGCAGTGGGTTTTGTTTCCGGAAATGATGGGAATAGAAGACAAAGAGTTAGATGCTTATTAGACTCTGGAAGTCAAGTGACATTGATAACGAAGCGGTGTTGTCAAGGCATGGGTTTTAAAATTAGTAAGTGTGATACGACAGTAAAGACATTATCTTCAAAAATGAATATACAAGGTGTGGTCAAATGTACATTGTTTGACAAAACAGGTAATAATCGAATTGACTTAAACCCAGTCGTAGTAAATGAATTACCAATATGTTTACCTACTCATGATGTGTCGCATTGTACTCGAATGATGGTAAATAAATTGAATTTGGCCGATGAAATGTTTTGGAAATGCGATAATATTGATATAATTATAGGAGCAGACGTATATGGTAAAATATTTAATGGAAATGTAAAAGAAATTTCAAATGAATTGTTCGCATTTGCGAGTATCTTTGGATATGTTATATTGGGTAAAGATAGTATTCCAAATCAAAATGATGTGTTTTCATGTTTTGTTGCTACTAGTGATTTGAATGATTTAGAAGAGGTTTCATCATTAGGAAATAATTGTAATATGTCATCGTTAGAATCACAATGTGTCGAATTATATAATAAATCTCATTATAGGAATGAGGAAGGAAGGTATGTGGTACCTCTATTGATAAAAGAAAATGAAATTGTTAATTGTAATGGATCATTTGGATTCGCAATGAAAAGACTATATAATGTAGAGAGAAAATTGTCCAAGAACATAGAATTGAAAACTCAATATTTGGAGTTTATGAAAGAATATGAACGTTTAGGTCATATGACTCTTGTGGATTTTCGAGGTAAATCTGATATTTATTATATCCCTCATCATTGTGTATTGAAGTTGGAAAGTGTAAGTACAAAGTTACGTGTTGTATTTGATGCAACTTCAGGTGAAAAGGACAAATCGTTAAATAAAGTTCTTCATGTAGGACCGAAGTCACAGGGAGACATTGTTGAATTGTTATTAAGATTTTGGTACTTTCGAGTTGCGTTTACAAGTGACATTACAAAGATGTATCGTCAGATTTTGGTAGTACCAGAAGAAAGGAAATATCAGCATATTTTATGGAGAAACGATCCCTCAGAACCAGTGCAGAAATATGAATTGAATACAGTAACGTATGGTTTAGCGAGTTCTCCCTTTAACGCTATTAATACTATTCATCACCTGGTAAAGGATGAAGGTTCGAAGTATCCATTGGCGTTACAGGTTCTTTTGGAGAGTTGTTATGTGGATGATATTATTACAGGCGCAAATAATATTGAAAATGCTAAAGTTATTAGGAATCAGTTGATATTATTATTAAGATCAGGTAGTTTTGAACTGGCTAAATGGTCCAGTAATTGCTTGGATGTTGTAGAATATGCAAATAGTGATAAAAATTCGTTGATAAGTTTTGATAAGGATAATCAAAATAGCAAAATTTTAGGCATATTATGGAATTGTGCCACAGATGTTTTCTCATACAAAGTGAAAGTTATGAATATCGAATACACAAAGCGGTGTATATTGTCATTGATAGCAAGTATTTATGATCCAGGAGGATGGATTTCAACCATCACATTTTTACTTAAAAGTTTTATGCAAGAATTATGGAAAAGGAAATGTGACTGGGATGATATGATTCCAGACGTGATGAAATTGAAATGGATTAAAATCGTTGAACAATTGCACATGTTAGAAAAATTTTCTTTATGTCGTTTTTTAGGAACTGATCCTAAAAGTGAGTGTTATTTTGTTGGATTTTCAGACGCTTCTGAGAGAGGATATGGTGCGGTGTGTTATTTAGTCACAGAAAATCAAGTCTCATTGGTGGATGCTAAATCGAAAGTAGCACCAGTATCAAAGATTGAAGATCGTGTTAAAGGACCATTGAAGTGTATAGAGATAGAAGCTAGTTTGAATTTGATCGTAAAGTATGATCAAAGTTTTCATTTTGCAAAGGATTTGCATGTATTACGTACGGAAAATAAATGTGAAGATTCACAGTTACAAAAATTGAATTGTTTCTTGGATAGCCGTGGTTTACTCAGAGTGGGCGGAAGATTGCGACATTCTACGCTTCCAGAAAATACAAAGTTTCCTATTTTATTGAGTAAAAATAGTGAATTGGTATCAATGATTATTAATTATTATCATGTAATGTATTTACATGTGGGTCCAAGATCTTTACAGTTTCTGATTCAAAGAAAATATTGGATAATTTTTGCTCGCAACAGAATTAAGTCATGTTTGTCTAAGTGTATTATTTGTAAGAGATTTAATGCTGCTCCAGTGCCACCGAAGATGGCTGCATTGCCAGAATATAATTTGATAAAAGTGAAAATGAATCGTCTAGATAGATGGCAACATTTATCAAGAATGTGTCAAGATTTCTGGAAAAGATGGAGTTTAGAATATTTAACATCGTTACAACAGCGCCAAAAATGGTATGATTCAAATCCTAACCAGAAGGTTGGTTCACTAGTTTTAATAAAGGAGGATGGCCTGCCTCCATTGAAATGGAAAATTGCTCGAATAATTGAAATCATGCCAGGAAAAGATGGCGTGGTCAGAGTAGTAAAAGTCAAGTCTTCAGATGGTATATTCGTAAGGCCTATAGTGAAGCTTTGTCCTTTGAATGTAGATTAAATTTGTATATAATATATTGCATGTTTAGAATTAAGATATGTTAAGAATTTAGTTTTAAGTTGATAGTTTCAGTGATGGTGGATGGGAATGATTATTGGTGTGATGAGGTTTGGATGGGATGCTAGATGAATTTTGTTTATTGTATGACGTATTTATTTGTTTCAGTTGATCATAAGCTTTGAGTAAGACGTGGTGACTTGTATTTGTACTCGTGAGAGTTTTATTATTGGTTTGTATACAATGCTAATGCATATTATGTTTTTATTGTTTTCGTTATGGGTGTCACAGTTTGCTCAACAGATCTCTTTTTAGTAACTCATTGCAAATTTTGTTAAAATTTGAGTGGGCGGTTATGTACGTGCATACTTTGTCTATGATTTCCCAATCCTACCTATCCCAATATAAATTCCATTCCTAATTCAAATCCTTTTGTTGTCACTGAAGAAATGGAACAAAGGAGTGAGATTTTGTTTTAAGAAGATTGAGTTTGACGTTAAAAAGAAGATGGTTGAAAATAATTGAAGATTATAGTTCGTTGTTTTGTGAAAATCGTCGTATGTTGAATTTAGTGAATTCCCGTAGGGGAAATGTTAAGTTTATGTTATGATTGTGTTAATTCCCGTAGGGGAGAATAATAATATTGAATTGAAAGTTGAATTAAAGACTAATTAAAAGATCAAATCAGTGCACTGAATGACTATCTAAGAAGACCGGGAATCAGCGGCAAGGTGAGTGGCAACAAATCCTAAGTTCCTACAGTCCACTTGTTTCCAACATCATTATTTTTCACTTACCTATCCTAGTTAAATGTGCGTACAGTATTGAACTGGATTTATCTGCATTGCACAGATGGAAATAGGTAGGTAAATTACAATTTTATTCTTCAACAGAAACGAGATATAGATATTCACATAATGTAGCGTTATGTTATCTCCCTGACTCAAATGATCACTGTTTCAGTTTATCCTGACCGGAAATCGAACCCAGATCTTCGCCTCGTATAGCAGGGATCTTATTCACTGCACCACGAGGAGCGAAGGCTGTAGAGTCCTATTCCGTACTAAGAAAAGTAAAAAACCCAACGCTTTAAAGCATGATTTGATAATTTGAAAAAAAAAACAAAAAGGATGATACTCTTGGGTCAACTTATGGCTTGTGCACTGTGTACAGAATTGTGTTGTCTAAAAGAAAATAAGAAATCCTAGAATAAAACAGATGCTGGATGTTGAGGTTGATGATATTATAGATGTAGAGGTAGAGAAAGATAGGTAGGAATAGAAGCAGGTAAGAATATAAAAACAGAGTTAGGGATTACCTCTCTTCAAAGTTCCCTCTGCTAGAGGTTCTGGTTCAAGTGTTTATGTAAAATTATTCTTTTATATTACGACAAAGTGGTTTTCTTCAATTTCTGCTCTGTCTGATAAGTCTAGGTACTACGCGGAAGCAGGGTTCAACAAACAAATTACACATACAATAATTTACTTTTAACATACATATTGCGTGGTCATCAAAAAGATTTCTAAAAGAGAGTCTTGCACAAGAACGTAAAGCCTGGATAATGTATATGCTTCCTGAAACACATCCGTCAGCTAGAGAACGAGCATGGAAGAAGTAGTGATGAGAACTTATTTACACTACGTTTCCAGATCGAACCCTAGACTCCAAAGTGTGGTGTATCACCTTATTCTTTTAGAACTCCATTTCCCGCCAGGTCCCCAGATATGCGGACTTTAACGGACATATTCTGTAAATGACTGTAATCCTAAATTGCGCCGCAGTCATCAGGCAGACAAGTACCCCTACTTTTGTAGATTCTTCGTACTCTGGTCCGATGTTCCATCCTCCCTAGCCCCCCAAATCCATTGTTGGATTTAGGCCTCCTCTTTGGTCCTCCACAATTACTCCCTGTCCTGGGTACATTGCATCCATCTCCTTCCGGCACATTTCCTTACATCGATCAGACCACCTGGCTGGAGTCTACGGTTTCTCTGGCATCAAATGTTAAAATGAAATAAAGTAAATTATTCGCCAGCCCTGAGATGGTAATCCACCCGTTGGAGTGAAATGGTCCTTTTAGAGTTGATTTATATTCATGACGACATTCCTGGAAAACTTTTGTCCTTTTTTTTGAATACCTGATGTTTAAACATTTATATTGTCTTGTAATAATATTATTATAATGAAGGTTGGCAGGTAGATTCAAGTAGATTCTACACATTCGTATCTACACAGGATGACTAACAATTCGCCCTCTTACATTCCTTATGAGAATTTAGAAAATATGTCTAGTTTTGCCATCCAGAGTGCCTCTATTTGAACCATTTCCAACAAATTGTATTCCATAACCATATTAAAATATTTCTGATCTTATTGTTATAGTCATTTATCAAAGCCACCTTTGGTGCGACCTGAAGCGAATCAGAGCTGGACATAGAATTTGCAGTCATTTCTTCGAAAGATGTTACAAGCGGCACAACCTAACTGCTCTAGTGGTGAGTAAAGTCCATTAAAACCACATCGTTGAAGAATGCTAACTAACAAGGTTCAACGGCACAATGTATGGAAGACGTTCACAACTTGTCTCTTGAAGCTTTACAATACCTGAGCTCTCATGACCAAAACTCTAAATCCGGCCTCTCTATCGCGCTACAACCCTTGGTGGGTCTTGGCTGCCTCCAATGCCATTCGATTGCTCTAATAACAACTTCATCATAGCTATTGCAAATTGTGAGAATACTGAATAGTTTCAATCAGCCGATTATGAGTTAAAAAATGTAAATTACAAAAGCCAATTATGTATACAGCTTCAAGGTTTCATTAATAGCAAACATGGGTTTCCAGAATGCTATCTTTCAAAAACTTACAATGTTTACGTTTTGCTGAAGTGAGCAGAAAAAAAAGACCATAGATCTATGTCGTAACCCTCAAGGTTCTAGACATAATATTTCACCCACCCTTTACTGTTAAGTGGTTCATAAACGTTTAGTGTATCCTGCACCCCCAAACCTCTTCACATTATTACTATTATCAAGATCTCACCTCACCTACTCACCGTAGGCTGAGAGTGTTGTTTCGTATTTTTCCCATTTCTTTGCAAATTTCTTCCCATCTCTTCCATACATCTCTCCCCCATTTCCAGCGAATTGTTTACGCGTACGTGAATTCATTACACTTGGCAGTGTTTTGTTAGGCTTCCTACTTCGCATTTATTCGTTTATATTAGAGATGTAAGTAAACAAATCAGGTAGCTAGTTAAACTCCCTATCAAATAGCATCTGAAATAGACTCTGGAAAATGTTGGAGTAGTGCTTTTTACATTGACATGTGTTTCAATAATTTGCAGTACTACTAAACAGGAGACTATTGGAGCAAAAGTAAGGGATTTGTGATAGGAGTAAGACTATCCATCTCTTGAGTGTTTTTTCGGGTATTCCCACCGCTTGTGTTATTTCACAAAAATAATCTTAAATAAATTAGCCGAGACAAAAAGAGCCATGGAGAGAATAGTCACTAAAAGACAAGAACCAATACATGGATATGACAGAAAACGGGAGTCATCGACGTAGTTCTTAAGGTCGCCAAACAAAGGTGGATTTGAGCTGGCCACATAGCACGAACATCAGATGCTAGATGGACTAGAAAAGTTCTCGAATGGGGACCCAGAACAGGCCGAAGAAGCGTTGGAAGGCCCGAGGCAAGGTGTTGGTTGCCGGAGGCGGATGGATGCGGTCTGCAAAAGATAGGAACAGTGAAAGTCTACGGGGGAGGCCTATGACCAATGCTGGACGTGAGAATACTGAGAAGACGAGACGAAGCGTTGTTTCGATTGGTTCGAGCTTTCGATACCATTGCTATTGCCCTCTTCAGAATGAAGTGTGAACATTATTTGCTGGAGAGACTTCGTATGGACATTTCGCGTAAGTAATTTTATATTTATTATCCTATATTCCTAACATCATATAGACACACTCGCAATAAATTATGATAGTGCATAGTTCTGTGGTATATTTTTTTACAATTTGATACAGCTGGAGCCCTATGTCGTATGATTGTGAGAGTCATAGAAAACTTATAATTTACATAATTGAAATCTGACCCTCACGATTGTGAGGGTATATTATGTGAATACACCTATTCTTAAAAAAAATGTTCATTTACGTTATGGCCTTTTAAAATATATTTTTTTAATACCTGCGATCTAAGGTCTGTACGTATTATCATTGTGAGAAGGCAAATGAGGCTCCTAGACTTAAAGTTTTCAGGATTTTCTTGGAAAAAAGGCGAATATATCGTTATAAATAATAATTAAATAAGATTAGTATGTGAAGTAAGAGAAAACAATTAATATTTCTCCTCTCAGGCGTTAACAGTGGCGTATATATTATTTTCTCTAGTGAGAAAAGTTTTTTAAGTGAAGTTGTTCTGCTAATCCCTGCGTAGATTGATGAGGGTAGCTGATGGCGATTAAGACCTGAAAAATTACACAATTTGCTTTTGCTTAAAAAATAAATTAATTAAGAACGGTCCGAAACATGCCCAACTTCCCCTACAACAGAAAAAACTTTTCATTGTACTAGATAGCGTGCCATCGAAATAAAATGTATTCTATTCTATATCCCGTCACGACGCATCCCATGCGGAGTAGGCAGAGGGAACAGATCGCCAAACCTTCCTATCCTTACACACACTTCGGGCTTTCGTCACATTCGTGCAATTCGTCATACACACTCTACGAATCCTTTTACTCAGAAAACGTCCGTCCTTGAATATCTGGTCTTCATTATCAGAAAAGAAAATGGATGAATACCTATATTTTATTTATTTATTGAATTTTGTAGTACATTACCGTCATCTGTTGTAAATCGTCTAGACACATTAATTTTGAAAATTTAATTAACAACAAAAATATTTTTCTTGTTGTTCTAAAAGTGAAACATGTATAAAACTTTGTTATATCATAGGAAGCAAGTGCTAAATTGAAAAGTAGCAAAGCACCCGCTGTTTAGTGTTTTTGGGTGGTGCATATTACCTCTCCCGTTACTGTTCTACGTTCGAGCGGACGGTAGAAACGGTGTACAGTGAAAGAGGGTCTTCCTATGATGAAAGGATTTTTTCATTTTTTTTTCATTTATTTATTATCCAAAGCATTTTACAAAGTAAAAACACAAACAAAAAAATACTGGATTTCATTGCCCCACTAGGCGATAGCCTGAACTACCTAGCTAGCCTAGCTACCTGACTAATATTAAGTATTTGTCTCCAAGCATTGCCTTTAAAATTCTTTCATCGCTTAAAACATTATGCCTCAGTTGCCTACCTGCTTGTTTCTTTATTTTGTGAGTTAGATCATTTTATTGTGTAGTTCCTGTCGTATTAACGTATTTTGCACGTAGCCCGTTTTATTTATGAATGATTCACTCGTAGTAAAAACAGACGTTCGCGAGATATAAAACGTTTTG
Organism: Ceraclea dissimilis; assembly: GCA_963576895.1. NCBI lineage: Eukaryota > Metazoa > Arthropoda > Insecta > Trichoptera > Leptoceridae > Ceraclea > Ceraclea dissimilis. The sequence goes on from OY756360.1 coordinate 23,758,913, forward strand.
AATACGAGCACTAAACGGAACGAAGACATTTCCCTGCTACATGTACGTGTGCGTTACAGTCAATCTGATAAATCAAGACACTCTCAGAAACTACCACTTACCAATCCCATTGAGTCTCGACCTAATAATGTGTATGCCTATTCCCAACGTAATTCAGTTACTCCTTCTAACACCTTCTTCTAACTTCTTCTTCCCTATCTTTTTCTCCACTGCGGTATATAAGCACCTTCCAACTGTTTCCATTTGTCTCTGTCTTGACACTTCCGCATCCAAGCTTAACGAGTGCAGTTTTGGACAATGTCATGTGTCCATTTCTTTCTTTCGATACTCATTTTTATGTGTCCAGGGCCTTCGTTTCAATATCCATGGCGCCAATCTGCTGTTATCTTGCCTAGCAGTGCTCATCGCCACTTTAGTTTTTTCCCATTGACACAAACAAGGTAATTATTATTATTTTTTTTTTAAAAGGATCTGGACTTGCATACACAAACCCAAATACTTTCCTGCACACCTTGCACTAGGCTAAAAGCCTGTATCGCAAAGTGTGGAATACATCGCCAGCGCCGGGGTTTGAACCTGGCACCTCCCTCTCGATAGACTGCCGCCTCAACCGACCGCGCCAACCATGTACTCAATTATCGAATCTACTAAAGTTTTTTTTATTTTTTTATAGGGATATCTCTTGAAAATAATAGCAACTTACGAGTAGCAACTTAGAGGCAAAATTGAAGGATTGGTCTCTTACACTCGTCTTTGAGTTATCAGACAATTAGAGATGCCACTCGTTAGCGATCAATATTTTTGATAACTTAATTCATTCTACTGCCAGTAACACAGTTGTGCGGTCTCCTATTTTCTACATTGAGTCGAAGTTGTAAGTAAGAAACGTCCTTCTGTGTAGATATTGGGAAGGGAGTTTTAAGGAGATGTATGTGGAGATCCTGCAAATATAATTTCCACGACGGACTCGGCCTCTCGCACGCTACGAGATGAAGATACAACGAACATAAATTCATCGCCCGGTACGAGGACCATAAAAAGCCACTTAAAATAAAAGTAAACGTCAAGTGGGCAATGGTTGAAATTTATGACTGATACCTTTTATATTAGGTAACGTATGTACAATAATGTTACTAACATCACGATGGATTACCACGCTCATATTGTATGTCCATAAATACTCATTCCAAACCACGAGATTGTAATTTTTAGGTGTCGCTGTAGATTTGTTTTTTCGGGTTTAATCGTATGAAGATCTGATAATCCGACATTTCGGCGAACTTACTGCCGCCTTGGTCACGGATTGTGATGACCAAGGCGGCAGTAGGTTCGCCGAGACGTCGTATCATCAGATCTTCACACGATTAAACCCGAAAAAAAAAACAAATCTACAAATAGATCAACGTGAAAACCTGCAACTACTATTTAGGTGTCTCTACATTTCTCAGAATATTGGAGAGATCGGAGATATCGTAGATGTCATTTTTTGACATCTGCAACATTAAAACTCACAAAGTTACGCAGATCGCATTTGAGAGAACTAAAACACTGGCCACGGCAAATGTGATTTCTTTTTTAAATGCGGATGGCTGGATTCTCCCGAGTGCGACTGTGGAGCGGAGAGGCTCACTGTGAACCATTTCGTGTTCGAGTGTGCTTTTAGGGCATATGGGGGTGAAACATCTGACTTTATGTGTAGAAACGAAGCGGCGACGACTCACCTAAGGACATTCGATTTCGAACTCTGACAAACAGTTTTCATTGTCTGATTATTATGTTTTGTTAATAAAGTATACTTTGTGTGACTGATAAATAATAAAACATTTTGTAAAATGGGACATACAATGTGTGTCCACTGATCCATCGATATGTCGGGTACCTCCTCACTCACCTTTGCATTTTTCACAAGGATCCCTTTGGACGATCGTATTCCAAACACGACGCGGCGGTGGTACTTGGTATACCCATGTTTTTTCTTCTTTTCTTGTGTTCTGTCGCGCGGCGCTCCCTGCTAGTACCTACATAGTACCTTCTTACTATAGGGTGTTTTTTTTTTAGAACCAAAGATTTTTGAAATGAAATTAATCACACATTAAAATCATGGCGATATCTATAAGAATAATGGTTTATTGGAAAGATTACTGTATGCCATTAATGTTGGAAATGTTTTTGGCATATGTGGTTGGAATAGAACGCTATATGGAAGTTCAATTATCACCACTTTTTCGAGCATTCGGGGCAGTATATCGACAATAACTCTGCGAATGCTGGCTTTCCAAGCGGTTCAATGTCTCTGGTTTATCTGAGTCGACTAGGGACTCCCATAGAAAATAATCCAGAGGGGTGAGATGACACGATCGTGGAGCTCAATTGACAAGTTTCCTGCAATAACCTAATTTGCGTATATTATTCTGCTCAAGTTTAGTAGATCAGTTGATCTGTTCTGGCAGAAATCTTTTCTACTCTTGTAACGTCGAGAACTAACTATCCCTCCATTTGTTAGGCGGTCTTCCAGGAAGACGATGCCTCGGTGATATTTTATTTGCTGCAATTGTTGAATTTACGTTAAAATGGAAAAACTTCCTAAATAGCTATAAATCAGCTGTCAGTGGTCAAAATGATTGCTACTAGAAACAATGGAGGCAAATTAAAAATCAGTAGGTAAGACAGAAAATCTCTGAAAAAAGAACATCCTATAGTTATAGTAGAAAGTATGAAAGGGGCAATATGTAAGGTTATCTCAATTTATCTTTATTTCTTTATCTTTAACCTTATTCCTCTCTCTTTTTATTCTTCCCATCAGAATATTTCTATCCCTCTCCTACACAGGTACGTATTATTATAATATCTCCATAGATTTAATACCAAAATGCTAGACGTCGTACTTTTATATTATTTCAAAAATTCCAAATACACAATAATTTTACTCGATGTGTGACCACTGACCATATTTTAGTTTTAGTGCGAGGCATCATGCTACTAAACTTGAAAATTTGCAGGCTCTATAGTTAGGGCCTCTGGCCAGACGAACTACAATCCCTTTCTTCATACCTTTGATATTTGTTCTGCGTCTAATTCTGGAGTGCCCCGAAGGTAAGTGGCTCAGATATTTTGATAATTGGAATAAAATGTCAGACTATTTTCTTAAAAATCTAGGTATTTGAGACTAAAATTTGTGTAAGCATCAGATAGAGGTGGAATCATTTCTTACCTTAGACCATACAAATTCTAAATGGAGGTCCGAGATCTTCTACATTTGAGTCGCGGTCTTCTATAGGTCATATAATAAATTATTTTTTAATTATTTAAACCTTTGGTGAACAAGATACAGGGATACAAATCGTAACATTTTTGTTCTCTGCGATCAGTGCTGCGTTCTCTGCCAGCTAGCCCCAACCCCATTACACCCCGCCAAAAAGAAAATCAAATAATGTGAAGCTGAAGTGAAGAATAATCTCAACGTGAAACGAATTTAGTTTCATTTTTTCTAGACAATACTCAATCTGGATAATTCGCAAAATATATCTATGGTTGTGCGGTGATGTATCTTCATCTATTGTAGAAAACTTGGGACCATGGATTGTTGTATTTCTACATGTGTATTTCTGTATTTGTATTTCTACTATATGGATGTGTGTATTTGTATTTCTGTCTTTGTATATGTGTGTATGTTTGAGCTGTAGGTACCCCAGTACGTGGCGTGCCTCTGGAATAACTGCTAAATAAATTATCTTATTTGCCATTTTGACGGAAAATGTATTAAGAAGAATTTATTGTATTCTTTAAGCAATCCTACCAAGGGTTAAACAACCGGGTAACTACTTAAGTAAACATTCCTTCCACATCCCCTACTAGCTACTAGCTACTAGTGACTACCCCTGCTAGGTATCCTCACATATTCATTAGGATCCATGGACGTCGCTCAGAGGGAGCAGGAGGGACAGCTGCCCCTCCCCTAGAGATTGGAGTAGGTATATATTTTTTTATACTTACTAAATTATAAAACCTCACAAAAAAACACATCACTACCGCATATTTTTTCATCTTATCATATTTTTTCTAAAATTTGTATGAAAATCCATCAGTTTCGTACAAATATTGCCTACGCCGCTATTTTTTATTATTTTTTTTTTATGAAGAATCATTTTTCATACCTATATATTGTTGTTGACAAAACCAAAGTAGACCACATCCCGACATTCTACACTATGTCTCACAAAAGATATTTACGTGTTTTTTATGGTACATGATTTTTTCAATTTTTCTTGCCCCCCTCTTGGCTTCGAGGCTGGCGACGCCAATGTTAGGATCCTTTCTCTCTACTAGAACATTAATAGAATCCTAAACACAATCACAAAACTACTGTTCATACTATTCTGTAATAATCTCTTAGATATTTTAACTTTATAAGCTCCTTACAAGGTTTATAGTTCCTCAGTAGGTATATTTACTTTCCATAAAAATCTACCTATCTGTCTATACCCATACGACACGTGAGTATAAATTAAAAGTGGGCATATTGACATTTCAAAAGTTTCTAAAAAAGGGAGACCTTAGATCTCGACAACATTACTAAATATGCTTTGGAAAAAATAGCGCAGATACCTTGAACCTATATCTAGGGAATGGCCGTAAAAGATTTTTGATTGAAGCGAAATAAATCCCAAAAAAATGTAAAACGCTATTTTTACCATTTTGACATGCGATTTTTCATGCGATTTTGAACTTTAACACATTTTCATGAGAACACATCGATAGTCACATTCTAATAAGTATTGTACCTGCCTTACTCTACACTTTGAGAAGGTTCGCTTTATGTTGGTACATAGATACCTTTACTGTTGCCTCAAGGCTCGTAGGAAAACCCATACATTCACCCATACTATAAGAATGGGAATTAAATAAGAAATTCGATCATCATTAGGAAAGCAACTCAGTGGGTCTGGTACCTATATCCAGTACCTACTTACAATTCACCTCCATATAGAGCGACTCTCACCGCTTTGAAGCGAATCAGAGAACGCTGATTAGGTAGGTACCTACTAAATGCAGTAGGCTAACTAAAAGAGATCGCTCAATAGTCTCATCTTATCAAAAAAATGCTCCAATCGCTAGTGGTGCAGTATTTTGCCCCGCAAAATAACGTTTCCATAAAGTGCTATAGTGTTCATTGCCGTAAACTAAACAGGTGAAAACAGGGTAAGGGTAAAACAGTCGATACGTGTAATGTGTATACCTATAGATTGATTGTCCAGAATAATTTCTTAAAACATTCCGGATATATTGACAAAGAAGATGCTACTTACCTGTATCGTATATCGTTTCTTGAGGTTTTTGACGTAGGTAATGACCTGCATTTAATTCATCCACACCTGTTTTCATAATACTACTTATTTCTTTCGAGTTTTAGATGTTGCCATATCTGTAAGTACCTATTTTTTATTGTAATTTGTTTTTTTACTTATTGACTGTCACGAGTTATGTTGAATTTGTTATAGGTACACATTGTTCAAAGCTGACGATTCCAAATTATAACGATTGACGATTTAAAATTTAGTAAACTTAAAATGTAGGTACATTTCGATGACGTACGAAAATCATAAAGAAATATGAGTAAGATATACCTATAAATATAACAAGATAGAGTAGGAATATATGTAATCTAGGAATATAAGCGAGAATATTTTTTAATACATACTTTTCAAGAACACTTGATGCAAAGAATCAAGCTACTTTCATAATAAGACACTTTCCTCCTTATAGGAGTGTTCGCCTGGCGCCTTTCTTTAAGCAATCAATTTATCAGGCGCTTGCCTTCACATTAGCATTTTTATAAAGGATATGCCACTTTTATGACTGTACCCTCGTCTTCAGGTAATTATGGGAGATCTCCTCGCATCACCTGCTTCCGAAGATCTCCTCGAGGAGATTACAGACTCGAGAGGAAGGAAACTTATAAAAGTTTGCCGTTTTATTTTAAAGAATCATTCAGATTAATATGACGGAAAGTAAAAAGCTCAAGGCATGATAAATTTTCTAAATCCCTAGGTTTTTTCGTCTCTTCCTTTTTTCATCCACAGCAAACGCTATCAAATAAATTTATTAACTTGAAATTAATTGTTTTTGTAAGTCAAAAATACTCTTCCATAACTGCGAATTAGATTTGTAAACCTACAATTTTTTTGTGGACAATTAGGTTTGATCTGATCATGTGTAAATAACTATAGCATAGCTAGAAATGGAAATTGCCTGTGTTTAAATGACTAACTAGATCACATGAATTATCGAATTTAACAATGCTAGTACATAACATGAACGTTACCTAAAAAACAGGCTTGCATTTTAAAGCCATTTATTTTTCCATAGTTACAAACTTTTGTGTACTTATTTTTCAGAATTTTCGATGGGAAAAATTCTAAATTAAGAGTGTGCATACCGACATTTCAAAAATTTCTAAAAACGGAAGACCTTCTATCTCAACAACAGTTACTAAATTTGCTTTGAAACAAAATAGGGTAGATGCATTATTTAGGGAATAACCGAAAAAGATTTTTTATATCTTGTATAGATTTCTCAAAAAAATAATTTAAAAACACCTCTGATCTTTTTTCCGAAAAGCGGAAACTCGTTTCCCGAAAGTCGCGAAGTATTTTTTTTTTCTTGTACTGATAAAATGCATTAAAATCTAGGGAATAACCGTAAAAGTTTTTTTAATAGACGCAAAATTAACCCCAAAAAATGAAAAAAAAACGCTATTTTAACCATTTTATCATGCGATTGTCACGCGATTTTGAACCTTAATGCCGTGGGAAAAGACTGTAACGTCATTCCTGGTGCCATGCCCTTAAATTCAATTCATGGAAATTCAAAAGATATTTGACTTAATTTTAATACTTTAAAATGCAACCGTTTTCTTTTAACGTCCAACCTTTTTATTAATAAAATTCATTGATAGTTTTCTATTACCAAAAGAGATACTATACAATATAAAGCAATTCCATTAAATGAAATACAAAATTTTACAAGATGTGACTTGGATGAGTTTGATGTTATCACACAAGGACTATATAATACTATTGTCCGTATGTTTGGTTTCTATGTTAGCTGCAGATATAATACAGAAGGTAGATATATCCCGTGATGTGAACAAGACTAATACATAATGCAATCGTTTGTCTGACACTTAGCAATAAAGAGATCATTTTTTTCAATGTTCCACTTCAGACCCACCTGTTTATCGCTGCGACCCCAACGCCTCACTGAAATATTCATCACTCTAACCCTCCCAACACACATTCCTCTAACGACAGACACGAAAATTTCGCGATCCAGATTGTTACGCGAATTTTTCATTTTATTTTTCAACGTATTTTCCCAATTCAATTGTACTGTAGTAGTTTAGAATAAAATCAAAAATTTGGACAAGGATGTCTGACACTATATTTTATCTATTCAATATCCCGAAACCACGCGGCTTGATTGGATTCTAGTGGGTATAGAAATAATTAAGGTTAGAAAACGTGGATCCTCATGGACGTACGGTTTTTGAGAAAAAGAAATCAGAGAGTATGTACCTATGATAAATTGCGTAAATGTGACTGAAGCAATGAGTGTGTTTGAAAGATAGGGTTGTTTGTCATCCTGTCCTCTGTGCTTGCTCTGCAATGAGATATATCGTGATGGGATAGATAGATAGACAGGGAAATAAATAAAAAAAAGACATTAGAGGGTATTTTCATTCCGAGGGGTCCACTAAAAAGAGGCTGCCTTCTTTTTGTAAAATTAACGCGAATTTTACCAACTAATAACTCGAGTTTTTCAAAAAAACGCGAAATTTTTAGGTGTGTACATTATAACATTTCATTCTACCTACTTACTTTTAGGTAGGTACTATGAGTATATCCTGACCCGACACGGCCCACACTCAAACAACGAAATGTATTATTCTGATGCGATGTGATCAAAAGTATAATCAATAGATTAACTAACGTAACGCCCCGGCCGCCCCGGCCCATATTATTCTACAGGGACTTGTCTCCATGTGCTATAGGAGATTGTAAGAGTAAGAGATAATAATAATATTATCATTGGGAAGATAACATTTCAACTCAAGGTTTTTCCATTGAATTCTCCTTAAGAAAATAATACTTTTTGTGTTTACTTTATTACCAGCTTGTAACCCGTCAAGCAATACGAACTTCTTTATTATACTCTTTGGGAAAAAAAAGTAATGAAATTTTAAATTCGGCAATCTAGACCACATGTATGTCCGCAGTAACTAAGATATAATGGACCGTGTTGCGTAACTTATAGACTTTTCGTGTGACATGTTACAAATATTTATTGGAAAAAAAAGCATGGGCCTTGGTAGCGTGACAACCTGTGTGTAGGAATGAATGAATGGTAATGACGTCAGAATGTGTACTTTTTATTTTTTGGTAATTGTTAATTTGAAGCTATAAATTTTATATTTATAAATTTGTGAATAAATATACTAATATTTCAGTGGGCTGGACAAGAAGATACTAGATGGGAAGCCAGAATTCTGCAATGGAGCCCTGGACTAAAAAACCAGAAGTGTCTTCTAAAAAGTGGTCCAACGACATTGTCCAAGAACATTGATGCGAAAGGGGAAAAACAGAGGCGAATGGAAGGGGATGGAAATTACCTACATCCAGAAGCGGAGGGAAGAGGGCTGAAAAACATGAAGATGACATAGAAATGAGTTAAAACTCGATTACAAGATTTGTAGACCTCGCCAAGTAGAGGTGAGTTCGGTTGATCACATCGTGGGTCACTGTCCTAACAAGAAGTTCGAAGCCGATTTCGGGGAAATCCATGAGGTAACATCAAAGGCAATTAAATATTTGAGAAATACTGACGTGGAGCTTTGTCTCTCAGATACACTGTACAATGGTCGCTCACATATGACAGAAGAAGAAGCAGAGTTTCTTACATCTTTATGCGCATTTCTTCACGGAAATTACGTTAATTAATTATGAGGTAGAAGTTGGTACCCCTGAATCTGAAGACCATTGCAAGCAGAGTTGTGTAAATAAAATAATGTATCTTATTTCTCTTCTTTGTCTGGATATTTTTCTTAGAATCCCCTTCTTCTCTACTGATTCTTACCTATAAACATTAAACAACACAGATTCTAGCTTGCTCCTATTTCAAAACAACTACAGGATATAGATTTATCTGCCATTGGTCGCGTCATATATGTACATACACGGCTACAACTTCTTTTACATTTTTTTTATAATTTTTCGAAAAATTGTAGGTAATATTGTATGAATTTCTATGAATAAATATCCGATTCTTACCTTTGGCAAGTATAAATATTATTTTTACATCAACCCCGCAAGTGGAAAAGAAAAACAAAAAAAAACAAGTAAAAAAGATTAGTAAATGTTGAAGGTTTCCACAGTGTGCGATTGACATTGTTTCTTGGTTTTTCTGGTGAACCGTGTGTAGATAAGCTTGATTGACGTTACTGCACAAGTTAACACTCCACAGTATACAAACACATTTCTCATACATTTATCCACAGAGAAAGACACCAGTAAGAGCATCGAAACGTTGATCAAATTTATCTGCACACGGCTCACGCGAAAATCCATGACACAATTAATAGTACATGTTAATTAATTATTATAGACAATTTAATCCACCCACCCTTCCTTATTAGATAAATAAAATAAATAAATATATAAAATCTATATTGAATGTTTTATCTAATTTCTTAGTTCATTATTATTTTAATGTTTTACTAACAACAAACAAATAAATTACTATTATACTCAATCAGTTTACATTGGTTAAAGTTTCTACATTGGAAAATATTAGTTTGAGGCATAAAATAAGATTCTAGCCTAGATTAGAATAACAATTATTAACTGTAGGTAGATTAAATTTTGTAGCTCATCAACGTTAAATTTGTATTTTAATGCTCCTCATTTCAATCTATATAATATTTATCTATCTCAGTACGATGAAACCCTTGCGGGTTAGGCAGAGAGGACTGATTTCTAGCTTTTTGTATTGTTGGTTGGAACATACTTATTGTGTTTTTTTATTTATTGTGTTTAATATTCTAATGTGAGTTCCAGTTCAAGTATGTCGTTTTTTATTGCAAGGTTGGTATTTAATTGCTTTTAAATTGTTTTGAGCAAAGAGTGTATTTTTTAAGGATCTGGACTTATATTTACAGACCCAAATACATACCTCCTGCACACTTCACAGTAAGCTAAAAGCTTATGGTAGTATTACATGCTTCACTTTTGCATGGATAACCGGTATTATAAATCAGGAAATTCCTTCATTCCTAAATAAATGTAACTATACGACAGCAAAACTTCTGTGTTTAGGCGATTCGCCTTTGGATGATTTCACTTTTGTTTGGGTAATTCTTTGGCAAAAGTGAACCGTGTAATATAGGCATTTTTACATAACGTACAGAATGCATGACAAAAATATTTTAATAAGAAAATTAATTCAAAATCACAAAATATGCGCTTCGCTATCACAAAAAGTGTGCTGCTTTGTTAGAGAGAAATTATTTTCATAATGAATGTAGACTACTAAGGTTCCTTCATGATAGTACAGATGTTTTATATAAGAGTATTTCTGACCTAGAGATATTTTGAACTTACTTATTAATTGCAATCCTCCAAAGATTTCCTATTAACGATGTTTCGGTTCCAACATCACGAACTTCTTCAGACTATGTACTGTATTGTACTTGCTATGTATTGTATTGCACTTGCTATGTATTGTATTGTACTTGCTATGGATTGTATTGTACTTACTATGGATTGTATTGTTGTAGGTATAGATACATTCCCTTGCATTGCTTCCCACTTCAATACAATTCACTTCACTACCCTGTTTCCTATTTCTGCACTTCACAGGTGAAATTCTCGAGGGCTTGGAAACTAAACAGAAATTATTATATTATCAGAAGTCGACAACGGCTTTTAAAAGCTCATCAGCATGACTAATTAATTATTGATTCGATTACTTAGCAATATTTTTCTTATTTGTGGTTACATAAGAGACACTCGGACTTGTCATCTTTAGAAAATAATATTAAAGAGACGGGTTCAATAATTTACATTAAAAAACAAGAATATTTCTTGTTCATTAATGAAAATTTCTTGTTCACTTAAAGATTAAATAACTAAATAAAATATTGTTTGGTTCTTCTTTTTATTTCGCTATTATCATTGATGCGAAAACTGCAGTTTGAAAATGGTCTGATAATCCGAAATGCATAACTGCTAATAGCAAAATAAAAAGTAGAACCACACAATATACTTGTGTTTTTTTTCAAACTACGGAGTTTTACAAAATATATTCACTATCAAATTATTAAATAAAATTGGTACAGGATGCAATCCGCATAAATTTCAAATTATTCCTCTTGTTTAACTCATTTCCGCCCTATCCTGGGAACCCCTTAATTTTGAAAATAAAACGAAATAATTTGTGAAACTGATGATGAATTAAATAACGCAACACTAAATTCATTATATAATGTTAGACTAGGCACATAGTCAACAATATAATTAGTAAGATAAGAAGTAAAAAATAATTATTTATTTATATGTGACGAGTGCAAAAAGTTTCTGATCACTGCGTTATACTTTGTCTGTATTTCATATATTTGAGTGCATCGCATAGTTCTGAAATTAATCTTCATTTCATAACCTCTTTGGTCTTTACTCACTACTCGGCAAATCACCAGGAGTCGGCAACTCTCTTAACCTACAGATCTATAATGAATGTCTTTCAGTTCGTTAAAAGTTTGACCTCTCTTTCTATTATTTTTATTTTATTTGCAAAGAGCAAACAGTCTTACAAAAGTATATACAAGTATAGCACAGAACTAACAAAAAGCACAGAACCAAAAAAGTGAAAATTAAGTACTTTGTTTAACATTATAGAAATCTGAATGTTTTACAAGTTAGCATATTACAATTGACAGAACTTGATTTTTTATTCTATATTATTTAGAACATCCACCGGCATTACAGCATACAAATGCCTTTGCGCCGGATAACGTTAAAAAAAGAAAAGCCTTGACGATGTCACTTTAGTTTTTTACTATCTTATTGACAGGGAGAGAAGGGTTAGTAATTTAACACAAAAAATATGGGGACTATAACTACGATCAAGTACGTCAAAATACTACCGTATGGAAGGCAGCTAAAATAGGTAGATTTGCATTTTCTATCATGTTTTAATAAATGCTCCTCACTTTTTGAAAAATATTTATATTCAAAAACAATGTTGAATATTTCTGTCTTTCTGTGATATTCTATCCAAATGATAATACGCCTGTGTTACTAATTACTAGGAGAATGTACGCCGCATTGATCACAGATAAGATTGACTGGCGGAAATGCTTATTTTAATTAAATTCAAATAGAACTGGGATCTTTGAAATGTAGTGGATGGAGAAATCAAACTAAATAAATCTTTATTAGCAAAAAATTATCAGATGTTGTCTAGCTCAAGGCTGAGCGATCAAGAAGATCCAGTCACCGGCCGTGTTTGCTGTCTCACGAAGTACTTCACGAGTAGAGCTCATATCTTTTTACAAGTTTCAAATCTGTCCATTCTTGGTCGGAGACGCCATCGGAATGAAGGAACCCAAGCAACTTGGAAGGGCGTGCTTGCATCGTTTGGAAAACCGCGAAAAACAGGATCTAGGATGTGAAGTCATAAAGTGAAGCTTTAAAAAATACTATTACTTATTTTTATTGTTGATTTTTTAAAAACCTTTTTCTCTATTTTTTTTTTCACATTAATGTAATCAGTATACAAAAATGGAGCAGCTACCTACTTGTAAGCAGAATTTAAATTTAATGTCAAAGTAAGTGACTCATAATATTAATCTGAAATATTTCCATAAGTTTGTTTGGTTGTCCCAGACTTTGTACAGAAATTCACAACTTCAGCAAGTTGTTTGGAGCTTTTTTAAAAAATACATATTTTCTTTGAAAAGTCGCTTCTATTCAACTGAACGGTAGACGTCACATTAACCCTTAAATGCATGGTGATGTAGAATTACATCATACCAAATAATTATTTATTTTATTAATGATCAGGATATTTTTTTAAGTCTGGCATTAACCTAAAGAGTTTATCTATAAAAAAAACCTTTTTTGCTAAGATTTACGTCAATCATATTTGTGAACGGATGGTTTAGACATTTGCGGTGCTTTAAACTTTTTTTTATTTATGCATCTTAATATTGAAGGAAAAAAATTAAAAATGAAATAAAGGGTTGTTATCCATAATACATATATATTTCATTTTTAATTAAGTATCAATATCAATCAAAATTAAGATCATACTTAGGTACATGGTAACGCAAGTAAAAAAAAAAGTAAAATATATATAAAACATACTTTTTTATGACTTTGTTTTTTTTTCCTAAAACTATACCTTAGAATACACTTTAAATCATGTTTTTTAATGTTACAAAAAAAATTATGCATTTCAGGGTTAACAAAACTTTAGTTAGGCCCTTCACTAGTAAGTAGTAACCCTCTCACCGGTATGACTTTCAGTCAAACTTCACAGTCTTCTCTTTCACACAATTCACCCATTCCATACATACCTTCAATCTCTCCATCCCTTTCTACAGTTACAGAAATAAACTTTACAAACGTCGAATGCAAGTCTCATCTCGTCTGCAAGGAGGGACACATCCTCTTTAAAGCTCAAGCAAATCTCAACTCTAATCTCTTATGATTTTAATGTGAATATCGCGTGATATTGTGTGAGGGGTTTAAGCCGTTTATAATTCTATTCGTAGATTGTCTACGGTGTAGTAGGTAAATACTTTGGTCGTAGGTTGTATAGCGTAGCAGCAGCAAATACCGGACTATGGTTGTTCGACGTAGAGTTTACAGTATTCAGTATCAAAAACACGTGTTGCCGATCGGTCGGGTGCGGGGCGTCCTCTCAGTGAAACAACTCTAAAACGCGTTCGTAAAAAGTTGTAAAGTCCGCCTAAAAACTTTTTATTTTATAACATTCTCACCGTTTTCATTATTAAACAAAACAGTTTGTACATTTATAAACTTTACTAAATTTATTAATTATGTATTTACTAATACAATATTAACAAGTTTAAACTTTACGACAAGAGCCGCTGTCACGTGCGATTTACGATTTTTATACGACGCTCTGAATACTGAATAACTACCCTATAATTAGTATTAAAATGAAGTATCTACGTACTTGAAAGTTTTGAGAAACTTTCCAATGAAATATGCAATCATTCTAAAAAGCTCCCATAAATTGTTGTACAGAAAATATTTAAGTTCGTAAAGTTGTTTTAAAGTTTTTAAAGTAATGCGTTATTAGACAAAAAATAATGTAACAATACTCTTATGAAAATATTATGTACCGTTTAAATTTTGGGGTCACAAAACTGTATTTAAAACCACTTATAATCCACTTTTTACTTGAGACATAAGTAGGTAAAAATTAACTTCACAATTTCCTTCATAGTTGCGTACAAAATATTTGAATATTTTTATAATAATTATAATCTACAAATTATGGACCTGAAATAGGATTTGAACTGTGATTATAAATCACTCGCAGACGAGTGATAGCCGTAAAATATAGAAGAATAGTGTAGAAAAGATGCTGATAAAAAGTATCCTTGAAAGTTTTGCGTGAAATATGTATCGAAACCATAGGCTGTTTTTTATTACTATGGATTTTTAGTTTTTTTTTTTATCTGGACTATCATGGTTCCTACGATCCCCTCTTTTAATAAAAGATTTTCCATAAAAAAGCGGGTCCACTTCAGCATTTAAATAAAATACTCTCTACCCACTGTCTAGTTCCTAAGGTTAGATTAAGTATGAACTGAAAAGAACAAAATGTAAAAAAGTTGCAAAAGTTAAAAAGTTGTTCGAAAGTTTCGAACAATCATGTATTTTACAGCCATAATATTAGTCTCATTATTTGCAAGATTACCAAATTTTAGAGGTTTTGTGTTAATTGTGGTGATAGATGATGACGGTTAGAAATATTTTCGGGTAAATAGTCAAAATTTCTAAATTTGGAAGGAAGAACTCGATAAATCTCAGATGACGGTCTCCGAACTTCCCCGTCTTCGACAACAATCCCATTTTTTCCAATGATTGTTGCTAAATAAGTTATTTCAGACTTAATTTTACTTTTTGATTCCCACAATGTTTAGAATTTTGACCGACGGAACCCACTGAAAGACGATTCCTATAATTGACAAAACAATTCTTGAATTATATTTTATTAATCATTGTTGAATGGCTTTGTATGCTACATTCGAAGTAGGTACCTAGGTGTATGCTATTTACAAAACACACACATTTATAAAAAAATATCATTTATATTTTATAAAAAAAATATATCAAATATACTAAAAAATAATTAGAAAAATAACATACCATTTAAATATTTGTATAAAGAATATGAGTCAAAGGCTAAACTATATTCATTTTAAAAGTATCAGATTGGTGCATTTTTCTATTTTCGTTCGGAAATCAATAATGTGTACCAATTTATTGATTGTTCAATTACACTTATCCCGTATAGGATACACATTGTCTATATTCTGCAGATGTGTGTATAGAATAGAATTATTGAATCAGCAATCACTTGAATATTTAACCAGTCAAGAGAGATTCCATCGGATGCGACACGGTTCTGCAATTTGCCATCTGATGGTCAGTGGACAAAACAACTATAATGAATATTAATGCACCTTCTATTCGTTTATATTATTGCTGTTTCTATTCTCTACAGTTCAACTCTACTTATTTATTTATTTATTTATTTTAAAGAGAACGTTTTCTTCCACTGCAATGCATTTTATTTAGACCAATTGTCCACCGCATGCTCAATTGCTCAAACGGGTACTCCGGTACTCCTTATAAATTATCTTCTAAATCATACATTTTCTTTGAAAATTGTGATATCATTATAAAATCTTACTTCAAACTTTACCTCCGTTATAATTTTCTGAATAAACGTGTTTTCTATAGGTATTTAATTGTAATACAGTAAATAAGTACTAGTAAGATTACAGTAAATTTCAAATATGTGTATACCTATATATTATAATGAAAGATCAGTTTTGTCACAGATTTTTTAAATTTATTAAAAAAAGAAAAGAAAAACACAGATATATAGGTAAATATTTGAAGTACGTGT
Source organism: Ceraclea dissimilis (assembly GCA_963576895.1). NCBI lineage: Eukaryota > Metazoa > Arthropoda > Insecta > Trichoptera > Leptoceridae > Ceraclea > Ceraclea dissimilis. The sequence goes on from OY756360.1 coordinate 23,775,137, forward strand.
CATCAATTCGGTTTTATCCAAAGTTACATTTTTGGTGGTAAAATATCTGGAAAACGACAAACTCGATAGTGAAACAGATACTATTAAACTGAAAAATATAGTTTTAATACAAATAACTTCGGATTATCTATCTACCATGTAGGTACATACATATCGAATAAAAACGACTTATTAAATTAAAATTAAAAAAAACAGTTTAGTACCATAAAATCACACAATTTCTCATACCTATTTGGACTTTGAAATATAAGAAATACGTCAAAATTGATCTTTCTAGCAAACTAACCAATTCATTCAGCTTTCTCGTCTAGATTTTTCTCTAAAAAATATATTTTATATTATGTAGGAGTTCCTTCTATTTGGTTTTAAGCTTAATAGTTTTAAAATGTTTGATATATAAATATGTAAGTAAATTAATCATAGGGGTGTGATCCCGATGATAAAACAAATTTATCAATGGGTGTAGTAATAAGAATATTATTTAGATTTGATTCATTGCCGACAAAATTGAAGCGCGACGGGTCATATTGTTGGTTGATTATGTATTGTAATGAAAAGGTGTCGAAAAATATCTAGGTGATTTTTTTTATTAAAATTTTCCTCAAAAAGTTACAGAACTTAAATAATTTCTTTATTCGATTGACACAAAACAGTTTTTTTTTAATATTATTAAATACACTCCGCATGCAAAAAACGTGGTAATTATCCAGAAAATATGGTTAATTCTTCCACCGAACTTTCGTTATTTTACCTTTCGAGTTATATTTATTTTTTATTTACGGCTAAGTACATATTATCGAATCATTAATGATACATAGTAGCATAATCAAGGCTGATTTTTAAAAAGAACGAAACCCAAAAATATAAAATCTATTACAAATTAACTAATTGTAATGTTGCTAAAATGTGGAAATTTGTTTTTATTTCACTTTTTTAAAGACAAGAATAAAATTAGTAGAAAAACATGTTTTTTCATTGGATAAAAAAAACTCATTCTTCGAATTTCATTTTTTTAGCCACCTATTATAATCAAGTTTTCAAAACAACAACAAATATTAAGTTAAAAATAGGTAATTATTTAGGTACGTACCTATAAATAACGGTAGATTAGAGAAAGCATTATTTAATTTTAAATTCAGGAAGCTATTATTAATGCCTACTTAAGTAATGTTGTAAATAATAAATTAGGTTTTCTCTAATGAAGATTTAATAGAAGTGTTTACTTAAATATACCTAATTCCGGATGTTTTGCTAAAATTATAATACCTACACACAGTGGATGTAAATTGCTTGATTCTAGGTGCCCGGTAAATTTGGCTAAAACTAATTAGACTAAAATAAAATGAACTAATAACTTATTCGGCTAGCACTAATTCGATTAATTTTATTACGTTTTAAAATTTTGTAGATATGAAACGAAATTTTCATTAATAGTTGGCGTTATTTTTTAAGCAAAAAGCTTTCAGTAGGTATTGTATTATTTTTTAGGTGTTTTTCATAATTTTCTTTTAAGCACCTAAATACATTACTATAGATATAGAAAAAAAAATGACATAATATTAATATCTAATAGCAGTTTTATTCATTGTTTTGCAGAATTAATAATATGTATTCTCACTGAAACTGAAACTATAAAATTTAGTCGAATTAGGATCAGCTGAGTTTGCTATTAGTAAAATTTACTGTACCTAAATCTTGAATAAATATGAATGGGATTAGATGAAGCCCAATTTTTTTTAAAATAAGCTAGCAATATTTTTGTCTGTTAACAGGCCTTTTTATACAAATCAGTCAATATACCTAAACAACTAAAATTGTATGCTACGGTGCTTACTATAATAATTATTGACTCAATTAGAATTATAATGAAATACACCTAATTCCACATAATTTAATGAAATTATTAAATAATGAATAACAATTGAATTAATTTACAATTTAAAATTTAAGGAAATGAATATTTAATATTATGTATTCCGTCCTAACTAATATAAATATTTCACATTATAATAAATACAGAAAATATCCAGAGAAACAGCTTTTCTGAATTAACTTGTACACAGCATCAACTTTCTTTACAACGGTTTCTTTTAATTTCACGAATAACGTTAATTTTTTTAGGTTTTCTTTGGTTAGTTGCATAGATATTGAAAGTGTAATTCAATTTGGCATAGATAAGTTATAATTTAATTGTTTCAATTCACGTCCATGCAAATTCAACATGAAGCCAATTTGTTGACACAATAGTGTCAAAATCGACAGATTTTTATATCTTATACTTCAACAACTGTCAAGAATCAACCTTATTTGTTATAATAGTGTTAAATAACACCTTCTGCTTCCATTAAATACAATATTTTTAATCTTTAAATATCACACAAACAAACTCTTTAACATATCATACAAAACACTTAAACAGATTATAGATTTTATCAAATCTATCGACGCCGATTGGAGTATAAAGAGTTCCAATTATTGGCGTTTCGTCAGATATACATGCGGATAACAGGATCGAATGCTGAACTGAGTGTATTTTAAGGATCAGGTCAGCAAAGGTTAGAAAATAGTAGGTACTTACTTAGATTACACCGTATCTATAACCCAAACCCATTCTACGCCAAGTAGGTATATCAGCAATTTTCTGTTAAACTGACAATCAAAATATTATACCTACCTATACCTAATTATAACACTTACAAACATAATGTAAAATATGTATGGATTATCTGGGTAATTTCCAATTTTCAGCAATAAAATTAATGCAAACCCAAATCTGCGGTTCTCAAAATGTCCAAATAGAATGTTACATTTGGGAAACACATAAATCATGCTGCATGTCGCTTATTCGATACGGCATTGCGTTGCCAATATCATGTGTAACTATACCTACTAGGTATTATACATTTATTCATACCTATTATATTATCTGTTCACGCACTATTGTTTAAATGTAGCATTAATATACCCATATATAGCTACCAAATAAAAGCTATCGAAATTGCATGGAAATTTTGAGTAGGTTCTTTAGTAATTAGTACTTACCTACTTGTAAATATGCATATAGGTATTTTTTTTCCTTTTTAGGTCAGGGGACCGTATATCCCTTGCGTCACTGCGACCAGAGTAGGTCTATTGTGACACCCTTCAATGTTACAGCTCGTCCTCAAGGCCGATGTGTCTCATGTAGATCACGATCTGTCTTGGTGCGAGTAATCTTGCCTTCTCGGAGTCCAGTAGGGGCCCTCCAAGAGAGCGACCTCTTTTGTGAGCGAGTGCGTCACAGTTATACAGAGGATGTGGATAGGTGTTTCGTTGTCCTCTGAACAGAATCTACAGACTGGGGTGTATGAAAGCCCAATTTTGAACATGTGCTTCCGCAGTCTGCAGTGCCCAGTCAAGGTCCTGGTTAGGATTCTTATTTGTTTTTTGGAAAGCTTGAGAGCTTCGGTGGTGAACTTCTGCGAGTACCCTGTAATTAGTTCCTTCGCGTGTTTCAACCCTGTGCTGTTTGCCCAGATTTCATAACTCTGGTCTTTGGTCAAACATATGGGTATACTGCATGTGTTTTAGTTTTAAAAAAAATGTATCTAGCACTAATTGTTTTATTGTATTTTATTGCACGTAGGCCAGTTGGTCGACGTCTCGACACTTCTGTTTGTGTGTTTTTCTTTTGATGTTCCGTTCCGTAAAAGCTATTATTAGTAGTACAATTGCTTAAGTATGTAAGATTATTGTATTGTATTAAGAACTCATCAGAATAGAATGATATTATGACAAATCTATGTTCATCATACTATTAGAAGTAGATATATTAATACAGGTACAGTCCAATAATCCATAGAATCAATATAACTTTACCAATGTCCCAGTTGAGAGAATCAGTGTATTATTACTACTACTACAAAGTTGACCTTCTTAGTAATAAACTTCACTCGGGAATTTGCCTCCTTATAGAACTACCTAGTACCAACAGCAAGCTCTACTTGATTTCAATACCTACAACCTACATTAATTGAAATTCCTCACAAATTATTTTCATAACTTGTGCTTCTGCTTCGATCAAATGACATGTCATATGAAAGTGGATATTAATTGTATACCTAGTACGTTCATTTCATTCCAGTGATAATTTTAATAGATATTGAACTATTCTTTGAAGATATTTTTCGTTGAACGCTCATGGTTGTTTTTTGCATGTCTGACGTGTGTACGTAAAACATTTTTTTAAGAAGAGAGTGCAAAAAAAGAGTGCCTACAGAATATAATCGTCATAAGACATTTCACATCTTGTTCAGAAATGAGTTTTACCACTCGACATTCTGAAGGCCATATTTATATTTTTTATGCAAAGAAAGCGTTGAGTGTTATTTTATCATATACCCACACAGCAGTCACTGGTTACCACATTAATGGGATATACCATTACTGGTATAGTAGTTTTTTTTTTACGCGGAGGCAAGACTTGCCAACACACTTTTCAGTATCTTTAGCCAGAAGAGTCTGTAAGAATATATTAAACTCATCAGCCTAATACTGGGAAAAATTCACCTATTCAGATATCATGGATATCACAGGATTAGGCTCAACGCGGGGCCTCTAAAATAAAAGCATTGTGCCTGAAATATCAGTACTTAGAAATTGTTTTACAATACTGCAAGTATTAATAATTACCGATTTTAGCATTTTATTTATAAATTTTCTGGTAAATCTAATTTAGTAATTATGTTTTAAATTGAATTTTATTTCAGTCTATGTCAATGTTAATAAAGAGTTGTATGATTTTATTGAATTTCCAACTATTGCAAATGCTTTTTATGAATTATGTCGATGTTTTTAAGTAATTTATTGGCACACGTTTCGCTCACCTATATTTTAACCCATTAATTGCGTGTAAAAAATCTAATGGCATTAAAGTGTTGAAAATCATCGTTAAATTTCATTTTGAGTGTCCGTATGCTAGTTTGTACTTACCTGTCAATACATACATAGTAACTGAATATACGAAAAATTGCATCGGGAAAAGTAAGATTACTCAGATAGTACTAAAGATAGCATCCTAAGACTTTAAACATGGATAAATACGAAACATATTTTAGTGAGAATAGCGGTTAGAAATACGATTTTTGTAAATTTTCTCGATTAAGAATGATTCCAAAATTACCTCCGTAATTGATTGAAACTTGTTAGAAGTAATACTGTACGTAATTCGGTTTATAAAATATTTAGTGTTATATGCAGTGACTCTAACGGATATTTTTGATACCCTGTCCTATTTTTGTACAATAAGCTAGAATCAATTTTCTCGCTGACGTAATTATTCTTTTTTCAAATAACTTTTGAAAAAGTTGAAACGATAATAGAACGATTATTACTCACCCTTAACAACATTGCTTAGTAAGTAGGTATCTATAAAATAATGTACCCTTGCATTGTTTTATTTGAATCTGAGTTTATCGAAATAAACCCAAATACACCTTTTTACATTACAGAGCAAGCTTGAAAAGTTTGGATCGTGAATCGGATCGAACCCGTGCCCACTGGATTTACAGTCAAGCGAATTAATTTGGTAAATAAGATATCATTGGTTATTAGTATTTTATTATTGTTATTCAGTATTTTATTTTATTCAGATAACGCCGGGCAATATACTTTAGCTTGAACTGAATATAATTTACATGAGTGTGTGGGTCAGACAGGTCCAGGCCCAGGTATAAAACACACTGTTAAAATGAAAGGTTAGTGTTACATACAAAGTTTACAGGAAAAAAACGACCAACAAACAGCAATGATTAATCGAATTATTTTAATAAAAACTGAACAATATGATTCTCGTGCGTTCAGTTCCAGGGGGGTCGAGGGGGGTCGAGAGGGGTTATTGATATCAATTTGTCATGTTTTATTAATATTTGCGAAATAAAAAGCTTCAGCACATTAAATAACCGTTACCCAGATGAATATTGAACGGTTGGAATGACACTTTTTAATACCGGAATATTCGTGCAATATCAATAACATCGGAAACACTTTTTTCAATGACCCATTTCATATTATATTGGGAAAAAAATAATATAGATACCTGTAAATGTATACTGTCATATGACATACTTTTTCTTAATGCCCTTCTCATGCCTTTTAATACAATTATGGAAAAAAATTGCCAAAGAGCAATTATTTATTTATTTACATTTTTGGTGAAAAAAATACAGAGATATCGTTTTTTTTTATTTATTTATTTTATTAGTCATAAAATATATACAAAGTTAAAACAATTAAGTCACGCCAAACCTGACAAGTTTGTCGGTGTGTGCATGTAACAATACTATCCTAATTCTACTATATACATTATCTTATATACATGTATAATACATACTATCAACACATTACTATACATTGCAAAATATAAATTATAACATTATTTTATTCATTAGGGCGAGCTTAAGAGCAATGTGCGTTCTCTGCCAGCTAACCTACTTATTCCAATAGCAGAATCTATATAGGTACCTACCAAATCTCAAATTATCACCATGTCCAGTTGCAGAGATATTCGTACACCTTCTCTAAAAAAAATTCAGCCCAACTATTCACCCCCTCAGGGATGGAGTGTGTGTAAGGATAGGAAGTTCTGGCGATCTGTTCTCTCTGCCAACCCCGTAAAGGATGCGGCGTGAGGGGGATAGAATAGAATAGAATTAATCAATTCTTTTTCATATTCCTCGATTGGACATACATTCCCATTTCCCGTTCCCAGGTAGTGACCTCTTTAGTCTTTAATCTCCACCTGGTTGCGTAGGTACTGCAGAGTTACTTAGCTAAGTAAATACAACGCTGTAGTAATTTCCTTTATTGCCCAGTAATTTTCCACAACATCCGTTTCCGATTACCTCCCAAAAAACATGCTTCATGAAAACAACTCAGCAAATGTTCACCGTGAATAAATAAATAAATAAATACCTTACACATTTTATACGGCTGTAGGGTTTACGGTAAGTTCGTATAAATGAATTGGTCTAAAATCAATTCCTCTAAAATCAATTAGTCTAAAATCAATTCGTCTAAAATCAATTCGGCCAAAATCAATTTGCCTAACTATCAATTCGTCTATTTTACACGAATTGATTTTAGACAAATTCATAATTAGACGAATCGATAATTAGATGAATTGATTTTAGACTAATTGATTTTAAACGAATTTACCGGATACCCGGCTGTAGTACCTAGCTAGGTCAACATTCACGCCCTAAATACTCATGATTGTTTCATACGTATGGATGTAAAAACTATAGTCAGTCAATAAATCGTAGTATCAATCAAAAAGTAGGACGATACGAGTAAATCAGAAATAAACGCGTGTAAAAACAAATTGATGTACCGAATTCAACATAAATTAAAGTGAGAAAAAAAAATAAGAACGAAATATTTAGATTTATATCCATAAAAAAATACTTATGCTTTCGCGAGTAGTATTCGATGATTTGCACCCTTACATTGAAGGACTCCCACGGGCTTAAGGCCCTCCGCATCCCCGGGTAGCACAGGCGCATATCGCGTCCTCTTTACCCGCACTTCTTGGCAACATCTTTTTAAGAAGTGGGCTCAGGGTTAGCCAGAAGGGAGCCCCCCGACAAACCCCACCCCTAACTTACATTCCTTCAGTGTCCTTGTCCAAGGATGGAAACATATTTACAATTATTTACAGATACATACATGAGTACAAAAAAGAAAAGAAAACAGTAGAAATAAAGTATATATACAGTTTTCATAAATTCACATAAATATTGGTCCAGAAAACTAAGCTCAGGGTCCAGGAAACAGGATGTACACAGGCGGCGATTTGCACACTAAAATACTTTATTCAAAATTGCCTGATGACTTTATTCACAATCGTCTTTATTTACGAATAAAACAAAATAAAATAAGCAAGTCGAGGCCAATATATAAAAAAAAATAAGCGAGTTTTTAAAATCTTAGTATTTTCATGAAATCAAAATTTATGATATGACGGGCAATATTTTAATTTACATGTTACCTATACATCAAATTAATAAAATATATATCTAAATCTGCGAATTTTTCAGTTCCCACAAACATCTCAAATAACTATGACGGAATAAAACTTCTCTAGCAACTATTTTATGTACAAAAGTAAATATTTGAAAACTTTACTGAAACTTTATGAAAGAAAAATACTCAAAACATAAATTTCTAAAAGTGTTTTCTCAAAGTTATTATCTTTGTGCATAAAGGTATTAGAGCATCTCATAGGTATGCTTTGAAAATAATACTAATAAAATAAAGTGATTTGTAGTGAGTGAGTTATGGAGAAGGCGCCTAGTCCGAGGGGTGTTCTCAAGCCTCCCCTACGCAAAGCTCCTCCTCGACTTTGAATGAAAAAAAAGCACAATGTCTGAAGAAAGAAAAGGCAGTGTAGAAGTTGTTGTAGAAGTTGCGATAGGAGAATTGTATCTTAAGTGAGTTGTTCCGCAGTATTTTATATTGCACCAGGTAGTCAAGTGCTTGGAGAATCTTCATCTCCTCCAGTCATGCAGTTTCTGGAAGTTTCCATTGGTGTCTGCGCTGTCCTGCTGCAACTTCTCTTCCAACTGTCAGGTAAGTTAGTTTTATAATATTGTCTAACAACACTGTTATTTTATCTTACAGAAAACATACATTTAAATAAACCTATACCATGTTTAGTTTGCCACGAAGATTTTTTAATACTACAATAATAACATTATGTTAGATAAAAGTTCTTAGTGGTGTCAGTTCTGAGAACTACTGTAACTTGATGCCTTTTTGGGTTAGGTTAGTTAAAGCACAAAAAAAATCTTTCTTTCTTAACGAATTGCTATTCAGTATTCAGTTAAAGACAGGTAAATACAAGAGACAGAAACAATTTGACATCACCTACAAATTAAGCGTTGAGTAATTACTCCCCGATTGAGAGACCCTTTCTCTCATTTTTTATGCCAAATTACCCGCCGTCGAGTATTGTTTATTGCTCATTATCGTCCCTATGCCCTTATTTCGGGCACTTGGACTCGTCAAATTTACATAGTTATAACAATTATAGTTTTTTTAACAATCAAGAAGAGCAACAGTGACAACGTGTGAGAGTAGTAGATCGTGAAAGTATATATCTCTGAAACACCGTTATCATAGGCACCTAATTTTTTTCTAAAGAAAAAAAAACATGCCTTATGCAACCTACATAGCCTGGATTTCACCAACTTCTTAAGTGAGGAATAGCGGAGATAGGAGCCACTCGCCATTTTTTTTCACACAAAATTTGTGCTAGGTGTCTCCTGTCTCCGCTATCCCTCACCTAAGAAGTTGGTGAAATCCAGCATTAAGCTTGTATGTAGGTAGATGTAGATAATTTTATTGACCATTACACCACTTATTTGTAGTTGGTGGGTATCTATCTACCTAGTTATTAAGTGAAATAAGTTAAAAAAACACACCAATAATGATGACTAATAATAACGTAACTGTCTTACAAATTAGTTAGAAGTAACTAAACAACCGAAGGTAGATTTGTTTCGTGCTGAAAACAGTGGCTTAGTAATATAGGTGTGTCAAGAAATAACATTCGTTACTACAGTTGGATGCCGTTTAACTGAACTACAGAAAGCTGGCACATAAAATATTTTTTTTGCCATCAGTTAAAATCATTAATCTGAAGGAATACCTATTCAGTTCTAAGATTGAATTAGGTTAAGTTAGATTTTTTTTTAATTTACCTCATGTATTTCTATGCTCTCAAAGCTTTAATTTTGCTTAGAAGATGATTGGAGTATGCAGTGGCGGTTCAAATTTAAAGTGTAGGATGAGCCACATAAATTTTGATATTGATGTGGCGTGAAAAAACAGCAAATCGCGCCTCAAGCGATTTAAATTTGTGAAAGGGAACTTCTTCCCATCATGATATAGATCTGGTTTATTGTTTTTTTTAAATAAAATATGAAAAATAGTCTATACTTACAAAAACCACTATAATTGGGGCCGCAGGCGCAGGCAGCATTTTCCTATACAGTTATTGAAAATTTGTGATGTATGACAAACAACGATTTTATTGTGAGAACGGGCTTGAGGGCCCCCAGTTCTAAGGCCCAGTGTTCCTAAAATATGTCTCAATTTTTTTTTCTTTTTAACAGCCTATTAACAGAGCTTTCATTGTCGAGTAGTAAAAGTTAAGTAATACGCCACCACACAGTACTAGTGGGGAGTAGTGAGCAGACCGCTTGGCTGGAAGATTGATGTTACTTCCTCATGGAAGTTATTTCCGCATGCAACAAACTTTAGATAATTACACGTGTTAAAATAACTGTCTTACAAGATTTACATTCTCCAAGTGATTATCCTTACTCTACTGTACGTATTACTTCACTCTGTTACATTCCTAAAAAGAAGACAAAAATAAAGCAAAGCGTCAACATTACTAACGTTAACATTTTTCTTCAGCCCCTCAAATTCATTGTTGGGTTTAGGCCTTTCCATTGAAATCAGTTTCGATTGCACCTTAAAGTGTAAATTATTGTGAATGAATATGTTTTTGAAGGCTTATGTTTTTTTCCGAGTTTTTTCACTGCGTCTATTTTCAAAATATATCGAGTTTTCGACATCCTTTTTGACGTCGTCTCCAGAGTGAAGTAGGTGACTTTTTATTTACGTAATACGTGAAAGCTAATCAAAAGCTTGCATACGTATAAGTTAAATGTAGAAATAGCCACTAAATTCATTCTGAGATGAAATTCAGAATGCGTCAAGAACACTGAAGTTTGCACCTACTACGATGGTCCCTTTTTCGCAGAGCTTAAATTGCTCCAGTCATGAAAAATATTGTTAAGCTAAAAAAATTCGGCACTATTACAGTTTTAAGAACCTATCAAATCAATCAAAAAAAATATATACATATATATGTCAAATCTAAGTAAAGTGTACGAAAATGCGTGCATGGTGGCACATAGGATGAAGGTATCATGTTTTATCCATACTGACTTTAATAGGAACAGTTATTGAGGGGTGACATTATTGGTATGAGTTTTAGTGGTACCAGATGTTGCTGCAAAGAATACCAAAGTTATGAATACATAACAATCATAAAATAATATCTCTGTATAAAATGTATAGCCTCTACGACTGTAGAATCCGTAGACAACATGTAGATACGGTGTAGAACCATTGTAGGAGATTTCAGAGATTTGTTATCGCGTAGAATGGAAATGCAATATCAGATCGTCGTAGCATAGGGCTGCCATACGTCCCGGTACACCGGGACATGTCCCGGTTTTGAGGTCCGTGTCCCGGTGTCCCGATTTTGAGGTCCGTGTCCCGATGTCCCGGTCCGAGAGTCATTTGTCCCGGTCAGGCAGTTTTTTATGTTAATCGCTCAATAAAACGATTCCCGGAGGGTTATTACAAAAATCCATTATTTTACAAATCTTTCATAAAAAAAATGGCCTGCGGCGCCAATTGCACTTCTTCTTGTTTTACATATTCTGCATTCATATCATCACTATCTACTTATTTTTTATTTTGAAAAAACTAAACAAGATTGACACCACTTCTTTATATGTATACACCCTCATGTCTTATGACGAAAATTTCGGCAGCGGTGCTACTTACATGGTCACTTTCCGGACGATATTATTTTGTCGTTCGGTATCTGCCGGTCGGCAGTCCAACAATTATGGCAGCCCTATCGTATCACAACTATTTGCATTGTAAAACTTGTGGTACTGTCGTATCACACACGTTATATTATGTCATAAAGTGTCATCAAAACTTTGGCACACTATTTGAATATCATTCTTATTGTTGTGTGTCTATTCAACAACAGCCTTAGGCAACTACTGCGTTTGTTATCTATTGCTGAAAGCGTCAACAAGTTCTGAAGGAATGGTGAATTTCGATAACAAAATGCGTCATTTTCTATGAAAATTGTCTTCTTTCAGATGTAGAAAACTATGTGACAAGTCCAGTCCAGTACCCAGACTCAGGGTTAGCGTTGGTGGTAATAATATACTAGTATATATATTTTTTCTTTTTTTCGGCATTCCACCCATAAAGAACAAGTGATCGCTTACCAGTATAGTTATTTGTGGTTAGATAATCAGTAGATACTCCTGATTTTAAATAACTTGGCTACTGGCTGCATAGTAATTCTATAGAAAAAGTGTGACAAGTAAGGTGAAACTAAAAGTAGTATCTGTGGTTATATCTGTTTTTTTTTCTATTCAACTTAATAAATTCAATTCACTACATGTGTTATTTCATTCTACTTTCTCATTTTTTCACTTAAAAAATAAGACAGAACACTCAAAATGCTCTAAAACATAAATGTATATTACTCTCTTCATATGTGAACCTCGGCGATAAAACTTCCACACAGTAATTGTAGGTATAAAACACATTAGTAAATATGAAAATTATTCCTGGCCGCGATAGGCCAAGCTCTAAACAATTCTACCTATTCTTCTTTTAAAAAGTAGAAAAAAGGGAGAAATGTTTTGTTTGGACCCCCACTGCGTCACCTTTGAACAAATAAAGCAATAAATTAGAGTTGAATCCTAATAGTTGGATTGTACAATGTGCATACAATATTCACTAATAAGAATACGTGTTTATTACAAAACCTACGAAAGTATTGCTTTCAGACCTGTAAGAGTCAGGTGTTCGTAAAATATCTATGAGATATTTCACATCTTTTTCAACAAGGAGGTTCGCCACCCATTCTGAACGCAGGTAAATGTTTCCACAAAGAAAATTCTGTGTAATTTTTATATAAATACAAAATTCACTGGATACCCCATTATTGAGAAATACCCTGACCCAGAGGGCTATGGAGCGAGCCATGCTGGGGATTAGTCTTAGAGACAGAATAAGGAACGAAGTAATCAGAACCAGAACAGGAGTGTTGGACATTATTGAAAGAGTAGCCACAATAAAATGGCGGTGGGCTGGTCATGTGGCCCGCAGCTCAGACAATAGATGGACAAAACGCCTCCTGTGCTGGCGTCCTAGGACTACCACAAGAAACCACGGATAGCTCCGATGGAGAGATGACATAGTGAAGTATGCCAGTGCAACATGGAAGCAAGTGGCCCAAGATCGTTTGGCATGGAAAGGGATGGAGGAGGCCTACGTCCAGAAGTGGATGGATACGGGCTGAAGAAGAAGAAGACTCTGATGGTATAGAATGTAACAATATATTGTATGGCATAGGAGATACCAGAGTCAGAGATTACGATCGTGAGAGCACATTGTTTTTCATAATATAACCATAAGATTAAATTCAAAACTTCGCATTTCGATATTAGGTATATTGCGTATGTTTTAATTCCGCCTTTTCTTGTTTTGATATTTCGGCTCCTTTTCAAAACCCAACAATACAATAATAATTCATCGGCCTTGTTGACAAAAAAATTACAGGCGTAGAAAAATGGAACAAAGTTATATAACTTTTTCATCAAACAAACCGAAAACATTCAAAGTGACAAGCGAATCAGAATGAGAAAACATGTTTTTAAATTATTATCAAAAAATTCCTCCTCCTCTCAGATGTAGCCGGCCGTGGAACAATCAACCATCCACAAACCACCTTTCGTATTGCAATTATTCGTTTTAAAAAAAAATGCTTTCTTTTTAAAGAAAAATTACTTGATCCTGAAAAAAAAAAACTCTGTAATATGTTTAAGCTTATATGGTACTTAAACTCTCTATTTATAGTTGTTGAAGGTTTTCACGGAAGGTTCATAATAAGTAGTTATCTCAACGGATGCACAGCAAAGTATGGACTTTCAATCAGGCTTATGACCGTCGGCTCATCATCGGCTGGTTTAATGTGATCACTTTACACTTATGTAACATTCACCAGTTCCAGTCCATCCTTTGCTGTACATCCGTTGAGATAACTACTTGTTATTTCAACTACAACATGTAGATAATTCGATGTTTTTCATAGAGTGAGAGTTGTGATATAAAAAAATATGGTTCATAATCTTTATAGAGTTTTGGGTTTCTACCGTGTGAAAAAGCGAGATCTTCCGACGTTTCGGTGAACCTACTGCCGCCTCGGTCGCGCATTTGTGACCCGTTGCCGAGCCGATTCGAACCGATCTCACTTCTATACATGAAAAAACCCGAAAACACTATAGGTATACAACCCTCAATGTTTAAAAATAATTGAGATACAGGGGCTGAAAACCATTATTTCTCGTTTCTCGTCAAGTTGCAATTTCATCAAAACTACCCAGCAATCTATAGAAAAATGTTTAATTTTATTGAGCTCTAATAGTCGCGTAATCTAAAGTCATTATTGTGGATTTTAAACGAAATATATAGTCTTTCACTTTATCTTAAAAATGGACGTCCATCTAACGTATCCTCAAGATTATCTAATGGTTATCTTTCTGTCTGTAGAGAGAGGAGTTGGTGTATTTGAAATCAAAAACATTTCTAATTCAAATCCAATTTAAAGATAAAAAGTGTCCTATTACCTCGGCGCGGTGCTCACTACTCAAGGGCTAACTGGAGATTCCAAATTAGTATTATTTTTATTACAGGATAAACGGGGGAGACGCTTACAGCTTACAGTTTACATAGAGCTTACAAGTAACTAACGACTAACTTTAGGATTTTAATTACATATCTTGTTTTACGAAAATCAAACGAAATCAACAAAGTTTCTAAATATAATTATTATGAGTACGCATGCTGATATTAAAAAAAATCTAAAAACGGGAGACCTTAGACCTCGACAACCTTACTAAATATGCTTTGGAAAAAAAAATAGGGTGGATACATTGAACCTTTATCTAAGAAATTACCGTAAAAGATTTTTTACATCTTGTATAGATTTCTCAAAAAAATATGTTCTGTTTTTTTTTTCGATAGACAGGAACTCGTTTCCCAAAAGTCGCGTAATACATTTTTTAAAGTTTTTTGATTGAAACGAAATTAACCGCTAAAAATCGAAAACACGCTTTTTTACCATCTTATCATGCGATTGTTCACGTGATTTAGATCCTTAATGCCGTAGGAAATGACCGTGACGTCATAGTTGGGTCGCGAACAAGATATTTTTAGTGAGTTCGAATCACAGTGGTGACGATGTATTCACGACAGCCGATTGTGTATTTTGATTTAGATTTTGATTACCATAGGTAGGTACTAATTATTAGTTATGACGAGCTTATTTTTATCTCTACAAAAAAACTAAAAAAAATGGAAAAAGCAATTTTGAAACAAATTTTATAAAAATGGTCATCGAAAAATACAAAATGCATGTAAAATATAATTTAAAAAAGCAGTGAAGTAACGAAATGTTAGCCATGTTTAATTAAAAGCTTAAAAAAGTTCCAAAAAATAAACGTAAGGGTTTCAAGCGTTTTTAAATCATTGAAAATGAATATTTTGCATTGAATCTAGCGAATGTTTGCAGCCGTGTGTGTTTTTGTTTTAAAAGGCGAGTCGTTTAATTTAACAGTTTGCCAGTTTTACAAATTACTTTTTTTGCTATTCTCCCGGAAAAAAAAAAGACGGCGGAATGAAATTTGAAACATGACGTCCCGTGATGTAACACACACAAAGGCAAGCCTTGAGGTGGTCCTGGGAGAGTTGCCTTATGCGTGTAATAACATGATGAAGGAATACAGTATAATACCTACCATCGTCTAACATAATTCTCGTCGTAACCTGGCATGAATATGACGCAAAATTTTTGCAAGTTGTCAGCTGAGATCGTTCGGACACGTCATCCGGATGCCAGAGGAACGGGTTCCGTTACAAGCTCTGGAAGCCGAGGGTGCAGGAAGAAGATCGGTGGGCTGCCCCAGAAATAGCTAGCAGAAGCAGGTGACAAAGATGTGCGAGGAGATACCGAGGTCCTGGAAACTGCAAGTGACAGGGGCCTCTGAAGAAGATATACAGCTGTTTTAAGCCCCCGACCCAACCAAGGATAGAAGGTGAATAAGATGTATGAATGTATGTTTATATAATGGAATGGAATGGAATATGTATGGAATTTAAAATATTTAGCGACAGCTGCGCCTTCACTTACCGTCGAAAAATATTCGGCCACGCTCGAAGTTTACTACCCACATTTTCTTAAAATTGTAATTTGATAGAGAATTCGTATGTATTCGTAACGTAACCAATCATACTATGAGTAGACGGTAGTACATACCTACGTAGAATAAGTATGGAGTTATGGAGTGTAGTTCAGCACCCATATTTTTTTCATACTGAAGCCTTGTCCCTCGAGAAACTTTGGAAGGCGGAGTAGTAAAAAAAGTCATTTAACGAAAAGAGTCTTGAACAAAACCTCCATGAATCTTCGCAGGTAAGTACTAGTACATAGGAAATATTATTAGAGTTCATATTCAAGAAAATTATTCAACAAAAAGAAGCCTCGTGCCTAAATTGCAATTTTGTGATATGTGAGCTTGACCTTCTTATAATTTTAGTGCAATTTTCATGGGTTGCATGCTGAATTTTATATTAGAAAATAATGTCTGAAAGACTCCGTTGTTGGTCCCTCAGGTCAAGGTGCTAATGATTTATTCACTGTGTAAATAATTCCACAGTCTGAGATGGGCAATGCACCATGGGCGTTGTCAGTGTGGGGCAGAGGGGGGCAGCTGCCCCTCTTAGAGTTTGAAATAGGTATTTATTTTTCACACTAAATGGTAAAACCTCACAAAAAATCACATTACTTCAACACATTTTCTCATCATATCATAAATTTTCTAAAATTTGTAAGAAAATCCTTCAGCTTCATAAAAAAAATTGCCTGCGGCGCTATTTTTTTATCTGTTTTCTATAAAAACACATTTTTCATACATTATTATTGTGCAAAGTATTATGTATATTTTCAAATAAACAAACCACTATCTTCACTATGTCTCACAAAAAATTTCGCCTCTGGCGCTATTTTAGCGTTTTTTATGCTATAGCATTTTTTTTATATTTTTGTTGCCCCCCCCCCCTCTCCTAGCTCCGAGGTTGGCGACGCCCATGTAATGCACTCATACAATACCAACATACATAATAGTAATTTTGACAGCTTATGCTACTAAAAACTCTTGAGTCTAACAACTGTACCTACAGTGTCTAGTTAAGTGCCAAGAGCTTAGGTCAGACATGCAACACTACAATTAGACATTAGAATTTTGATTTTTTTTGGAATGTCTGAAGTTTATTTTTTTTAACTTGGTACTAGGGTGAAGCGTCCTTGTATGGGTAAAAATAAAGTTATTCATATCTATTGTGTGGGGTGCGCTATTGAAGCTGGGTTCTGTTAGCATGTAGCTTGTAATTTTTTTTTTGTAAATTTATGAATTTCTTTTTTATTATTTTTAAATATTATTATTAACTGTAAATTAAGAAGCCTGCCAAATTACGCCGACATTACCGCAAAAAAAGAATATCTACTGGCGTTAGTAATTGTGAAAATATAAAAACTCACGGTTTTTGTGACACTCTGTACTTTTGTTTTATTGTTTTATAC
This sequence comes from Ceraclea dissimilis, assembly GCA_963576895.1. Lineage (NCBI taxonomy): Eukaryota > Metazoa > Arthropoda > Insecta > Trichoptera > Leptoceridae > Ceraclea > Ceraclea dissimilis. The sequence continues at coordinate 23,792,646 of OY756360.1, forward strand.
TTAGCACAAGCGGAAAATTGGTGCAAACTTCAAAAAACCTTCTTTTCATGTAGATTTCATGTAGAGTTTCATGTAGAGTTTCATGTAGAGAATCGTGATTTAGCCGGTCTATAAATTGAAACAGTATTATTGAATAGTAAGGCAATATAAAACAATAACTAGGTATAGTTTAGTTAATATGAAATAGTTGCGTCCATATTATTTATTATCTTCAGTAGAATCAGTATACTTGTTGTATAATGTATTGTGTGAGGGTTGGAATATTCTAGTGAATAGCGTATAGTGGAATGCTATTCAGTAAAATGCTTCCGAATAATCTGTCTATCAAGATTGATCTGAAATAGTTCACCACACGCAATACATTCTATTCTATTAGACATTCAATCCCTCTACCTACCTTTCCACACTATGCTACATTACAATACGCTACATTTCTTCCACATGCCAGTTTATAATAGGTTAGTACGATATTAGTCTACGTTATTAGACTAGTCTTAGAGACAGAATAATAAACGAAGTAATCGGAACCAGAACAGGAGTGTTGGACATTATTGAAAGAGTAGCCACAATAAAATGGCGGTGAGCTGGTCATGTTGCCCGCAGCTTAGACAATAGATGGACAAAACGCCTCCTGTGCTGGCGTCCTAGGACTACCACAAGAAACCACGGATAGCTCCGATGGAGAGATGACATCGTGAAGTATGCCGGTGCAACATGGATGCAAGTGGCCCAAGATCGTTTGGCATTGAAAAGGATGGAAGAGGCCTACGTCCAGGAGTGGATGGCTACGGGCTGAAGAAGAAGAAGAAGAAGTACGATATTTACAATAACTTTCCGACTACTTTACTATCAAAGACTATATCAAAATTAATCGTTTTTGTATGTTGTATGCTGTATATCTGGAAAAATAAATTTCATTCATTCATTGATTCATTCACTTAGAGACCTAAAACATACGTTACTCGGTGAAAATAACTGTATCAAATAAAAATTCTGTATCAAATTGGACCAGCCTACTCCAGAGACAAAAATATGCAAAGTGTTTCAGTGTGATCCAATGGTCGTGTGGGGTCATGGCATTTACTGCATGGCCACTACTCATGCCATAGGCAGCGCATCTATCATTTATACTCTGTTATAATAATCTGCAATAAATAAAAAACTTAAATTCATTTAAATCTTCCGTTTCAAATTGATACGTGGTTATGAAAAACAATACAAACAGGGAAGGTTATGTGTTTGACACGGGAGAATTAATTTGAGTATTTTTTTAATTAAAATCGTTTTGAAGTGGCTGTAAAGTGTTTCAGACGGACAAATTATGCTTTTTTTTTGTGATTTGTGAAGAAAAAATATCACTGTGAAGGTTGCTCTGTGAATAAACTACGCCATATACATCGTGCATTCTATTGCGTTAAATACAACAACTACAATATTTATAAATATTGATTTGATTCATTATATTGTGAGAAATGCACTGAAATTACAATACAAATGCTAAATATCGTTAATATTCAAGATCATATTCTTTTAAATGCTTTCTGCTTGACAATTACAATTATAAAAATTACAATACTACCCCACTACCTACTTTAACTACAGTGAAGTGCAGTGAATCCATTATTTAAGTGCAAAAAATTGGTATATATTCACTGCTGCCAAGATATAATTGCTTGGATGATGTTCAACCGTTACAACTTCAACTGCTGACTGATTTAACCTAGAAACTGCAGCATCTCTACTTTAACTACAGTGAATCCATTATTTAAGTGCAAAAATTTGGTATATATTCACTGCTGTCAAGATATAATTGCTTGGATGATGTTCAACCGTTACAACTTCAACTGCTGACTGATTTAACCTAGAAACTGCAGCATCTCTACTTTGTACGCTCTGTGCGACGCCACGCGCCACTATTTTGATGCGACTGGAATGTGAGGTACCTGCTGCCATGTACTTGTGGAAACATATGCTGCAAACTATAGCTAGTTTCATGACATCAACGCTGCGATTGGTAAGCCTGCTTGGATCAAGTATTTGACAGCCAGGGAGGGAGTGCAATATATATTTTTTGATGAACTTTATACATGATTGAATGACTGCATGATATGATAATCATATATTCTATCTCAGATCAGCTGTCTAATTATAGATGCCTACAGGTTTCGTTTGTGTATGTTTGTTGTATTGATTTGTTGAGTTATTTTGTTGGTTTTTTGGTTGTCAAATCTTTTTATCTACCACTGACTTCCATTATTTGGTGTTGACTAACTTAGTAACGTACATCATTTGATCATCATATATTCAAGCTGCATATTGACTTCTATTATTGCTGCTATACTGTTGTTGCTTTCAAGTACATGATATTATCATACTCCATATGTTGTTATATTGACTAATTTAATATTTTGCTATCTTTTTTTTTTTCTTCTTACTTATTTATTGAATCCTCATACTTTTTAACCATTACCTTCAATTATCTTTCTAACTACACTGTCGGGTACATGATTATCTCATGTTTTGATCTGTGGTTGTATTGACTAATTTACTTTTATTTATTTGGATCACCATCACATTTGGATTATATATTTTGACTGTTATCTACTACTGTCTTTCCTTCTGCACCTTCAAGTACATAATAATCTCATCTTATGTATTGTCATATTGATTGATTTATTGATTTGATATTTTATATATCTGATCATCATATATTCTAACTATTATCTTGTGAGTACTATCTTTCTTTCTACACCTTCAAGTAGGTACATAATAATCTAATTTTATTTATATTGTTGTATTGACTGATTTATTGATTGGATATTTTGTTTTTATTTATTTGGATCATCATATATTCTAACTATTATCTTGTGAGTACTATCTTTCTTTCTACACCTTCAAGTAGGTACATAATAATCTAATTTTATTTATATTGTTGTATTGACTGATTTATTGATTGGATATTTTATTTTTATTTATTTGGATCATCATATATTCTTAACTATTATCTTGTGAGTACTATCTTTCTTTCTACACCTTCAAGTAGGTACATAATAATCTAATTTTATTTATATTGTTGTATTGACTGATTTATTGATTGGATATTTTATTTTTATTTATTTGGATCATCATATATTCTAACTTTTATCTTGTGAGTACTATCTTTCTTTCTACACCTTCAAGTAGGTACATAATAATCTAATTTTAATTATATTGTTGTATTGACTGATTTATTGATTGGATATTTTATTTTTATTTATTTGGATCATCATATATTCTAACTATTATCTTGTGAGTACTATCTTTCTTTCTACACCTTCAAGTAGGTACATAATAATCTAATTTTATTTATATTGTTGTATTGACTGATTTATTGATTGGATATTTTATTTTTATTTATTTGGAACATCACATATTCTAACTATTATTATCTTTTGAGTACTATCTTTCTTTCTACACCCTCAAGTAGGTACATAATAATCTCATCCTTCATATTTTCTATCTTGTTTTTATTTATTTATTTATTCATCTGGATCATCTCACATTTTATACATTTTAATTATTGACCTCTATTATCGCTTTCAAGTGCATAATAATCTTATCCTTCATCAATTCTGTTCTATTCTGATTGCTTTCTATTCATCATTATTTTGTTTATCTATCAAAACTGTGAAAATGCCTCCCATTGCAACAAGGAGCAAAAGCAAAAATTTGTATATAACTTTATTTGATAGCTCGCAAGAAAGGATTGCCCAAGATGACGTCCCTGATGCGAAAACCCAGATTATGACTAAGCTAGAGGAAGTGGAAGCGGAGAGGGAGAGAGTGAGGGAGGAATTGGAGGATAGGAATAGGGAACTTAGGTTAAAGAATAAAGAGATAGGGCTCCTCAAAAGGAGAATAACGTTACTTACTAAACATGAAATTGAATTAAACCAATATAAAAAGGCAAACTCAGTCCTGAAACTTAACGTGGAAGCCAACACTCAGCAGCTTATAAATATTAAAAGGGACTTCGAAAGAAGTCAAGAGGAAAGGGAAAGGGATATGCGGACATTTACAGAGAACAATGGAAAGTTGATTAATAAACTAAAGGAGGCTCAGGAGACAAATAAAGTCCTGAGAATTGCATATGACAATATCTATGAGAAACTGGAATGTCAGATTAGCAACCCTGACATGCCCGTAAGGACAGGAAAAGGCTCGGTTTCCCACAGGTCAAAGGTTCGGAAGCCAGAGGATAACAAGATATCTACATGCGGGGTAGGAATCAATAGTGCGCAGGGCAAACCTAGGCTTTTCATAGTAGGAGACGAGGGTGCTAGGGGCATGGGAGCAAGACTGTGTGGGGATATTAATTATAGCGTCCAGTGTGTGTCTAAACCAAATTCAAGAATAAGAGAACTACAGGTGAACATATGTAATGTGTTGGAAACGGCGAATGATTCAGATATAGTTGTTTTAGTCTATGGGGGAAACGTAGGAAGCAAATATAATGACAACTATATAAAAAGTGTGCATAAAGTTATCCAGAAGGCACACGAGAGGGGAATAGCTTTGTGGATGCCTACTATGATGTACCATAGATGCAGAAACAAAAGGAATGAGGTTAGTAATGGTATTAGGTATAGGATTAATTTAAGGTTATATGAATTATCAAATGTGTATGAAAACGTAAAAATTATTGAAATTAACAATGGCAGGGGAGTGTCTCTGGCGGAAAATATTAAAAATATGATAAAATATCCTCTGCAAAGCAGAAGTACCCTAATAACAGTTCCTATAACCGTGTCAGGGACGTCATCAGGGATAAATGTAAACATAGATTCATCCAGTGGTAGTAATTTTTTAGACAGAAATCAAAACGCAGAGTCCAGTTGCACAACGAAAATAATATATCGGATAGCTCCTTAAAGTTGACTATCGCTCATCAGAATGCGCAAAGCCTACGTGGAAAGTGTCATGAACTCCACACTTCTATCATAGATACCGAACATATTGACGTGCTATGCATTAGCGAAACTTGGCTTAATGAACTCGAGGTACCCACTTATGTTTTATCTAATTATAATATTGTCAGTAGCTTTTGTAGAAAAACATGTACCGGTGGAGGTACTCTTATTATGGTAGAAAAGAGTCACAAATCCAAGAATAGACCTGATATTGTAAATTTGTCTATAGAGAAACAATGTGAGCTCAGCTGTGTAGAATTTGATAGCTTCATTGTTCTTGTGGTTTACAGGTCAACAGCGGGTACCCTTGAAAATTTCTTTCCTGTTCTAGAGGAAGCTCTAAATAGATTAACTTATAAAAATAATAAACGAGTTGTGGTGTGTGGTGATTTTAACATTGATTTGTTGAATAGCACGCTTTCGAGGGACGGCTGTTGTCTTGTGGACTTAATGAATAGCTTTATGTTGACACGTAGCATATTTTTTGCTACACGAGTAACTCCAACTTCATCGACATGTGTAGACAATATGTTCACAGATCTTGTATTCCAGGATGCTAGGCCTGCCAACTTTTTTAGATCCGATCACGGTGGTCAGGCTATTACAGTGCACGTAAAGTCTAACAAGGCTACAAATAAATCAAAACCTACTATTGTTACTAGAAGATTGTGTACTGAAAACAGGATAGATAATTTTAAGCAATCTGTTCAATTATCTTTGAATCATTTGACAACTCTAGATAAAGACGCAAACGCACTATTTGACGATTTCTTCCGAACTATCATTTTAGAACTAGATCAACATCTACCATTAAAAAATAGCAAATGTAAAACAAAGAAAACATTTGAAAACTGGACTACGCCGGGAATCAAAATATCTAGGCAAAGGCTTTTTAGTTTATACGAAATAAGAAGGAATGATGGTTCGGAGGAATTGAAAAATTTTGTAACTTTATACAGTTCGATATTCAAGAAGGTTTGTATTGTGGCTAAAAAAATATTTTTGACAAATATGATTAAAAACTCAAGTAACCCTGTAAGAACTACGTGGAATGTCATAAAAGAGGAGACTGGTAGGTCTAACAAAAATAAGGATAGCGATGATGATCTTGATTTACTGTGTAGGGATTCAAATGGATTAGATGTAGCCAACCAATTCAATAATTATTTTGTAAATGTCACAGCAATGCTAACCGGTTCCTCAAACTCCTCTGTTAGCACAGCCCTAAAACACATGGACTTAAATAGAAAAGTAACTGAAGCTTTCAGGTTTAAAAAAATTACCGAAAAAGATATAGTTGATGCTTGTAAGAAGATCAAGAGTAAACACTCCGCTGATCTGTGGTATGTTACAACTCATTTGCTTAAGCGTATTATATTGGAGTTGGCACCTTCAGTGGCCAGTATTTTAAATGCCTGCTTGGAAGAAGGAATTTTCCCTAATCAACTAAAAAAAGCAAGAGTCATCCCCATATACAAAAATGGTTTAAAATCTGATCCCAGTAATTACAGACCTATTTCAATACTGCCTGTGTTCAGCAAAATTTTCGAGACTATTGTCGCTGGACAGCTCACTCATCACCTGGTCCATAATAATATCTTACACCCTCAGCAATACGGTTTCCAAAGGGGGAAAAATACCACTGATGCCATTGCATCGCTCTTGGAACAGGTATTGGAGGCATTTGACCGGGGTTGGGATGCTTACGGGATCCAATGTGACCTCTCTAAGGCCTTCGACTGTGTAGATCACTCAATTATTATAGAAAAACTTGATTACTACGGGGTAAGAGACAACGAAAAACTCTTCCTTCAGTCATACCTTAATAGTAGATCCCAACTAACGGAAATTAACAATGTAAGATCTGCATCAGCTCCTAATGCATTTGGAGTACCGCAGGGGTCAATATTGGGTCCATTATTGTTCCTTATTTATGTCAATGATCTGCCTAACAGTGTTGATGAGAATAATATTATTGTAATGTTTGCTGATGATACCTCCCTGCTACTAAAGAACAAAAACAAAACGGATGCGTCGATGAGGGCCTTAACATTGCTGAACGGGGTGAGAGGGTGGTTTGGCGACAATGGCCTCGCACTAAATATGACGAAAACGAGTGCTATTCACTTCTCTCTTAAGCGACCGTTGGGGGGGGATCCGGTGATGGAAACACTTTCTGGTCAATCTTTAGAAACAGTTGACAAAAATAAATTCCTCGGGATAACAATTGATCGGACGCTTCAGTGGTCTCCGCACATTGAGATGCTTTGTAAAAGATTAAATTCGGCTATATTTGCCATAAAAAAAATACGCGAAACCTGTGGACTTGATGCTGCAAAGTCTGTATATCACGCATACTTCCACAGCGTTATGTCATACGGTATACTATTCTGGGGGAAGGGGTCTGACGCGAATAGAGTTTTTATATTGCAGAAACGAGCAGTGAGAACCATGCTGGGTATGAATCCGAGAGATTCCTGTCGAGATTCCTTTAAGGAACTCGGAGTGCTCACCATGCCCAGCATGTTCATATTAGAGTGTTTACTTTTTGCCCGCAAAAATATCCATAATACTCCCCTGAACTCAGAGTACCATAACTACAATACCAGGTCAAAAGACAATATAAGACCAATAAGGCATAGGTTAGCGAAGACATCGAAGAGCTTCGTGTGTCTCAGTGTGCGGATGCTAAACGCGCTTCCCGGGGAGTTGAAATCACTGGATGATACGGCCTTCCGCGGAGGGGTGAAGAAGTACCTCGTTGACAAAGAATTTTATTCCGTTGACGATATGTTGACAAATTGATTTGATGTATGACGAAATGTCAATCAGAGCCCTTTACACTCTGATTGGCATTGATCTGATAATGATATTGTTTATGATACTTACTTTGTTTAATGATATGCTATGAATAATGATACATATTGTAAAAATTGACGAATCCAAGTGCCCGAATGGGCCTACGGACGATAGAGAACAATAAAACAATAAAACAATGCAACGATGTTAAACTGTAACCTATGTGTGCGAAATTTCAAGGTGCTGGGACATTGGGAAATTATTAAATTTTGGAGAGGAAAATGAGTACAAGGTTGGCGCAGTTGGTTGGTGCGCGGATTTCTAAAAAGGAGATGCCGGGTTCGAATCCCAGAGTTGACCATAATATTATGCACTTCACTACAAAAGCTTTTCGCTTGCTGTGAAATAATATGCAGGAAAGTATTTGTGTATACAAGCACAGATCTTTTAAAAAACGTAGATATAGACAACAGAATAACAACGACAGATTAAGTTAAATAAACGCGTGGTAAAAAGAGTTGTAAATATGTTTAAAATGTATAAAAATGTTATCGCAGGTATATCCCGCAGGTGTATAAATGCATTGAAAGCTAGACACTTTTTTTTACTTGGACTATAATGTTTTAGTAGGTATGGTACCTACGTGAGTGTTGTTCAGTATCATACATACTTTGTTGTGCTTTCCTAAAGAATTCTACAAGTACCTATACATGCTCCCTTCACTCAGTTGAGACTTGTTGTATAAGTCATGTGACCCGCCGTGCGACTAGTCACTATACACACTGGAGGTCACCACTGTACCACGACGTCATCACTTGAAACAAAAGCACTCCACTCGACGTGCTCGCCGCTCGCACTTGACGTGAGACGACATCTTCTGGATTAAAACAAAACTCCTACATTATACTTAAATCTCTTAGAATTTATATGGCGTTTTGTGATACAAGGGAAACAAATGTGTTACGTATTTGTTGAATGTATGAAATTTCTAAAAACGGGAGACCTTAGATCTCGACAACCGTTACTAAATGTGCTATGGAAAAAATACAGTAGATACATTGAACCTTTGTCTAGGGAATATCTGTAAAAGATTTTTTATATTTTGTACAGATTTCTAAAAAAAATTTGAAAAACACCTCTGATCTTTTTTTCCAAAGGACAGAAACTCGTTTCCCGAAAGTCGCGGAAAAATAATTGTTTTGTATTATATGCATTAAAATCTAGAGAATAACCGTAAATGTTTTTTGATTGAAGTGAAATTAACCCCAAAAGATGGAAAAAACGCTATTTTTGCCATTATATCATGCGATTTTGAACCTTAATGCCGTGGTTAATTACCATAATATCACCACAGTGAGGCTTAACATAACATAGTAAAGAAAACAGCTGATGAACAGAACAAAAATACCTAAATCTAGTATAGAATAATAAGTGTTAGCCGATGTTAAGACAAACTTTTCTTATTGTACTTGTAGATATGTACATACAGGTACACAGGTATTCTAAAGTTCAGGTAGCTAGGTGTTCCTACTTAATAAAATTTTGGAGATGAAACATGAAATAATAATCCAGCAAGAAAGCCGTGGAATTTATATGATGCATTGGATAATATCTTCCCGTCTAAGTATTACACTCCTACCTACCTTCATACTTTCTTCACGGGACACTACACACAACAAGGATGTCACATAAACTTGGAATAAAAAAAATATTTTACTCATTTGTTCGTTGCTTGTTTGTATTCTGCAAGTATTTGATTCTACTCTTTGTTCACTGAGATTTTCCTCTACGAAGGCGGGAGGTATCAACATTCATATAAGGTGAACTCCCTTAGGGAGGGAGCAGGATGGATGTTCCGATGCTTACGAGTCGGCTTTGGCTGGCTTCAGTGATCACTTTGTGCTCAGAGCAACGTTCACCGCATTCCACCACATCCTGCTGCCAAAGTGATTTTTTTTGCAGTTGTGTATATGATGCACAACAACTCACTGTTTGTGTTTTTTTTTATTTGTGTTCATAGTTTTATAGGTAAAATGTGAAAACTTTACTATGTTTGTAAGGTATTAATCTTTGTAAAATTTAGTGTTGTGACTGACGGACTCCCCTCGAAAATCGAAGCTGTTTGGTGCGAGCTTTTCGATTTTGGTTGTCACTTATGTTTCGCTGATTAGACTGGCTCAGAGAGGGATGATGGTGTTCAGGCTGATGGTCGCCAAATCACGCACTCATAAGTATCTGCTTCGTTAATAATGTTTACCCTTATCTTTGTATTGTTGTACATGACTGTATCTGTACCTTGAAATAAATAAAATAAAAAAATAAAAATAAAACAAAACAACCCCTTTACATTTCTTATTCCGATCCCCTCTTGAATTGTGCAAATCAATTTGACGAATCTTCACATTATCCTCAGTATTTATAATAATTGAAGGATCAGCCCTATTTAGATGTCTGAAAGGTGCCGTAACATTGTGTAGGTAAGTTTAAGTAGCTAGGTATGTAAGGTAAGCAAAGAAACCAAGCATAAATCCGACGGCGGGCCTTAAATATTAAATACCCGGCCCGCGATGTATGTGCAATTTATAATGTTTCTCTACCGAGTAAGCTGTATAGTAAGGTAGACCCTATAGTCTATACAGTCTACACAACATCCTAGTTAGATATTCCTCACCACGCCGCCGCCGTTGCGCCTCTGCTTGACTTATGCTTGACATTTTAATTAAAAGGTTAAAAGTTGGAATGCAACTTTCTGTGTAGAGGTTGAGCTTTCTATTCGCAAAACACTAAAGAGTTACAATACAATTGCAATAATACGAATTTATAATCTCATGTAGATTTGTTTTTCGGGTTAATCGTGTAGTGATCAGATGCTCCGACGTTTCGGCGAACCTACTTATCCTTGATCACGGATTGTGTGATCCGTGAACGTGACCGGATTGTGAGATCCGTGACCAAGGCGGCACTAGGTTCGCCGATACATCGGAGGATCTGATCACTACACGATTAACCCGAAAAACAAATATACATAACATATGAATCATCGTGAAAACGTGCAACAACTATTTATAATCTCATGGATAGCGTAGCGAGACTGAAACGGCAATGGGCGGGATACGTTGCAAGACAAAACCCCATAAGATGGACCCCAAAATTTTTAAGATGGATACCTTGGAAAATAAGAGAGGCGTCGGAACACCCCAAAAGAGATGATCCGGCGACATAGCCGCCGTGGGGGTTAAAAATTGGCTGGAGGTAGCAAGCGACAGAAAGAAGTTTAAGGATATGGAAGAGGCCTAGGAGGTCAGCAGTGGAGGACAGAAGGCTGAATAAGAAGAAGAAGAATCTCATTATTTTCGTTTATTGGCACAGAAATTCTAGATGCCCTGAAGTGGCTTGATAATTTGGATGTTGCTCTCTAGTTATAGAAATGTATTTTTGCTTTCTTTATCTCTGACGATGCCAGCATTAAACTTACAGACTGATGTTAAAGGACAATAATAATAATCAGTAGATGTGTAAAATGCGACACAGGGTTTTATTTTTTATTTATATCGCCAAGTACGCAATCTGTAGTTTTCCAATAGTTAGTAATAATTTTTAATATCAGCAGGTACGTATAAATAATTATAATATACTTTCTCGTAGTTATATATTTACAGTGAATTCTGTCGCCATTTGAAAACAAATTCATGTTTCTAGGTTCACTGTTCAGTATATTGAGTTAACTTTTATTGTTTATGAAATTTTATTGAATTCAGTAATCCACCCTTCAGTTTATTCTATTGAATATCGGATCCCTAAAATTATTTTCATAAAACAAATCGGCATGTATTGAAAGCTCAACATAAGGTGACCAAACGGTATGTTGATTCGAGGACTTTTAATTTTTTTATAGCTGCGTTATCGTTGGAGTACTTTTGTTCTATTCTTTAAATTGTGACCCAAAACATCCACAAGATATTTCAGATATTTTTCTGCGATGAGGTTCGCCACCAATTCTGAATATCACATACTTGAAAATTTTAATGATTGTTCAGAGAGAATATTATAGCTATTTTACCAATTTATTCAATGAAATGAATGCTTAATCTATTAGTATATCCTTTAAAATTTAAATATTGACGTTTGTGTATGAATATTTCTGAATAATGATAAAGGCACCTAAGGAGAATTCCTATCTGCATATTGTACTACTGCTAGTAAATACAGACACAAATCTATTTATTTTTAATAAATAAATACATGAAAAGGTGCTGAGTTCGAATCTCGGTGCTGACACTGTATTCTGGACTTCGCGACAAAAGTTTTGTGTTACCTACTCTGAAAATATGTGAAGGAAAGTGTTGTATAGAAGAGCAAATTTTATAGGTATAAAAAAAATACCAATTAATATCCATCATTTTATGACCAATAATTTCAATATCTCGTAACTGAAGTTTCCGTCTACTTCTCGCAAATTTTACGTGTCCTTTGGTCACCTCACGTCGAGTTGTCACCACCTGTGCAGCGAAGTAAAACTTTGATGTACCCTGTTTCATGTTTGAATGGCCGTCACGGTTGTGTGAGTGTATCCCGTACAGTGTTTTGTATATGTATAGTGTATACTATTTGAATAAACTGAAAACAATGCTTTGTATTGCTGAATTGGATTATTCCACACTCTAGCAGGTCCCGTGAGAGAAAATGCTGATTCGGATATTGTGGTTGAATAAAATAATTTGCTTTTTACAACAACTAGTTGTTTCAATGATTCTGAATCTAAACACCGCCTCTACCTATACCCTCTATATCTATTGGTAAATACAGGAATATTTCGCGTCATCATTATTTAACAAAGTTCGCGTAATTATTATTTTACAAAGTTCGCGTAACTTTTTTGAAAAAATTCGCAAATATTATTTGGTGAAATCTCGTTATGCGTTTAGAATCAACTATTTACATACAAAACAAACACAATAAATCGTTCCGTGTTATTAAATTTCATAATATCATACAATTGTCATAAAATCATAAGTAGAATCTATGCAAAAAATAAAACCATAAATTCGGTTTCGTATGTACAAGGTAACCCATGCAAATTAAAAAAAAAACGTATAGACACATTTAATCAACTAGAAAAATATGTTCTCGTTTTAAATTAGTATACTTGGTAACATTAAAATGATTTTTATCCTTATTTTAAGAAACTATAGCGATGTTTACTTCGCGATGTTTCGTTTCGTGAATTTCTTAAAACGCGAATTTCTTCGACTGAATTCGTTTTATCAGCGATCTACTCGGTGATTCCCTTATTATTTTTATATCTCACTCCTCGTTTTAACTACGAGAAAGTCTCTCGCCATTTCTGCTTATTTCCGTTTTATCTTTATCATCTCCCCGTAGCTGTTTCACTATTTCATAATAATTATTATTATCGATTCGCTTAAAGATACCTTTTTAAATCAGAGATGGTTAAAATAAAATGTTTTCTTTTGTATAGAAACAAAAACTTACCTGTAATGGAGATTTTTCATGAAAAAACACATCCGTGAGCATCCGAAAATCTTCAACGTTTTACTCTTCCGAAGGCAGATTACTGGTCGCTAGTCTTCAATATAACCACTATTGTACATATGAGTATATTATTATTTCTTTTTTTTAGCATCCCATTTCCATACTTGCTCCTCCTCCAGTCCTCTCTTATTATCCCCTTCCTCGTATAGTAATATGTATGTATGTTATTTATTTATTTATATGTATGCGTATGTAAGTATTTATTTATTTACTAATTTTATTTATTTTAGTAAGTATACATAAGTTTTCTTTTCTTTTCTCGGGTTGACTGTTGCACTTGAAACTTGCTTTTGCAATAAGGCCGATCTCTGGCATACTTCTGTGTCTAATAAGATTTATTTGTTATTTATATTTGGTCTGAGATTAATAAAGACTTATTTATTTATTTATTATCATTGAAAATAATTGCAAAATACTACAACTACTATAGCTTCATTGTATATCCCAGTAAATAGGTAACCAATAACATGGGTGTGTGTTTTTTGTAATTATTAAATCTTAGGCCCCAGCTAACGTCTTCAACTAAAAAAATCGTGGTAATCCGAAAACAAAATTCACACAATATTGTCCTCTTTGTGAATAAAATAAAGGACAAATTTCAATTTAGTATGTATAGTAGATATGCTAAATTATTAAACAAGCCAATGGAAATTTCTAATATTCAATTAAGTAGGTACTACATAAGATAGATATTGCAAATATGAATTTCATATCATTTACATATAAGTATTTGCATCACCACTTCACACGACTCAAAGTAAATTACATTATACCTGGTATATTTAGTATAATAATATACTAAATATATTACACAAAAATACTTCGTCAAACAACACCTGGTATATTATTTTACATTGATTTAAATTAGCATACAAGGCGTTAAGAGCCTGAATCACCATGAATTTGTAATCGGGAAATGTTCGAAATTATTTTGTGTATTAGATATCACAATGCTTATGTTAATATACAAAATTGTTGGGCGAGCATAATATTTAAAGCGATACAGCAAATTCCCATAAATAATTTTCATCTAAATCTCTGATTATTTAACTATGGATTTTCTCAGATAGTGTTGCCTGTTCATAGCTTCAGAATACCAAGTATAATCAGGCGAGTAAAAGCGGTGCTTTGATTAGAATATTATCTGATACCTGTGCGGATATCCTGCCATACATTGCACCATCTAGCAGTGTACCTATGCCAGACCTGGTATACACGGTCTAGGTACATACTATGTAACTAACCTTTATAAATACCTTCATATAATAAACTAGACCTCTTCTTCTTCTTTCTCAGCTGTATTAATTCCAATGCTGGACATAGACCTCCCTTTGACTTTCCACAGATCCCTATCCTGGGCATGCTGCATCCACTATAGCTTCCTGCGATTCGCCTCACATGGTCAGACCATCTTGCCTGAGGTCTTCCTACGCTCCTTTTGCTTGTTCTAGGTTTCCACTCGACAATCTTATTGGTAAATATACTAGTAAGGCTTGCTAAAGAGAAAAAGTATTGAAAGTTTACGGTTCCTATAAAGAATCATAGTTTTCAGGGCCTTTACGGCCAAATGCATTGAACTCAGAGTACTAGAAAATAAAGTTTTCGAAAGTGGGAAACAAATCGTAACATATGTAAGTATACAATGAAGAATCATTTTGGTGCTATTTCCGGATTGAACAACAAACCGGAAGTAGCCAGATATTATCTGGGGTTAGCATTTGTTTTTCAAATCAGAAGCTGGGGTCCTCGAATGGTATCGTTGTAGAGATGTTTTAAGAATTAACGTATTTTAAAAGAAAAAAATCGATTCTTATTTTCGTTTTGGAGAGATTCACAAATTATGACACACACACAATACAGTTTTTAATGTTTATGTCTGAGAAAACTGTCTGGTAATAGCAAAGTGCTTGGAGTCACTGTGTATAGTAATACTTAATCTGATGTACCTATTAGTCTGTCCTTCTAAGTAAAAACACAGTAATTATCGAACCACAAATATATCAGAATCCAAGATCCAAGTTTCCGTTTGTTCTTTTCTGTATGTATTCGTCACAGTTTAAAGAAAGAACACCTGAACACTGCGTAAGCTTTTTTGTACGGAAAATATTTTTTCTTTACAATTTTTTTAATTTTTGTTTAAAATTTCATACTTTACGTTACCTCATACTTGGTTTGTTTTTACTTAGCACAGTATTATTGTACAATGTACATCCATATATGAAAGTAATACAAAATATAGATTGGCAAATAGTTTGACCAGAATATCATAGTGGGTACCTACTACCTACCCCAATCGCATCGACCTTCTCACTTCTAAACCCCATTACCATTACAGACACTTAACTCTTTCCACATACACTTTACATATTCATGAGATCACACGACACAACACAACGCAAGCACTCTAGCTCTATTTTCTGCAGGTAACCCACTACACAATTCACCATGTCCACTTCCCACACCTTGCACAATACAGTCAGGTAGGTGTATAACAACTTACGACTTACATTACCCAGAGATTTTTTTTTATAAATAAATTACCTATACTAATCTACATGGTTGGCGCAGTCGGTTGAGGCGGCAATCTCTCAAGCGGGAGGTGCCAGGTTCAAACCCCCGCGCTGACGATGTATTCCACACTTTGCGATACGGGCATTAAGCCTAGTGCAAGGTGTACAGGAAAGTATTCGGGTTTGTGTATGCAAGCCCAGATCCTTTTTATAAAAATAATCCAGCAGTGGAGGGACTACGGTTGATAAAGAAGAAGAAGAAGAAGACGGGCTACTTTATACGTATCATATTATACGCTTTTAAACCGCTATTATACTTATAAGTTTTTTTTTTATATTTATAAAAATACATCTGTTTTTTTTTTAAATATACCCAAATACACCTTTGTACACTTCACGTTAAGCTTTTAAAGCTTGTGTCGTGTAGTGGAGTAGGTCGGCATCGGGGATCGAGCCCGCGCCCACTGGATATACAGTCGAGCGCGTTACCAACCAGGCTATCGACCACCTCAAATGCTCCTTTACTACTACATAAATTCATGCGACCCCTGCAAACTTCGAACAGGTATTTCACACATTAAGCCATTGATTTCTATAATGCCACATATGAGGTATTTAATTACTAATTTCTATCTATCTATCTATCTATCTATCTATCTATCTATCTATACCCTCACGCCACATCCCTTGCAGGGTAGGCAGAGAGGACAGAGCGCCAGACAGCCCTATCCTTACACACACTCCTAGCTTCCGTCACATTCATGCAATTAGTCATACACGCTCTCCGATTCCTTTTACTCAAAACGCGTCCATCCTTGAGGATCTGGTCGACATGATCGGACCAGGTCAGTCTCGGACGGCCGCGCTTTCTCACCCCTCTTCGCTCATTAAGATATATCTTTTTTGTCATCCTATCATCATTCATTCTCTCAACATGCCCAAACCATCTTAGTTTGTTTACTTTCATTCTTGTCACTACACCAGTCTTGCAGTCACTCATTTCCCTAATAACCTCATTCCTTATCTTATCTCTCAGCGTTTTCCCGCACATTCTTCTTAATGACCTCATTTCTACTGCATTCAACCCTGATTCATCCTTCTTCATCCACGTCCACGTCTCACTAGCATACATCAGGGTCGGCACCAAGACAGCATTGTGCACTAGCACTTTTGCTTTCATAGACACATTGCTACTACTAACAATCGGACCGAGCGCACCATTCGTCCTAGTACCGGCCAGCTTCCTTCTTTCAATGTCTCCATCACAGCGTCCATCTCTAGTAAACAAACTTCCCAGATATACATACTCATCCACTTGCTCCAGACAGTCATTACCAACCTTTATCACACAATTTGTCCTTATTTCCTCTCTTTCGAACACTAATACTTTCGTTTTATTTACATTCATTTTCATACCATTCATATCGCAGCTTTCGTACACACAGGATACTATCCGTTGTAACTCACATTCATCATCAGCCATCAACACTAAATCATCTGCAAACATTAACGCACATACTTTCACTCCATTTAGGTCCACACCAACATTCAGCTCATTCAGAGGACGCATGCAGTAGTCGAAGAACAGGTTGAACAACCAAGGCGACATGACGCAACCCTGTTTAACCCCTTTTGTGAGAGTGAACCACTGCGACAACGCAGCATTCACCCTGACACAAGCAGAGCTCTCCGTATATAGAGACGCGATTGCGCCAATCAGTCGGTCGCTCACCCCATATTCCGACAGTACACGCCACAGTCTTTCTCGGTCCACACGATCGTATGCCTTCTCCAGATCCACGAACGCGCAGAAGAGCCTCTGGTGTTTAGCCAGAAGCTTCTCCACGACCATACGTAGGGAGAAGATCTGATCGGTGCACCCCCTGCCACTCATGAAAGCACCCTGCACATCCCATACTTTACTTTCAGTCACTTTTCTTACTCTTTCAATCAATACCTTTCCATACAGTTTGCCCACAGAGCTCAGCAAACTGATAGCCCGATAACTGCCGCATTCCAACCTTGAGCCTTTCCCCTTGTACAAAGGGCAGATGACTGCCCTCCTCCAATCCTCAGGAGTGCAGCCACTCTCCCAGCACAAGTTGAAGAGCCTCAGGCACCACTCGAGAATCTTCGGGCCACCTTGCTTGATGAACTCTATGGCCACACAGTCATGTCCCGCAGCTTTACCATTCTTTGCTTTTTTCAATGCAAGCACAACTTCATTCATACGTATTTCCTCGTCCTCAGCAATATTTACATTCATACTATCTGCTACATTCGTCTGGTTTGTACTAGTACCACTTTCATACAATGCTTCGAAGTATTCTTTCCATCTTTCAACAACTTCTTCTCCATTCATCACTAAATCACCATTCTTATCTTTGATGCAATTCATACTGTTTTTCTCACTTCCAGATCTCTTTCTTTTTACTTCCTTCCAGAATATTTTCAAATTCTCCTCGGCGTTCCTCGATAATTTCATACATTCCTCTTCTTCAAGTTTTCTCTTTTTCTGGCAAACCATTTCTTTCACTTCTTTCCTACACGCTTTATATATATTCTTCTTTCTTTCTTTCTCACCTCCATCATCTGGTTTCGCACCAAGCACATCATTCCACGCTTTCTTTTTCCTCACTACAGCATCCTTCACCTCATCATCCCACCACGCATCACCTTTTTTCCTTCCTACCAACGCTTCTCCACATACTTCTCTTGCACTCTTTACTAGCACCTCCTTCATAACATTCCATAGTTCACTCGTCGAGCGTTCCTCATCATCATGTACTTCTAGCCTTTCGTTAGTCAGTCTTTCATATTCATCCCTAACATTCGTCTCTTTCAGTTTTTCGACCCTGATTCTCCGGACAGGCTCCAACTTCCGAGCCCTCGAGCGCCAACCGGAGAAAAGATCAATCCTTGTTATCACAAGGAAGTGATCCGTCCACAGTCCGGCGCCCCGAAATGCCCGGGTGTCCTTTGTCGTCTTCCGTAGCTCAGAGTCCACACATACAAAGTCAATCATCGACCTTTCAATACGATCAACTCTCTCTCTTTGCCAAGTGTACTGGTGGATCTCCTTGTGTGCGAAGAATGTGTTCGCCACAAAGAGATCCAACTCCAAACATACTTCTAACACTCTTTTCCCGTTATCATTCACCCTATCATCGCCATGCAATCCCAACACTCTCTCAAAATTCTTCCTTCTGACACCGACCCAACCATTCAGATCACCTGCCAATATTACTTTTTCATTCGCTCTTCTTTTATCCGCTGTCTCCCGCACTAAGTTCCAAAACTCATCCTTCTCATCATCCAAGGCATCATTCCCTGGACCGTAACCTATAATAAGGAACAGCCTGGTCATGCCTACCTTGAAACGAATCCAGATGAGTCTCGGTCCTACCAGTCCATACCCATTACGCTTCACCATACATTATACTAATTTTTACATATCATTTGAGTTACATTTCTTTTGCGTCGCGCCTGGGCTTTTCTTAGCATTCTCCTTTCACAATAATTTCAATCTTTACCCAAACTACATAATGTATTAGTGAAATGAATTCATTGAGATTACATCTGATGTTCCTGATGTCTTATTGTATGCAACGTGCATTCTACATATAATACTAGAGATAGGTTCATGCTTTGTATTGTACATAATATCTTCTTTGCCTTGAACCCGCATTGGAATTGAATGAATTGATTACAATATTGTATGTAGATTATATAGAGATACTTCCAGATGGTTACAGTCTATAAGATTGTCTACAAAATTTAAGAATATTTCTTACTGGAATTGTATGAAATCCTAGGAAATGTATACAATGCCGAGTGAAATTATTTGTCACTTGTTCTATAATTCATACTTTTCTTAAGAAATAAGAGAACTTATGTTTTAATAAATCAAACATACATTATTTTCTTTAGGTCAGTTGGCACAAAGTTGAAATTGTAAAAAACGTTATCAGACAGAAGAACCTGTTTATAAAGTACATAAAAAAGGACCTGTTTATTTCTGCAGGTAAGCTGGAGTCGCAGTTAAAATTACATAATTTTATATATTTCAGATTCCTGTGTAAAAAATGACATAATTCCCAGTAAAATGCAAATACTATTTACATTGCTACATAAATGGTATATGTACGAACATTAAACATAATTTATAACACAAAAAATCACTTTGATTTTGAAGGTTTCTTTATTTTGTGGCGACGTAATATAATTAAAACAAAATTACTTTGTTTACACCACTTTTATTTTGACCAGAGTCAACACGTTTCGGGAACAAAGTTCCCTTCTTCAGGACTAATACAAGAATCACAATAATTGTAATTTATTTCACACATTTCCTGGCGAATTTCGGAATTGTATAATTTGCCCAAGAATTGTATACAATGACGGATTTCATGTAGTTCCGGTAACAGATACTTTAAATACAATCAATATTATGAACAATGCAAGTAAGTCTTTATACTCGTATGTAGTTTAGTATCTGAGAGCTTATTCTATCTATGTACTTTCTACCTGCACCCTATAAAGTATGAAGGAATGATGCTATTCTACCTATACGTAATATTATTCTTATTCGAATCATTCTATATACAATGCAAAATAAATATTTACTGTCCAACAAACATGATTTAAAATATATGAAATATCAGATTTCTAAATAAATACAGATATTTCAGGCACAATGCTTGTATATTAGGCCCCGCGTTTAGCCTAATCCTGTGATATCTGGATAGGTGAAATTTTCCTAGTATTGAGCTGATGAGTTTTTATGTGAATCATGAATGATAATATGTAGACTCGTCTGACTGATGATACTAAGATGTGTGTTGGCAAGTCTTGCCTCCGCATAAAAAATGTAACATTTCTTGTTTAGTAATGAGGCACCCATTCAGAAAACCATAAAAAAGTTTGAGCAATGATTTTATGTTTTTATTTATATTCACAGTATTTCCTGGATACACCACTACTGGTTTACCTACCACCTATCATGATGTTTATGTAGTAATAGTGAAATCTAT